>BSBM01000922.1:5427500-5915000 GCA_027924585.1 Larix kaempferi
ACCATCACCATCACCATCAACCTCACCACCATCACCATCATCACAACCATCACCATCTTCATTATCATCACCATCTTCGTCATCATCACAATCTCCATCTTTTGGATGCGAGACAGAACCATCACCATCTTCATCATCACCATCACCATCACCATCAACCTCACCACCATCACCATCATCATCAATGTCACCATCTTCATCATCATCACCATCTTCATCACCATCACCATCTCCATCTTTTGGATGCGAGATGGAACCATCACCATCACCATCACCATCAACCTCACCACCATCACCATCACCATCTTCATGATCATCACCATCATCGTCATCATCACCATCTCCATCTTTTGGATGCGAGACAGAACCATCACCATCTTCATCATCACCATCATCATCACCATCAACCTCACCGCCATAACCATCATCACCACCATCACCATCTTCATTATCATCACCATCTTTGTCATCATCACCATCTCCATCTTTTGGATGCGAGACAAAACCATCACCATCACCATCACCATCAACCTCACCACCATTACCATCATCATCACCATCACCATCACCATCACCATCACCATCTTCATGATCATCACCATCGTCGTCATCATCACCATCTCCATCTTTTGGATGCGAGACAGAACCATCACCATATTCATCATCACCATCACCATCACCATCAACCTCACCGCCATAACCATCATCAACACCATCACCATCTTCATTATCATCACCATCTTTGTCATCATCACCATCTCCATCTTTTGGATGCGAGACAGAACCATCACCATCACCATCACCATCAACCTCACCACCATTACCATCATCATCACCATCACCATCACCATCACCATCACCATCACCATCAACCTCACCACCATCACCATCATCATCACCATCACCATCTTCATCATCATCACCATCTTCATCATCATCACCATCTCCATCTTTTGGATGATAGACGGAACCATCACCATCACCATCAACCTCACCACCAGCACCATCATCATCAATGTCACCATCTTCATCATCATCACCATCTTCATCACCATCACCATCTCCATATTTTGGATGCGAGACTGAACCATCACCATCTTCATCATCACCATCACCCTCACCATCAACCTCACCACCATCACCATCATCATCAACCTCACCATCATCATCAACGTCACCATCTTCATCATCATCACCATCTTCGTCATCATCACCATCTCCATCTTTTGGATGCCAGATGGAACCATCACCATCTCCATCATCACCATCAAGTTCACCACCATCGTCATCATCATCACCATCTTCATCATCATTGTCATCTGTAGGTCCCTCATCACCGTGTCCATCATCATCACCATCTTCATCATCTTCATCACCATCGCCATCATCATCAACTCCTTCATCATCATCACCATCTTCATCATCATCATCATCACCATCTTCGTCATCATCATCATCACCATGACGATCAACTTCACCACCATCACCATCATCATCAACATCACCATCTTCATCATCATCACCATCTTCGTCATAATCACCATCTCCATCTTTTGAATGCGAGACATAACCATCACCATCACCATCACAATCAACTTCACCACCATCACCATCATCACCACCATCACCATCTTCATTATCATCACAATCTTCGTCATCATCACCATATCCATCTTTTGGATGTGAGATGGAACCATCACCATCACCATCATCACCATCACCATCATCATCAACCTCACCACCATCACCATCATCATCACCATCACCATCACCATCAACCTCAACACCATCACCATCTTCTTCATCATCACCATCTTCATCGTCATCACCATCTCCATCTTTTGGATGCAAGACGGAACCATGACCATCTTCATCATCACCATCACCATCACCATCAATATTAGCACCATCACCATCATCATCAACGTCACCATCTTCATCATCATCACCATCTTTGTCATCATCACCATCTCCATCTTTTGGATGCGAGACGGAACCATCACCATCACCGTCCCCATCATCACCATCACTGTGCAACAAAACCGGCTTCCGGGGAGTCATGCAAGTGTGTCTAGGTAGGTTCCAGCTGGGAACGCTAGCCACAAGTGCCCGGTGGATGATTTTCCAAAGTTGACCCCCATGTGCAAAAATTGCACACTCCCTCACTCAGCAAAACCCTAGTTTCCAAGATGGGCGTACAAGATGATGGTGGGACACCCCTAGCACTATCTTGGCATGCTAAATCCAACGAAGTTGACGGTTCGTCAATATGAGCCACGGTCTTCATTCTATCGCTCGTCCCATCTCGCATCCAAAAGGCCTTCAGGGACACCTGCTGGATACCTGTCGGGGGCGTAGAACTCCAACCGTGCAACAAAACTAGGTTCCAGGGAGTCATGCAAGTGTGTCTAGGTAGGTTCCAGCCGGGAATGCTAACCACAAGTGCACAGTGAATGATTTTCCAAAGTTGACCCTCATGTGCAAAAATTGCACACTCCCTCACTGAGAAAAACCC
The DNA here is from genome assembly GCA_027924585.1 of Larix kaempferi. Lineage (NCBI taxonomy): Eukaryota > Viridiplantae > Streptophyta > Pinopsida > Pinales > Pinaceae > Larix > Larix kaempferi. The sequence continues at coordinate 5,430,016 of BSBM01000922.1, forward strand.
TAGTTTCCAAGATGGACGTACAAGATGAGGGAGGGGCCACTGGGTCGGAGGGGAGGGGTACCCCTAGCACTCTCCCGGCGTCCTGAATCCACGGAGTCGATGGTTCATCGATCCGAGCCACTATATTCATTCTATGGCTCGTCCCGTCTCGCATTCAAAAGGCCTTCAGGGACACCTGCTAGATACCTATCGGGGGCGTAGAACTCCAAACATGCAACAAAATTGGGTTCCGGGGAGTCATGCAAGTGTGTATTGGTAGGTTCCGGCTGGGAACGCTAGCCACAAGTTCCCTATGGATGATTTTCCAAAGTTGACCCCTGTGTGCAAAAATTGCACACTCCCTCACTGAGCAAAACCCTAGTTTCCAAGATGGATGTACAAGATGAGGGTGGGGCCACCGAGCCTAAGGGGAGGGGCACCCCTAGCACTATCCCGGCGTGTTGAATCCAATGGAGTTGATGGTTTGTCGATCCGAGCCACGGTATTGATTCTATGGCTCGTCACATCTCGCATCCAAAAGGCCTTCAGGGACACTTGCTGGATACCTGCCGAGGGCGTAGAATCCTTCATTGTGTTTCATTAGGCTTTTGTTCAGCATTTCATGCTCTGATAAGTGGTACTTCACCTATATCATCAAAAACTTGGGTCTATAGGTACCTTCTCTTTCATATTCCTCATTATCCATAGCTAACACAAGTTAGAGATGTCATTCAAACCCAATTGAAAGCTAAGGAAGTGGTTTTATGCAACGTCATCTTTGGGAATAAATGTTTATGTAAACCAATAGAAGCTCGAACAATACTCCCTTCTTTTAAACACATTCTGGAGAGAGAAAGAGGACAAGTTCATTAAAGCGACTTCATTCATCTGTATTCTCGTAATGTACACATAGTCCATCCTTATCTTGATAAACAAGAGTTTTATAATAGCTTGAACTTTTTGGGAGTGGTTATCTCCCTGTATTCGGTTGTTTGATTGGTTGACAAACTTGCCTGAAAATATGTACTTTGAACTTCTTTTTTTTATTGCCGAAAATTGGAAGGGATTTTCGAGTCACCTGCAAAACGCTCCCTTGATGAAATATCTAAGTTCTTCCAACAACATAGATTTGGCTAGTGTATCAAATTCTGTCGCCCACACTAGAATTTGTCTTTTGTCAAAGGATTCGCACATATTGTGGCTAACCAAATGGTCTAGGGAGCTTGGACCTGGACCACAATGGCCACGTGCACCAATGGGAGTCGATGGAATCCAAGTCCGCTCGTCGGTTTGGGTTCCGTGGCCCCGGGGCAAATCCCTAAAGTGTCTCTGAATGGCCCGGGGTGCCCGACTAGAATGCCCGTAGTGCCCGAACCATGGATCAGTTCACGAATCTGTTGATTCCGGTGGGTCCGAGATGTCGGGTTTCAACCAAGGGACCCCCCATAGCATGCCTTGAAGACCCGGAAGCGGTGCCAAAGGGCCATCTTTGGAGCTAGGGTTTTGCTCAGTGAGGGAGTGTGCAAATTTTGCACACGGGGGTCAACTTTGGAAAATCATCCACCAGGAATTTGTGGCTAGCGTTCCCGGCCAGAACCTACCTAGACACATTTGCATGACTCCCCGGAACTCAGTTTTGTTGCACGGTTGGAGTTCTACACCCCCGGCAGGTATCCAACAGGTGTCCCTGAAGGCCTTTTGGATGCGAGACGGGACAAGCCATAGAATGAAGACCGTGGCTCGGATTGATGAACTGTTGACTCCATTAGATTTAGCACACCGGGATAGTGCAAGGGGTTCCCCTCCCCTCCGGCTCGATGGCCCCGCCCTCATCTTGTACGTCCATCGTGGAAACTAGGGTTTTGCTCAATGAGGGAGTGTGCAATTTGTGCACATGGGGGTCAACTTTGGAAAATCATCCACCGAGCACTTGTGGCTAGTGTTCCCGACCCGAACCTACCTATGCACACTTGCATGACTCCCCAAAACCTGGTTTTGTTGCACGGTTGGAGTTCTACGCCCCCGGCAGGTATCTAGTAGGTGTCCCTGAAGGCCTCTTGGATGTGAGATGGGACGAGCCATAGAATGAAGACCATGGCTCAGATCGATGAACTGTTGAATCCATTGGATTCGGGATGCTAGGATAGTGCTAGGGGTGCCCCTTCCCTCCGGATCGGTGGCCCTACCCTCATCTTGTACGTCCATCTTGGAAACTAGGGTTTTTCTCAGTGAGGGAGTGTGCAATATTTGCACATGGGGGTCAACTTTTGAAAATCATCCACCGGGAACTTGTGGCTAGCATTCACGGACGGTACCTACCTAGACACACTTGCATGACTCCCCAGAACCTAGTTTTGTTGCACGGTTGGATTTCTACGCCCCCAATAGGTATCCAACAGGTGTCCCTGAAGGCCTTTTGGATGCAAGACGGGACGAGCCATAGAATGAAGACCATGGCTCGGATCGACAAACTGTCGACTCCATTGGATTTAGCACACCGGGATAGTGCTAGGGGTGCCCCTCCCCTCTGGCCCAGTGGCCCCGCCCTCATCTTGTACGTGCATCTTGGAAGCTAGGGTTTTGCTCAATGAGGGAGTGTGCAATTTTTGCACACGGGGGTCAACTTTGGAAAATCATCCATCGGGCACTTGTGGATAGTGTTCTTGGCTGGAACCTACCTAGACGCACTTGCATGACTCCCTGGAACCCATTTTTGTTGCACGGTTGGAGTTCTACACCCCTGGAAGGTATCCAACAGGTGTCCCTGAAGGCCTTTTGGATGCGAGACGGGACGAGCCATAGAATGAAGACCGTGGCTCGGATCGACTAACTGTCAACTCCGTTAGATTCAGCATGCCGGGATAGTGCTAGAGGTGCCCCTCCCCTCTGGCCCAGTGGCCCCGTCCTCATCTTGTACATCCATCTTGGAAACTAGGGTTTTGCTCAGTGAGGGAGTGTGCAATTTTTGCACACCGCGGTCAACTTTGGAAAATCATCCACCGGGCACTTGTGGCGATGATGATGATTATGGTGATGATGATGAAGACATTGATGATGATGATGATGATGATGAAGACGTTGATGATGATGGTGATGGTGATGGTGATGAATATCATGGTGTTGATGAAGATGGTGATGATGATGGACACGGTGATGAGGGACCTACAGATGACAGTGATGATGAAGATGGTGATGATGATGACGAAGATGGTGATGATGATGGGGATGGTGATGATGATGGAGATGATGATGAGGGACCTCCAAAAACTCAAGCATTAACATGGGTGAGGTAGGTATAAAGCCTCCCTCAAGGACATTTCCAACCATTAGGTGACAATGATGAACATGTTAGTGCTACTCAATCATAGCTCCCAAATTATCCTCATATTCATCCAAGTACTATACCAATATTCAAACAATTCCTAAAGCTCCAAATGGAGAGAGTGGTAGAGAAAATGGGGGCAATATCCAGATTTGAGTGCTGCGGGCATCTTGGTAAGACCTAGGGTTTGAGGATCGAAATTCCAAGACAGACATGTAGACTTGGATTCTATAAGTTGAGTTCTCTAGTGGTGTACTTGTGTGACATGACAAACCCTTCTAATAGTGATCCTATCCCACTTGCAGTCCAAATACCCCCTATTGAGGGTACGTGTGGTGGGTCACGGATTCTAGGGCTACATTAGGTTTCTAGGATTCTAGATTAGTTTCTGAGGGTTAGATTAGTGTTTCTAGGGTTAGTTTAGCTTTCTAGGATTTCTAGGGTTAGTTTAGCTTTCTAGGATTTCTAGGGCTAGATTATGTTTCTAGGATTCTAGATTAGTTTCTGAGGGTTAGATTAGTGTTTCTAGGGTTATTTTAGCTTTCTAGCATTTCTAGGGCTAGATTATGTTTGTAGGGTTATATTAGTTCTTATAGGGTTAGTCGTGCATGAATAAACAATCACATGGCTATCAATCATAACTTAATCATAACTTAGACATCAAATAAACGATATAAGATAACAATATAAAATAAACCATCTAACATGAATAACATTAACTGTGCATGAATAAACAATCACATGGCTATACTATGTACCTCATTCAATTAGGCCTTCTGGATCCTCTCGGGTTTTTATTGTCTCGAACAACCTCTCATGCTCCGCATGAGGTAGTAAGTAGCATACCTTGTTTGATGACTTCGTTGACATTGTCTGTAGTTGGATGTTTGTACCCACGATCAAGTGCGTAAAGTGATACACCTGCGACCCTGGTCTATAATTTGTGTATGTGTAGCCATTTCTCTTTGGTCCCTTTCCATCCACTGTAAGATATTCCCCCTGAACAACCATCGAGCCAGTCGTAAAGGTAATGCCTTCACTATCCGTTAATGATGCGAGGAGGGTTTGCTTCCCCTGGATGCATCATGCCAACCAATAATTCGTCCCAATTACACTGTCTATCGGGGGGACAACTGCGTAGATGTGTCCTGCAAAAATGCATTTTAAGGTCATATTCCAACAAGTAGTGGTTTGATAACTTGGATAATTACAAAAACAAGGAGGGAACCAGGATATGCATGCAGAAATGTTTACCTGGTTGTGCAAGATCAGATATATGATCATATTCATTCGAAATAGAGGATTGGCCTTCCTCTAACTAGACTGTTTCAGCAACTGCATGTGGGTCCACTGCAAGTGATACATGATCCCATTCATCAACCCAATCCATTGATTCACATTGATCCCACTCACAACTGCTGCAAGACCCACAAAAGCAAGCAAGTTTTCGCGTCCATATTTCAAATAAAGGGTTGTTTGAGCTTCGAACTGAATGAAATCCACTAGTGCCTTGCACAATACTACAACTATAAGAACGCGATCGATCTATATCAACTACATTCCATAAATTTCTGACAACATGTCCTCTACCTGTTGGTATGTGTTGCTTTGTGGTTCGATCTGAAATTTTTTCTTTCACCATTGAAATGTGGATTCGGCATTCCGAATATGAGGGCCTCCAATGCACCTCATCTCCTCCCTTCGTAGGGCAGTTTTGAGACATGCTCCAGCCCTGTCATGCTCTCCCTTTCCATGCCCGGTCTCAAAATAGTTCCATACATGTAGCACATCATAAGTATTGTGCAACATACTCAACCACTGGAAAACACGTGCATTTTTTAACTGGCCTTCACAACCATCTGACCATATCCAATGCTGATCCATATGTATACCTCTCTCCTTCAGCTGATCATAGAAAATTTTGAAGCAATGCTGCACATAATGCAGGTCGTGGCACCTGTCGTCACTGATGTAGAAGTTGGTCTCTTTCAATATTATCCTCATGTCATTGCTGCTCTCTGGTGCATGCCTGTGTGTGATATGGACCATTATGCTAACTTGGTCTGAATGGTAGTATTGACTTTGAATCTCATTATGTAGCTGTAGGGTGTAGTTTTTTGCAAAGTCGACAACTGACAATATTGTGCCCTTAGGAAAGGTGTCTCTGCACTATCTGTACTGTTCATCCTGCCATCGTGCTACATGGATGTGTTGTACATAATGCTCAGTCTTTTGGTAGAATTCCTTCATGAAATCACAAATTTGTACCTGGTGCCACAAAACCAAGAGCATTAATACAACGTGACATTTTCAATCTGAATATATATATACAAATTCAACATGTACAGTATGAAAGCATGCAAACTTAGATTACCTGTGACTTCACCAATGCAATTTTTTTGCTTTCCTTCGAACTATCTACTTGATATGTTATGTACTGGAAGTTCTGCATTTCTGCTGACATCCTCCCAAATTTGTGCTCTGCGGTTCCGTGGATGCAGCGGCTCAATAATGCAAATCCACTGCAACTGGAACATGTCCCATATAAACATGATCTTTTATAATATTTTTTTCCTTCAGGCCTTCGACGCATTATGCTATGTATAAATTCTCTGGATGCATTCGGTGGTTGTAATGAAGGGAAATCCTACATAATGTTAGTATGCAAACCACAAAATATATGTCTATATGTATCATAATAGTACTCAAATTCTACATCGTATCTACAACAACATGTACTGCGATCAATGCAAATTCTAACATACCAGGGTTTGTATTTTTCGAAGGACCTTTGGCCCAAGTTCAATTGTGTGTTCTCATTCTTGAACCTCTCATAGAGTTTTGTTTGTGTCGTGTCAAGGAAGTGCTTGACATGGGTTTCACCCCCCATAACACCTTTTCTCAACTTTAAAACATCTCTTTGATTCGACGATGGTCTAGTGTTATCATGCCAAAACTTTTGCACTATTTCTTTAACAGCATCAATGAGCTTCATGTCTGAACGAGGTAACCTACCAACAAAGGCCCAACAGTCTTTTTGGCCTGGGGTCTCAAGTTTTTCTCTAATGGCAGAATACTTTTGAAGAGTCTTTCTATCTACTTTAAAGATTTTACATGTGTGTGATAGTAGGTGACGTTGCCTTGTGGATTTGTCTACAATCGATTCCGACAGTACACGATGGCCCGCATTAAAATCTTTTGTATGAGAAGTTTCTCTAATCAAATTAAATGCAGATTGTATATTTCTAACAACATGATTGTTGGCCTCTGAACTTCTAACTACCTTTATGCCCAAAATTCTCCTAACATGAGCTAGACAATGTGATTTTAAAAAAGCAAGAAACAATTGACATTTTGCTGCATCGATTTTGGATTCAAAAAAATCTTTGATTATCTTGTTACAATGGAAATCAATAGTGCATTCGGGCATCTTACCTTCAAGTCCTGAAAATGAAATTTCATCCACATGAATACGTCTAGGAGTTCTTCATCATCCGGTTGATAGTCGAGGCAAGGGAGTCGGTAAGGAAGTACGAGTCTCATCAACGGTTTGTTGTGGCCCTTCGTTCAGAAATTGGTCCTGCAATGGAGTGTGTTCGCCAGGTGGGTACTCTTCTTGGGGTGGTTGCCAGTTAAGAACTTGTTCAACATACATCCCTTCATACTCGACATCAAGCAAGATTTGATTGACTTCAACCACTTCGTCATTGCTTGTTGATGGATCTAAGGCACTAACATTTTGATTTCTACGATTTTGCATGTACAACCTAGCATTTTCTCTTATCTCATGGGTCTTTTCAGGGGGCGGCTGCATCCTTCTAGACTTTCTTTTATTATTACATATGTTGCCCATATTCAATGCACTTTTTGGAAAAACAAAAAATATGAACCCTGCAAGAATGAACAACAAACAAGATATTAAAACTCGATGTGCATGATTACTAAAGCTCGATGTAGCAATTGATTATGTACAACAACATCTAGTGATAATGTTTTCATATAATCTTAAAAGCTATTGGGAAAGCCCTACATATAAAGTTACAACATCACCTCTAGGAACTCAATAGGATGGTATTGGATGGTGGTATGGGATGTTAGTAGGAGCAAATTCCCTACAAGGGAGAAGCTCATATCACTTCATTTTCATGGTATGGATGAGGGAAAATAGCCCCAAACGACTAAGAGTTTTCAATTGTTTAGGTGTTTGTGTGAGTTGTTGTAGTGAAACCATGAGGAATTCAACAAATGTTTGTCTACTAGATGGAGGAATGTGATTATGAAATGTTATTGGTGATGATGCAAGTAATTTTTTTTTATTATCTTCATGAAAGGTTGAAAGCATTGCTTGGTGCATGTTGTAGTTTTTTTTGGTAAGATGTTTTTATTGTCTATGTTGAAGATTAAGAAGACTAAAATAGATCTATCATACAATTCATGAGGAAAAACCAAAATAGATGCCATTCAAGCAAGTGAATGAAGACTAAATTACATTTAACAAGATAAAATTTTCACCATACCTCAAGGATTATGATTGCTCTTTGCTTCAAATGTCAAATGCTCTTTTGATGTGTCCACTATATGTAAGAAGACTTCATGTGTATCCAAGTAGCATGAGAATTCAATCCAAGGTGCCAAATAGAGTCCAACTGTTGTGTATTCACTCAATTGATCCAAATAGAGCCCAAGAGGTGTGTATTCAATACAAAGAGCCAAATAGAGCCCCAAATGTTGTGTATTTTATCCAAATGGTGTATGAATTCAATCTACCATGTAAATGCTTGTTGGATTGTGCATGAAACCAGCAAAGAGAACACGATGAATGAGGGAAAAAATGTGGGAGAAAGAACGCGGGTGATTTTCTAAATTTTATGTTCAACAGGGACGCACACACGCCATATCTGGCGCGTGCGTGCTAGAGGCACGTGCGTGCATCTGGCGCGTGCGCGTCCTTGCTGAACATTGTAATGTTTGGTGGGTAACATTAATTGTATTTATTTGCCAACAGATATAAATGTGTCGGGTTATGCCTATAGCCCCTCCCCATAAAGGCCTTTAGGATCTCTTCTAACCCATAATCCCTGAGTGCATTTAAGTGCTTCTAGGTGTTTGGGCGTTTAAGGGTATATTTACAAATTTGTGTATTTTGATTTCAAAACATTAATTTAATTTTCAATTAGAAACATATGTATTACATCAAGAATAATTAAATACATAGTAGATATATATTAATGTTGTATAAAGACTATTTGGAGGCATGGTTATTGTGAGATCGCAGTATGCTAGATTTGTTCATAATTACCATCAGATTTTATTCTCTTAGGGCGATGTAGATGTGACAGAATGCACTTTGATGGTTAGTTTTATTTGCTGGGAAATATTTGCCCAGTTAATTTATGGGGAAGAATAACAGTCTTGATACTCCCACCCCTATGGAAGGCTGGCAAAGCATAGGATAGAAGGTATAAGCTTGGCTTCATGTAATCTGTAGAGCACTCTTCTTTACATTGCTGTATTAATCAAAATCTAAGGCACCTGTTATTTTTTGTCTTAGTGTAGGATGAAGATGATGAGATGTAAAGGAGAATCAAGTAGTCATGGAGGGCCTCCTCATCGTGGAATATTTTACGAATAGTGTTCATCTGCTGTAAGTGGAATCACAATTGCAATAAAATATGGTTTTTCGTCATGATCATATGATGATGATGATGATTAAGATCATGATGAAGATGATGATGATGATGATGAAGATGGTGATAATGATGATGACTAATGGAGATGATGATGATGATGATGATGTTGACAATGATGTTGATGATGAAGATGATGACGAATATGCAGCACATCATCCTCATCATCATCATCATCTTCATCATCATCAACAATATGATCATCATCATCACCATCATCATCGTCATCATCTTCATCATCATCATCATTGTGAGGACGAGGATGATGATGATGATGATGGTGGTGGTGGATGATGATGAATATGAGTACGATGATGAAGATGATGATGATGATGACGAATACGATCATCATCATCAAAATCATCATATTCGTCATCATCATCTTCATTAATCATCATCATCGCCATCTTCATCATCCTCACCATCACCATCATCATCATATGATCATGGTCACGATGATCATTGTCTTCATCATCATAATCGTCATCTTCATCATCCTCATCGTACTCATCATAGCCATCTTCATCATCATCATCATCGTGGTGATGATTATGATGAAGATGATCATGATGATGAGGATGATGTGCATCATATTCGTCATCATCTTCATCTTCAACATCATCATCATCTCCATTAGTCATCGTCATCATCATCATCACCATCTTCATCATCATCATCATCATCATCATCATCATATTTGTCATGATGATGATGATGATGATGGTAAAGATGGTGATGATGATGATGGTGATGAAGATCATGATGATGATGAATATGGTGATGATGATGATGATGATGATGATGAAGATGGTGATAATGATGATGATGATAACTAATGGACATGATGATGATGATGATTGATGATGATGATGATGTTGATGATGAAAATGATAACGAATATGTAGCACATCATCATCATCATCATCATCCACAACATGATCCACAGCATGATCATCATCATCATCTTCATCATCGTCGTCATCATCATCATTGTGAGGACGAGCATGCAAATGATGATGATGATGATGATGATGATGATGACGACGATGATGATGAACATGATGATGATGATGATGACTAATGGAGATGATGATGATGAAGATGATGACGAATATGCAGGACATCATCCTCATCCTCATCATCATCTTCATCATCATCAACAACATGATCATCATCATCACCATCATCATCGTCATCATCTTCATCATCATCATCATTGTGAGGATGAGGATGGTGATGATGATGATGATATGATGATTATGGTGGTGGTGGTGGATGATGGTGAATGTGAGTACCATGATGAAGATGATGATGATGACGATGAATATGATCATCACCATCAAAATCATCATATTCATCATCATCATCTTCATTATTCATCATCATCGCCATATTCATCATCCTCACCATCATCATCATCATCATATGAGCATGGTCACGATGATCATTGTCTTCATCATCATAATCGACATCTTCATCATCCTCATCATACTCGTCATAGCCATCTTCATCATCATCATCATGGTGATGATGATGATGAAGATGATGATGAGGATGAGGATGATGTGCAGCATATTCATCATCATCTTCATCATCAACATCATCATCATCTCCAGTAGTCATAATCATCATCCCCATCTTCATCGTCATCATCATCATCACCATCTTCATCGTCATCATCATCATCATCATCATCATCATCTTCGTCGTGATGATGATGATGATGATGATGATGATGAAGATGATGATGATGATGAAGATCATGATGATGATGAAGATCATGATGATGATGAAGATGATGATGTTGATGATGATGATGATGACGATGATGACTAATGGAGATGATGATGATGATGATTATGGTGTTGATGATGAATATGATGGTGAATATGCAACACATCATCGTCATCCACAACATGATCCATAGCATGATCATCATCATCGTCATCATCATAATTGTGAGGACTAGCATGAGGATGATGATGATGACAATGATGATGATGATGACGATGATGATGATGATGATGATGATGATGATGACGATGACGAAGATGTTGTTGGAGATGATGACAAATATGCAACACATCATCATTGTCTTCGTCGTGATGATATGATGATGATAATGATGATGATGATGATGATGATGAATATGAGTACGATGATGATGATGATGACTAATTTGGAGATGATGATGATGATTATGATGAAGATGATGAGGATTATGCAGCACATCATCAACATCTTCATCATCATCATCATCAACTTCCTCATCATCATCATCATCATCATTGTGAGGACGCGGATGATGATGAGGATGATGAAGATGATGATCATATGATGATGATGATGATGATGATGATAGTCATCATAATAGTCATCTTCATCATCCTCATCATACTCGTCATCACCATCATCCTTATGATGATGATGATGATGATGATGATGATGATGATGATGATGACGATGATGATGACAACGATGATGATGAAGATGGTGATGGTGATGATGACTAATGGATATGATGATGATGATGATGTTGATGATGAAGAAGATGACAAATATGCAGAACATCATCCTCATCATCATCATCATCATCATCATCATCATTGTGAGGACGAGGATGATGATGATGATGATGATATGATGATGATGATCGTGGTGGTGGATGATGATGAATATGAGTACGATGATGAAGATGATGATGATGATGACGAATATGATCATCGTCATCAAAATCATCATATTCATCATCATCATCATCGCCATGTTCATCATCCTCACCACCATCATCATCATCATATGATCATGGTCACGATGATCATTGTCTTCGTCATCATATTCGTCATCTTCATCATCCTCATCATACTTGTCATCGCCATCTTCTTTGTCATCATCATCATCATCTTCGTATCATCATCATTGATGATGATGATGATGATGATGAAGATGACGACGAAGATGTTGATGATGATGATGAGGAAGAGGGTGATGATGCAGATGATGATGATGATGATGATGGTGGTGGTGGTGGATGATGATGAATATGAGTACGATGATGAAGATGATGATGATGTTGATGATCATCATACTCATCATCAACATCATCATCATCATCTTCATCATCATCGCCATCAATGTTGATGATGAGGATGATAATGATGATGATGATGACATTGACGATGAAGATGATGACCTAGATGTTAATGAAGATGAGGAAGAATGATGATGATGATGATGGTGTTGATGATGACAATGATGATGATGACGAAGATGATGATGATGATGGTGATGAGGATGAAGAAGATGATGATGATGGAGATGATGTTTATGTTGATGAGGATGGTGATGAAGATGATGATGATGAAGCAGGTGGTGATGATGAAGAAGATGACGATGGTGGAGATGTTGATGAGGAAGGGGGAGATGACAATGATGAGGAAGATGTTGATGATGATGGTGATGGTGATGAGGATGAGGATGATGATAATCATCATCATATTCATCATGATCATCATCATCTTCATCACCATCATGATCATCATCCTCATCACCATCATCCTCATCACCATCATCATCATCATCATCATCATCATCATCACCATCATCCTCATCGTCATCTTCATCACCATTGCCATCATCATCATCACCATCACCATCATCTCATCATCATAACCATCATCCTCATCGTCATCTTCATCACCATTGTCATCATCATCATCATCACCATCACCATCATCTCATCATCATCAACATCTTCAACATCATTGTCATCTCCCCCTTCCTCATCAACATCTCCATCATCGTCATCTTCTTCATCAACTTCATATATCCCCTTGAAAAAGGAAATTAAATAAACCATACAAAGGCATACAATAGCACGTACGGGCAAGGATGCATGCGTGCTATTCTTAAATCGTGTGCATTGTCAGTCACGCATGCACATGCGCATAGTTGCATGCGTGCATGCCTGAATTCAAATTGTTTTTGGCGCCCTTGCAGGCTTGGAATTAGCTTCGGATTGCACCTTTAGGCTCGGTCTGATTTATGCCTGATTTATAGCAGAAAACATCAAATGCTGTAACTTTCGGTTTTTCACAACTAGTTCCACATAAGCTCCACGAGTGCAGTGCAAATGAAATTGCACATGCTTGTCGAGCTCTATGTGCAGTTTCTAAATATATAATTTTTGAATAGATATGTTGTTGTTTTCTATTTTTAATTCATTTTTAACTGCACTCATGTCAAATTTGTAAAAAACATAGGTCGTTTATTTTTCCTATAACTTTTTATTGGCTTACCTATTTCAAAAACGGAAGAGAACCCGCACAAGAACACGAAAATACCTACAACCTTAAAAAAAAAAAATTGATTATTTTTAGACCACGATATGGTGGCTCAACACTTGACCATGTCGTTTTAGGGCTTCACTGACTTCGGTAATTTAAAAAAAAATATAAAACTGACTTTTAAAATTTTGGAAAAATAGCCCCGCACAAGATTCTTCTGTTTCCTACGCCTCTACATATTTTTTTTCTTGTAAATTGAAAATTTACATAGAAAATGGGTGGCTCAACAAAAACATGTGCATTATGTTTGAGAAAAAAAATAGCATACCAATCTTTGAATAATGACATTTTGGGGTGGTTATACCACTTTTCCATAAATAAAAGTTATATATTCCGGAAGGTCATCCGTTTTTCTACGTTTCATCTGTTTACACCTAATCCAAAAAAAAATTGTAGGTACCTCTAATAATTCATTTTAATGATAATATTTCTATTTTTCCAGAATGTCATTGCAACTAACGTGTCATAATTGGGTATCATTACCTTGCACTAGCCCACATAGGGATTGGACAACTTGGGAAAGTTGGAAACATTCAAGGAAACTTGGAGGTGTAATATCTTGGATACTTAAATAGTCTTGAGACAATGGCTTTGATGAGTGTATGAATAATTAAACATGGGGGAGTTTAAGGGCCTTTGTTACCTTTTTCCATCCTAACTTGAGTTTGTCATTAAGCTAGGTGAGTCCAATGTAAGTAAGCATGAATTTTTCTATTAGTTATAGAATCATAGGGTTATTTTTGCATGGCAATGTGATTCATCTCATTGGAATGAGGCCTTGTAAGGTAGGCCATTTAGTCAGAAAAGTTGGGTGTACTAGTGGCTTGTGTATTCGAAAAACTTGAGATGATATTTTATAGACTTGAAGCTAAAACAATGATAGACTTGTGAAAATAATTGTGATAATGACTATCATAGAATTCAATGGGATGAAATTGGAGTTGGAAACCTAGTGAAGTTGGGAAAATGTGTAGACTTGGATAGATGCTTAGTGACCAAACTGAGGCCATTTTATGGGTAGAGCCTTAGGAACATACAATTGAGTTAGATGATCCAGTTGAGTAATCCATGACTAAGACAAAATCATTCAAGGGGATGTGTACATATTTCTAGGCTAGATTTGATGGCGTGGTGTGGACATGTTTGGATTATCAGTGGTCCCTTTTGGATGAGCTAGGTGTAGATAATGGTCCATAAGAGTGAGATAATCTTGACATGTTGATCAACTTGGATTTTTTTGCAAAGTTACTTGCATTGGTGGTCAACTCATTCAGTAGAAGTGGATGAATATGTTCACATTGATGAGTTGTTAGTTGCATTTCCAACATAATTTATTGTTATTTAGTTAGATAGTTCCATAATTTAATTTGGGCCCTTATTAATACTATAATAAGGATGTTCCCTAGTGAATGATAACAAGTGATAGGTTTTGGGTTTCAATTTCTACTCTATTTTTTCTTTTATTTTGGGTTTTCTTAATTTGTTCATGGTTTTTCTAAGATGGGTTTTATTGAGCTTCATCATTTGGAATCAAAGTATTTTTATCGAACTTCATCATTTGGAATAAGATCATTTCTCTCCACAAGACATAGCAACCACCACAAGGGATAGAATCCCTCACTCTACAACTCTCTTTCAAATATTCGCTCTTCGTTGAGCCACTGTCTCTCATAGCTAGGGTTTTTTCTCATATTCATCGCTTAAGGATCCGCTCTTTCCTCTTCCATTCATGTTTAGGCTAACAACTTAAAAAAACCACATAGAGTAGTGTTAGATCCTTCCAGTGCTATGTATCATCCCTTCACTTTCCCTAGCTCTCAAATGTCATTTATGTTACACACCAAATTGCAATTTCAGTTTACTCCAGCAATGATCTCCCCACCTCATTCCCTCCATTTTCTCCATAAATTTGTATATAAAACTTGCATAATCGTATGATGCACATTCTATTTTCCTTGTTGCATTAGATGAATTAAATACCATGATAACATGTGTTTGCTTGATCTTCATGAGGTGGTGTATATAAGAATAACTTGATGGTTTCTACCAGATAATGGTTTTTTATACTAGTGAGCATAATCACCAACTATATTCATAATCAAAGATCCAAACCATATCTTAGTCTAATAATGAACTATGTTCCATCCTTGGTGCACGTAATTGCAGCTAGAAGAAACATAATTGTAAAGTATATATTTTGTAATGGGGCTAGTGCATTTCCAAGCCACACATATCTCTCTAAGATGATCTCTTATTTCCAAGTTAGGATTGCATCTTAACATGACATTCAACCAAGAAGAACACTACCTCACTGCATTCTATTTTCAGAGACACTTGTGATATCCTAGAAAGATTCTCCATGCAATCTAGGTTCAAAAATATGATTTTGGTTCCCCAACAATCTCTTCCAAAATCCATACCAGATTGTTGTCTTTAGTATAAGCTCACTTGATATGGGCATAGTTTCCTCTATGATTGCTCAAATTGATTTCCACTCACATGGGTTGGCACTCACCTAGTATAGGTTCTATGCAAAACTATGCAACACACCCAACCCATTTTTTTCTATAGTATACCGTGTCGCACTAGTCAATCAAATTCCGCAACACTAAAATGATTTTATGGGGCATCTATCAAACAATCTTAGTAGTATTTATTACTACTGTAGGGTGTTGTCCCTACCTACCCATCCTTGTATTTCAATTTCCCCATTAAACAATTGATTAGCTAAGTGGGTAAGCTAAATGAGGTAGCAATCTAAGTGGGCTTGGTTGTGGAGAAAAATACATAGTTAAGCATGCTTTAACCAGAGGATTCTTAGGATTGGTGACCTCCCAAGAAGTCCTAGTTACTAGGTGCAAGCCCCGTAAGTGATTATTGATGATATGTGATTCATTTCACTAGTCTCAATCCCACGTCTTCGTCCTTTTGAGCATCACCCAATGCAATGAGTGCTAAGTGGACTATTCAAAACCATGAGAAATTGGTAAGTTGTGACTATACTCATGGGATATGGGTCATAGATTAATGACTTACACTATGCAAATAATCCCAAAAATGATATATCATATGTTGGACTACAAAAAACCTAACACTTAATTGATAAGCTATTGAGAGCTTCAAAATATGCTATTATAATCTAATTCGGTGGATTATTGAATTTTTTTATCACCACAGTGTTAAAAGTTTTGGGAGGATTGCATATCTACAATATATATTATCATTGTGCCTCTTTTTCTACAAGAGTGGCATCAATGTATTCTTGTGTAGTGAAAGATCTTACTCTCACCCTTACATAAGCAATGCACTAACAAACTCGTGCTTCTCCTCATGTCTTTCAGTTGGACATGTGTTCTCCACTACCCAATTATGGTGACCAAATGCACAGAGAAATTGTAGACTCATGGATTCATAGTCTTTTCTACTAGGGTGGCATCAATGTATTGCCATGTACTCCAAGCTATTGATCTCACCCTCACAAAAGCAGTGCACCAACAAACTTAGGATTCCCCTTATGTCTTTTAGTTGTACATGTGTATTCCCCTATCCAAATATGGAGGTCAAACACATGGAGACACTCTAGAGTCAAGGATTCATAGTCTTTTCTACTAGGGTGAAATCATTGTATTCCCACATAGTCTAATATATTTCTCTCACCCTCACTGAAAAAATACATCAAGAAACTTAGGCTTTCCCTCATGTCCTTTAGTTGGACATGTGTATTTCCCTACCCAAATATGGCGGTCAAATAGATGGAAACATTTTAGACTCAAGGATGCATGTTATTCATCAATATTTAGAAATTTGCCTACTATACATAATTGAGGCTCAGTATATACAACTCACATAATTCTAGTTAGATGGAATGTCCCTAACATGGTGGTATTCTCACTCTAAACATGATACATCACACATGGCCAATACCACTTTTGAGTGCATTAACACTTGGGATGCATTTTTCCAATCCCTTTGAAGGCATTCTTACCCTCCTAGGTACCTATGGGATTTTATGTGCCAGTGGTTGCAACTTCACCAATCTTCATGCCAAAGTAAAATAGTATATTGAAGTATTCACAAAACTTTGGATCAAATTCAAGATCCACAACTCCAAAAATGTATTATTCTTAAGTTTAATTTCACTTGCTATTTTATTTTCACTGTGAAGTGGCCTTGTTTGAGAGTAGCACCCTTAAACATGACTTCATCTATGCTGTGTTTGTGGAGTGTAATCTTGATAGCCACCCTTGTTTCCCTTCCTTTAGTAACCCTAACCCTAACACTTTTTGGCCATAAGTGATGGTGAAAATTCAATATTTTACTCATTTACTAAATTGAATCCCTCAAAACTCATAAATGCCTTGTGAATTTTGATATGCAACAAGGAAACAAATTGTAGGGAATTATGTTGTCTTTCCAATTATATTTTAAAAAATAATAATCATATCATTTAATATGTCAAAATTTCATGTAATGAAAGGTTTGTTCTTGTAAATTTTAGGAAATGTTAACAAGTGGTTTGTGTCCATGTAAAATAATTTAATAATAAATGTATAACTTTTGAAAAAATATATATATGAACATAATCTACCAAGAATGTACTAGGAGGCACATTTTTTAAATTTCTTTTAGAAAAATTATATTTTTTTATTAATTTTGCGAAATTGACCATTGAAAATATTAATTGCATTTTGTACACATGTGTGTGCACGCAAAAAAAATTTTATTGCTTACAAAAATTGAAAAACCAAAAATACCCTTTTGAAGAGGACGTGTCGATGTGGGGCATATATATTTTTTGAAAAATTTTGGTTGTGTACTTTTTATGTTGTTGGTTTTTCTTTGAGTTGCTTCAAAGTTGTGAACATGGTTTTTAAGAGTAAATTTAAAAGAAAATTGAAAAGAATATCATATGAACTCAAGAACATGTAAATTATATGCCAATGAATAGACGATTAGTTGATGAATCCAACCTCGATCGAGGGTTTATGTTGTTGATGTATTTGTAACTTCAGAAGATATTCACTTGTATATTGTATGTATTACATTTGTAATTTATTGTATTCCCAACGGAGATGTATTATTCCTCCGATTGGAAGTGCCGTCAGTGTGGTTAAGTTGATTAGCTCGATTGAGCTTTGAATTGTAAAAAACTTTATAAAAAAATTAAATTTTATAGGGAAAAGTAACTATTAGTTCAAAGACCTCAATTTAGGTCGATCAAGCAATTTGAACTAAATAGTTATTTTTTTCCATAGAAAATAACTTACCTAAAAAATGAAACAAATTAATTTTACTTATATTCCAATATATTAAGAGTGCAAAAAATATTGAGCTTATATCTTACAAAAAATAAAAAAATAATATTTTTATCGAGCTAATAATTGTTTTTATAAGTTATATGTTATAGTAAATAATTTTTTTATCGAGATAATACAAGTTATAGCAAAAAAATAATCTAGGATAGAGAAACAGAATAATAAATATAATTCATGACATCAAATAGCATGGGCAAATTTACCATGGGTTACCAAAACCATGGGCCATAAATCACTAACAACAATGTTTGTTCCTAGTGATTTATGGCCCATGTTTCTATGTGTCTAAATTTAAATGTTAATATTCCCACCCAATACATGTTAAACTTTTGTTGTTTCTTTCAAATGTAATATGCAAAGTGACCCTCTGAAGAATTGGATGCAAAAAATCAGAAGTTTAAGCTCAAACATTGAATTTCTAGAGGCTCAACATGTTTATAGGGTTCATCTATCTCTAATGTTGATCTCCTCTCAAAAAACGCTTTGGAGCTTGAAGAAGGAAAATTTTGTTATGCCCAGATGTTTGGATCCTCTGAAGGGCCTAAAGAAGATATTTTTATTTTCTAATTTAGATGTTGGTGTGGGTCCTTGTTTTGTCTAGTTAGCATAAGTTTTATGTATGTAAGTGTCATTGTCACTTTTGGGAGGATCTGATGTTCTCTACTTCAGGTATCCAAATGGTAGTTGTTTTTTTTGTCTTTGGTGACAACGTTGGTTGGTTTTTTTTGTGCTGGAAACTTTTTGTGGAGAAATTTTGTACCGTTATTTTTATATTTTATAATGAAATATAAGTACTTTTTTTTTTTTCTTCTGGTGAAGAGTAAAGATATAACTATTAGAAAAATAATAGTACTTACCAAAATATTTTTTTTTCCATAACTTATAATTTTTTATATTGATAAAAAAGTTAAAAAACTACAAGAATTTTTTTTTTTACTATAACTTATATATTTGTATGTTGACAAAATCCTTGATCGAGTTTTTGAAAGCTCGATCAAGGGATATTTAAATATCCCTTGATCGAGCTCATGTTTCAAAGTTCGATCAAGGGCTTAAATAACCCTCGATCTAGCTTGTGTTTCAAGAAATCCACGCTCACATCTTGCCAAAATGTGTTACCCATCTTCATGGGAACACCCTCCTCCAAACTCTAGTTTTGTAGGTCCTTCCTCATCTAACATTGAAGGAATTGGTTCCATATCCATAAAAACATAATCACATTCTATTGCAACTTGCTGAATCTTGCAACACCAAGACATTGCCCAAGCATGTCCCATAGATACACGTCTTACCCATGAGACCATCCACAAAATTATCAATGTAAATCCTTCATTCCATGCCTCACCCAGCCCTAGAGAACTAATATCTCGTGCCTACCTCACACACGCCCCAGACACCTCCATCCATTTCCAAATCCCTCTACATTTCCCCTCGTCAGCATACCCAACATATATCAATCAATGTTAGACTCTCCTTAATGTTCAACAAAGAGCTCTTCATTAATATCCTTAACTCCTTGCTAATCTACCTCCATCTTCCTTCACCTTGACCTTGAATGAAGAACTACTACCTAGCACCCCTCTTTCTCTCCATTCTCCATCTGCTAACATCCCTTTCTCCTTTTTACTTTCAATACCTGTAACATCCCCTATTTTCATAAAAATTTAAAACTTTTGAAAACGACATTAAATACAAAATTTATAGATGCGGAAATAATAATTGTTGATTACGACAGCTTTAATTAAAAAGTCATTAGTACTAAATATAATTTAATTTTCTGTTTTAGCAGCATGGTGATAATGACAAACTTTAACACATCAATTACGACATGATTATGGTAATAGACGAACTAACAGGTCATTAATGTGATGTGATACTTTTTCTTGAAAAGATACTGACAGTTTGATTTTTTTTATGAACAAGGGTGTCCTACGAGGTACCCTGGAGTTTACTTAGCTGTGACGCTAATGAATTTGAATATTCTATGTGTAGACGACAGGTAAGCGGTTCAATAACTGCATAGTTTAAAAGTACCTATGTAATTCAATTCAACGTCAAATAATATGTTGTGAATTCTTTTGTGAAAACAAGTATCTTCAGGTATGACGATTTAGTACTGCTTCCTAGTTTTCTCGATGCTATCTTACTTTTTATGAATGTTGAAAATAATGACATCTAGAAGGTATACATGTTGTTCACGTTTGTTATCGCAAGCCAATGACATTGTTATAGTTTGGCTTTGGTCGTCGTCTTAAGATAACTAATACTTGTAAGGTATTAACGTCGTAACTGTAACGCCAACCATCATATGCATTGTATTAAGAATGAGGGTATGAGGTTCATGACCATAACATGGTTTTTATGCTAGTTACTAACTATTGGTCTTGTTGGAAATTCACAAGTGTAAACTCCTACATTATTATATTTTTATAAATGGAGAAAATAGAAGCTATGATTAATATATTAACCATGTCAATCTTATAGTTTGTTATCCTATATAATAGTTTTATAATTGCAAACTACTACAAAATATATGAGAGTTTACAATATTGAAATGATATGAAATCTATTTTAATACATGGCTAAACTCAGTCTTAATACCCTAATCGTAACAATAAAGTTAGAGCTTTACCTATTAATGATGTAATCGAATGTTTTGAGTTTGCAAAAGATCTTATATGAAGATTGGTTGTCATTATAAATGGGTACTGACATTCATTTATATCAATAGGGTGGTGAGTTGACGGTCATTAAAATGACATGATCCTCGAGTTGTCATGGAGATCGTAACTTGATCCTGCATTAAAATCTCGGTTCACAACTCAGCATGACAGGGATTGTTACCAATCCACGTAATGTAAAATCGATGCATTAGCAACTATGTCAACCATTGTGTAATGGTTTCTCTAGTGATCTTCCTCTAAGCTGTATGTTGATCGATCCTCCGTGTGCTAAAGTGGCATTGCCATGCTTGTACCATTGGATGGGGCATTAATTGCAGAAGTTGTTCGTCCCAATGCCATCTCGCTGGCACTATTATGATCGTTGATAGTGATGAATGTGGATTGTTAGATGCAACCCTAACTTTTGTCACTGTTTTGGTTAATGAGATTGGAATGTTGTTCAAAGTTCTATTGTTTCGGTCTATGTGGCCGACAAGATGCCGAATTCTAGGGTTAGCAAGCTTGTAAGAGGTTTTGACCTCGAGACCTGTAGATTAGGGTTGAAGTTGCAGGTTCTTTCTCACTGTAATGACATTGTGCTTAAAAGATTGGGTCTCTAGTTTAAGTTGTTATTGAGTTGATGGTTTTAAGCTTTTTGTTTTAGAATTTGAGTGAAATGGATATTGCTGCAAATGAAAGAAGTACTCTGGTCTCGTCTACAGCAAAGATCTCGTTGTTCTTCTGGTGAATGCAAAGAACTTGGCCGTTGGTTGAGAAGGTAAGCGTCCTCGAAAAGAATAGTGATTCTTTCGTTGAAGTTTTTGACTTTCAGTTTTAAAATGTAACAGTTGTTTAATTCCAAGCTATTGTTTTGTCAGTTGCAGGGTTCGAAGACCGAATTGGGCAAGGGTTTGGAAAGGAACGGCGTGCTTCCATTCCTGGTAAGCTCCGAGTCTCAAACCCTCATAGGTTCCTTTCGATTCTGGTTGATGCGGTTTCAATAGGATGAGTAACCAGTGTTTCACCATGCCTCGGCATTGTCTGTTAGTTGAAAAACATTGAAGCCCTTCTATTATTCAAACGATGTTTGTACAGGGTTGTGCCCTTCGTTTGTTATAATATACTCGGTCTTAAACTTTGATGTTTATATCGTCGAACTGGGAGTTATGTTACTCGTCAATGCTGAGGGTTTTTGGACTTGTTTTAAAATGTATGAGCAAGGGAATAACCCTGTGTGTTTTCCATTTGGAAACATAATGTAAATTTTTGTTGCTGGGAATTGTTGATTCCTCTTTCTTGAAAATGGAACTTGTAATGGTTGAAAACATTTGAACCATCCACCTGTTGATTTATGTTATGTGGAAAAGAAGTGGAGCCGAAGCTCATCTAACTTGTGGATAAAGCTTTGCTTCTCGGCAATGATAAAATTTTGTTTCTTTTGGTGCTATTCGGTTTGGTTTCTATGTATAAAATAGTGTCTGTCACACTTGTTATTGAATGAAAAAACTGTAGTTAAGGATCTGAGTAATCGTGGAAACGATAGAGTAGGTTTTGTTTTTTTATGAAAATAAAAGTAACGGGCTATGCCCCAAACTGTAGATACAGTGTTTTTCTTCTCGGTAATGAAAATACAATATTTCATTCTGTGCTAGTCATCTGTGTTATACGTTTGATTATTGCAGGTTGATATCGTGACTTTCGAGCTAGGCCAGAGTCCAATGTTTGTTGTAGATGATAACTCTGTAATGTGTATGATGAAATGGTTTTCTTTTGTTTGTAATGGAAAAGAACAGTGTCATACCCTAGTTCGAGTCTTGTCTTTGAAAATAGATAAGTGTTTGAATATGAACTTCTAAAAAGATCATTGAAGCCAAAAACTAGGATTTGAAACGAAACTCAGTTTTGAAATTGACACTTACAGTTTAGAATATCTATATAAATAAAATGAATGATGGCAAATAGATCATTTAAATTATTTTCATTATCTGATTGAACTAAATAATCAAAGGCAATGGTTATAGTAAGAAATGAAAACAATGTGTGTATGTGAAATGTGAAGACTGTGAAATGATTGTGGCTTGCAGCTTTGTCCATAAATTATTCATTTATTTAAATGCAGCAACACTATTTATAATGCAGACATGATATGATATATGGAAAATTTGACTGCATTTATTTCTTATGTACATAGCAGAGATAAGAAATTACAATATATTTATACAGGAAATAAACAATGTTTGTTTGTAATGAAACAATGGAGTATTCTATAATATTTAGGTATTCTATAGAACTTTCTACTATTATTAACTATAGGGCAGAAACTGATAAACATATAAATTACTCTATATTTATCTATCGAATCAATGGCAAATTTGCCTATCTTTTAATCTATACTTAATTTGCGTCTCTACACTAGAGTAGGATGCAAACAACAACATGTGGAAAAATGTAGAGATTGGTTTGTCAATTCAGAATAACATAAACTTCAACATTCAGAATTCAAATAAAATCAGAAATCAATTCTTCTTCAAAACAGAGATTTCTAATTTTACTTAAACAGAACTGATAACTGAATTAGAGTAGAAACTGTAAAACCTGGATAAAATCTGTAGGGAACAAACAGCCCAAGAAGATTGTTCCACCCAACCAATTCTTGAAGACAGTCAAGTACTTGCCTTAGGACACCCGAGCCTGTTCATTGAACCACCAGGAGGAAGAAACTTAGGAATTTAGGATCTCTTCTTGCAGTAGAAAATAACTTGTCGAATCTTCAAGAGCCAGTAGTCCAAGGGACCTGCTCCATCACCTCGGGTTCTCCTTAACCAATAGTTTGCAGACTTATGCTTACACTTCACAACTAGCCTCCCTATTTGAATCTCTCAATGATCACCTGATACACTTGAGGAAATATTCCTGCAGAAATATTGTGTAAGAGCTTCCTACTCAATTCAAATTTTCCTTATGTAGGCTGCCTAGGCCTTTTCAGTTGTTACTGGGTCAGTAAATGAGGTGCCTACCCACTCCCACCACCTGGGGGATAATGCCACATTTTTAGGAGTAGTTGTCCCATAACCAACAGCTAGTGGTGTGGTGCAATTGCTGCAATATGTCACATACCTTCCAATAGCTTCCATTCCTCCTAGTGGGTCAATGAACACTCATTTAACAATCCCCCTGGGTGTTTGTCTCCTAATTAATTTATTTAAATAATAATAATCAGTATTTACATTCATCCTTGATCATAATTGATCATAATTACAAAACTTTGTAATTAAATTTAACATAAAGTATTTTTCAAATAAAATAATAATTTTCAGAAATTTGGGTAGGTGACAATACCCATGGATAAATGATGTAATATACCACTATTACGAGATCCTCTACACACTATATAAAAAATTTGGACACAACTACTCCAGAATGTGCTAAGCCTCCACAAATATTTGAGAACATACATCACACTTTGGATTCAGTACTCACCTTGGGCGCTAACACCATTCAATCGAAACCTTTAACACATATTGTAGGTTTCTCCATAAGCCCTCATCTAGTCCATTTAGGAGTATAGATCTAAAGCTTTTTATGTAGATAATCACACTAGAATGGATGCCCATTCCTATGTAGTACAACTCGAACTCCTATTAAAACACAACTTTCACATCATGCACCTTCTCTAGATTGGGTTCCATGCACAAGCATTGCAACACTTTTGGAAGAGGATATAAATCAGTGTGCTAACACAACTTCACCAAAAGCGCAATAGCCCTTTGATACGCATCATGGCACACTAGCAATTTTTGAATGGCATGTAGTATGGCCTTTTGACACATTTATCACCTTCAACATTGATCACTTCTTCCATCCAAAAATAAACCTAGAGAACCCCATTAAATAGTGATGGATCATCTTGCAATATGATTTCTTCTTGCAACCTTGCACCTAACAATTATGGATTCACAAGTTTTTGCACACCTCTACTTAGCTCATCGTCTTATCCTTAGCAGAGTTCCCCAGTTTTGTGATCTCTTATCTACTAGCAATTTCACATTATATAGATTCCTTCCTAAACTGGGAGGAAAGTGAAGACACTTTCCATTTAAACTAGGAGGAATTGATTTGATGCAAGAGGGCCCATTCC
Source organism: Larix kaempferi (assembly GCA_027924585.1). NCBI lineage: Eukaryota > Viridiplantae > Streptophyta > Pinopsida > Pinales > Pinaceae > Larix > Larix kaempferi. The sequence continues at coordinate 5,455,466 of BSBM01000922.1, forward strand.
CCAAGGACCACACCTCCTAGAAGGGCACATTTCGAACATAGTTTATTGTTAATTAGTTAATTAGTTACATCATATACAAGGATTGACTTCGTCAAGTGGACCCTTTGTAATACTATAAGAAGGTTGTTGCCTAGTGAATAATAACAAGCAATCGTGTCTAGGTTTTAGTTTCTACTCTATTTTATCTATTGTCTTGAGTTTCTTCATCTCTTCATGTTTTTTTATGAGATGAGGCTTGTTGAACCTCATCATGTTATCAAGTATCTTTGTGGGTAACGTTCACATGTTGACTCATTGAAAAAAAATAGAAAAAAACTAATGTTAGTTGCATTACAAGTGTTTTTTTGGAGTGTATTGAAATACCAATTTATCTATTCACTATGAGGAGGAGCAAACTCTCTCTAACTATAGGTAGATTTCAACTTTTTGAATTACTAAATATTGCTTTATGGACATGATAGCCATAAAAAAAAATACCTTATTACAAAATTCCTACTTATACACTCTTTTGCAATTACACTCTTTTACAATTAACTTGATGATGATGAGTAAAACACAACCAACAATATGCAAATAGTTTATGTAATGCCATCAACCAGCAAAAGCCTATAAAATTTCAATCCATACCTTATGCATTTGAAAGCTTAATGGCCATATGTATATAAAATATAATCTCAATAAACATCCGTTGTTGATGACTATGCTTCACAAGATGACTCTTGACAAATCTCTTGTTGATGACTATGCTTCACAACATTTATGCAACTCAACATTACAAGTATATTATTATTAGAGTCATTTCATTATAGATCAACTCAAAACAACATGATACTAGAAACCAAATGACAAATGATTGAGAATATAGTTTAGTGTTCGATTTTTATCTTTTTCCCGTCGCATTTCTTTTCATACATCACAATCGCTTAACGTATTGGTTTAACCGAGTCACTTTTATTGAGAGCGAGAGTTTATCGAAAACGTATTAATTTTTTGGTACCCACTCTCACCAGCAATGCTGTTTTTATGAAGTTCATTTTGTTACACTTTTACATCCTATTCATTCTCAAAATAATAAACGACGGGTAAATGTCTCAATCAATGTTAACCCGATCTCAAAATGCCGGTAACGGAATAATTTATCAGGAAAGAATCGAAATCAATAGGACTGGAATAGCTCAGTTAGTTAGTTAGAGTGTGTTGCTGTTAACCACAAGGTCGGAGGTTCAATCCTTACTTCTAGCGTGTATGACCTTTTACTTAGAACTTCAACGCTGAAAAGACTGGAAATCTGGACGTGGAAACGCCTTGGGAGCAAAATCGCACTCCAAAGAGCGATTTGGAAAATGAAATATGGAGAATAATAAAAAGGCTAGAAAACAAAAATAATACTAAATGTGGGACTAATAAATCTGACTACCACGCTGGAAAATGCCTTTGAAGTATAAATGTTTTGGGTGGTTTGCTTTGAAAGGTAAACTAGAAAATTGTGTGTTCAAAATTGAATATCACTCAGGTTTGGGGTTTGGACAATTTTGACCAATACTTCCTTAATTGGTTTAGAGATTGTAAAAAACATTATATGTTGTCGGTCATTATCTCATGGTTTATATGGTCTACCGTAAACAAGGTAGTATTTGAAGATAAGAAGCCATGTGTTCAGAAGTCGATTGGTCAAATATTCTCTATATACAATTCTATCTATAACAGTCACGACCCAAATATTGTTAAGAGAATTGGTTCCTTTGATCCAATATACAATCGCCCAACTCTTTTCTTTGATGGTGCAGCTCAAAATGGCTTGTGTGCAGCTGGAGGTGCTATCTATTTAAATGAATCACATTTCTTTATTGTGTGGATCAATTGTGGGAATGGAACAAATATGAAAGCAGATCTACTTTCATTATGGTGCATTCTGAAGGTGGCTAGCATCTTTGGCTTTGATGATCTGAAGATCTTTGGTGACTCAAGGGTTACTATTAAATGGGCGCTTGGTGAATGTGAACTAAAGGTGTTGTCTCTGGTTTACTAGTGTTCTTGGATCAAATCAGCTATGCAAAAGTTCAGGAATATTTCTATGGAGCACATTTATCGTCAACATAATCAGTTGGCAGACAAACTCTCAAAACAAGCTTTAAGTGGAGAATTTGGTATCTTGATCTAGGAAGAATTCTTTCAGTCCCAGGTTTTGAATCAGGGCTTACTTAAGTTCGTTCTTTCAGTAATTTGTCTATCAGTTTGTGGAAGTGGGCATGTATAAACTGATATAACGTTTTAAGTTATTATGATGTATATTTTTTTGGGATCATTTATTTTTTAGTATTTATGTTGTTTCTTATTTGGAAATTGATGGCATATCACTGCCTCAGTAAAACACAGTCTCCTTCAAGACTTGTCAATCATGTACCTTTTGATTCCTATGAATAACATTGGTACGCTTTTTTTTTGCTGGAAAAAAAATGGTGCCATCCTATAGCAAATTAATAAAACCAAATGTTGTAAAGGATGGCAAGGGATTCAATTAATTTGCAACCACAACATTTGGGAGCTTGCAGTATAAATAATGGAACGTTTTTAATTTTTTTCACCATAGATTACATTAAAAGTAATTAACCATTCCAATTAATTAGTATATCAATTATTATAAATTAGCTCCCCGAATGAGGGTGTTGGTATGCATGGTCAGGAGGCCATCATTGTGACAGATGGCGAGCCAGCTCCCGCGCGGGTGGCATTCAGGAGCTCTTGAGGGTAGATGGAGGAGTTAACCAGCGTAGATCCATCTCAAACCCGGATCTATCAAGCACCGAGAGGGATCCAATTTCTTGAGGTGTAATTTTTTTGTTTTATCTTAAATTTTTTACACATTAAGAAAAAAATTACCCCTTAAGAAATTGGATCCCTCTCTTTTAATTTTTTAATTATTTTATTTTTTATTTTTGATAAGTTATTAGCGAACATGAAATTTTTAATTACTTTTGATTTTTTATAAGTTATGAGCCGAAATGGAAACGTAACGTGACAAATGTGACAAATGTTACAACATCTCCCCCATACTGCGTTGTAACGTAACATGACAAACGTGACAAATGTGAAAAACGTTACAACATCTCCCCCATACTGCGTCGTAACGTAACGTGACAAACGTGACATGTGACAGGATCTCCCCCATACTGGGTTGTAAGCACCTCTTTTACACTCGGTGCAATGATGTTAAATGGGCGGATTAAGGTGACTAGCAAAGAACATTCATGCGATTGGAAAGCTGTGAGGACTTTGAGGTAGACGGGAGTATGAGTAGTAGTCTGGACTGTACATCAGTAATCATGGATTCTTGCGGGAGGAAAGTCATTAAATGGAATGACAGGAGGTCGGATTTTATAACCCTGGACAACCTTGTTCTTTTTATTATGTCCACTTCTGGTCCGTGTTGTTTCTTCTACATTAGTCATCGTGTGGTCATTGTGAGTTTTGAGCGGGGTGGCAGAAAGAACCCCAAGAGTCTGGCGGGGTGGCTTTGCAAGTAATATTAAATTATCCCTCTAAGATATAATCATATATCCTAAACCTTAGTTTGATAACCGAGTACATTATACCATCAAAGTATCCAAACCATCATTCACTAATTCATCACATGTCAATTATATCAATACCTTGATATAACAATTAATTAAATCAATCAATAGGAATACTAAATATTTATCAGCAATAAAGAGCATTCCACATGCCAAATGCATAAATAAAAATCAGTATCATGACCATATAACTCATCAACAACCCAAGGTTAAACTCATAATATTATGCGAAGGAAAGTTAGGAAAACATGGGCATTACATGATGGTAGGTTGGCAACTAGAGTTAGACTTTCCTAGTTGTCTAGATAATAAAAAACCACAATGTTGGTAACTATCTTATCCAAGGAAAAAAACCAATGAATGGACCTTTAAATATTTATGGGTCTTAGAAACAATGATAAAAAGATGGGAGCACCTCAAGGTTAGAGGAATAGATTCCCCCCTCTCATAATTGGGGGAATTTGAATATGACACTCAATAACATGGAAAATGGGGATCAAATTGAGAAAATAATAATACCATTTCATACCTTTTCCAATTCCTTTTTGAAGATTCAATTTTGGTGTGGAAACCATCATGCTTACTCCTACTTGGACAAACAATAGGACTAGCAAATAATCTATAGGAAAATGCCTAGACAAAATATCAGTAAGGGAAACCTTACTCTCAAAAAATCAATCATAAAAGCATATGGAGGCTCAAATGTCTCGATTCACCTTGATCACGTGATTCATCTAGCCCAATTTAAGTTCAAGGCGCTTTATATTTAATTCTAGGAATACATATATCCCATTGGAAAAAAAATTTAACCCATTTGGAAGGACATTGTTCTATTAAGCACTTCCAAAAGAATCTATTCAAATCCAAAGACATAACTAAACAAGGGAGATAGAAACAGAGCTTCAAGTCCCTGCCAAAACTAAAACCAAAACACGGGAAAGTTGTTATTACAAAGTGCACTTGTGTACTTGGTTATATCCATTTATAATTAAAAAAAACTAATAATGCAAGAAGATGTCTCTATTCAAACCAAGGATAATTTTAGGGGCGAAATTTAGCCCATGGGCTATTTTTCCATGCTTTTTTCCAAAAAAAGATTCACCAATTTGCATTTTTTGAGCCCTCATTTCGCCCAATTTTTATGGGGTAAACTCATTTCACTCTAAAAATCGCCAAATTATTATATATACTATAAAAATCCTTGGAAATTGAAATAATTTTAGAAAAATATCGCCAAATATTTTATAGTTGACATTTTAAGAATTGGTAAGATTCGCCAAGGTTTATACACTTTTAAATAAATGTGGGTCCTTAAAATTATCCCTGATGGTTTCTATCAGATAATGGTTTTTTATACTAGTGAGCATAATCACCAACTATAGTCATAAGCAAATATCCAAACCATATCTTATTCTAAGAATGAACTATGTTCCATCCTTGGTGCGCGTAATTGCAGCTAGAAGAAACATAATTGTAAAGTATATATTTTGTAATGGGGTTAGTGCATTGCCAAGCCACACATATCTCTCTAAGATTATCTCTTATTTCCAAAATAGGATTGCATCTTAACATGACATTAAACCAAGAACAACACTACCTCACTGCATTCTATTTTCAAAGACACTTGTGATATCCTAGCAAGATTCTCCATGCAATCTAGGTTCAACACTATGATTTTGGATCCCCAACAATCTCTTCCAACATCCATACAAGATTGTTGTCTTTAGTATAATCTCACTTGATCTGGGTATAGTTCCCTCTATGATTTCTCAAATTGGTTTCCACACACTTGTGTTATCACTCACCTCGTATAGGGTTTATGCAAAACTATGCAACACACCCAACCCATTTTTTCTATAGTATAGCATGTCGCACTAGTCAATCAAATTATGCAACACTAAAATGATTTTATGAGGCATCTATCAAGCAATCTCAACAGTAGTTATTGCTACTAGAGGGTGTTGTCCCTACCTGCCCCTCCTTGTATTTCAAGTGTCCTATTAAACATCTGAGAAGCTAAGTGGGTAAGCTAAATGAGGTAGCAATCTAAGTGGTCTTGGTTGTGGGGAAAACTCCACATTTAAGTGTGCTTGAACTAGAGGATTCTTAGGATTGGTGACCTCTCAAGTAGTCCTAGTTACTGGGTGCAAGCCTCATAAGTGATTATTGATTTTATGTGATTCATTTCACTAGTCTCAATCCCACTTCTTCATCATTTTGAGCATCACATGATGCAATGAGTTCTAAGTGGACTATTCAAAACCATGAGAAATTGGTAAGTTGTGACTATACTCATGGGATATGGGTTATAGATTAATGACTTACATTATGAAGATAATCCCAAAAATGATATATCATATGTTAGACTACAAAAAACCTAATACTTAATTGATAAGATATTGAGATCTTCAAAATATGCTATTACAATCTAATTCGGTTGATTATTGATTTTTTTTATCACCACGGCGTTAAAAGTTTTGGGAGGATTGCATATCTACAATATATATTCTCATTGTGCCTCTTTTTATACAAGAGTGACATCACTGTATTCTTGTGCAATGCAAAATATTACTCTCACCCTTACAAAAGCAATGCACCAACAAACTCATGCTTCTCCTCATGTCTTTCAGTTGGACATGTGTACTCCACTACCCAAATATGGTGACCAAATGCATGGATAAATTGTAGACTCATGGATTCATATTATTTTCTACTAGGGTGGCATCAATGTATTTCCATGTACTCCAAGCTATTGCTCTCACTCTCAAAAAAGCAATGCACCAACAAAATCAAGCTTCCCCTCGTGTCTTTTAGTTGTACATGTGTATTCCCCTACCCAAATATGGAGTTCAAATGCATGGAGACATTCTAGAGTCAAGGATTCATAGTCTTTTCTTCTAGGGTGAAATCATTGTATTCCCACGTAGTCTAAGATATTGCTCTCATCCTCACCAAAAAAATACATCAACAAACTTAGGCTTCCCCTCATATCCTTTAGTTGGACATGTGTATTTCCTTACCCAAATATGGTTGTGAAATGGATGGAAACATTCTAGACTCAAGGATTCATGTTCTTCATGCATATTTAGAACTTTTCCTACTATACATAAGTGAGGCTCAACATATACAACTCACATAATTATAGTTAGAGGGCATGTCCCTAACATTGTGGTATTCTCACTCTAAACATGATACATCACACATGGCCAATACCACTTTTGAGTGCAGTAACACTCGGGATGCCTTTTGCCAATCCCTTTGAAGGCATTTTTAGCCTCCTAGGGACCTGCGGGATTTGATGTCCTAGTGGTTGCAACTTAACCAATATTCATGCCAAAGTAAAATAGTATATTGAAGTATTCATAAAACTCTGGATCCAATTCCAGATCCACAACTCCAAAAATGTATTATTCTTAAGTTTAATTTTCACTTGCTATTTTATTTTCATTATGAAGTAGGCTTGTTTGAGAGAAGTACCCTTAAATAGTATTTCATCTATGCTCTACTTGTGGAGTGTAAGATTGATAGCCACCCTTGTTTCCCTCCTTTTAGTAACCCTAACCCTAACTATCCAACTCAACAAATGTTCCTTGAGTGAATCCATGAAGTTGGGTAACACTTTTTGGCCAAAAGTGATGGTGAAAATTCGATATTTTACTCATTTATTAAATTGAATCCCTCAAAACTCATATATGCCTTGTGAATTTCGACATGCAACAGGGAAACAAATTGTAGGGAATTATGTTGTCTTTCCAATTATATTTAAAAAAATAATAATAATATCATTTAATATGTCAAAATTGCATTTAATGAAAGGTTTGTTCTTGTAAATTATAGGAAATGTTAACAAGTGGTTTGTGTCAATGTAAAATAATTTAATAATAAATGTATAAATTTTAAAAAATATATAATGAGCACAATCTGCCCATAATGCACTAGGACACACAATTTTTAAATTTCTTTTAGAAAAATTTTATTTTTATTAATTTTCGAAACTGACCATTGAAAATTTTAATTGCATTTTGTACACATGTGTGTGCATGTAGACTTTTTTTATTGCTTACAAAAATTGAAAAACCAAAAATACGCTTTTGAATAGAACATGTCGATGTGGGGCGTATATTTTTTTCGAAAATTTTTGGTTGCGTACTTTTTATGTTGTTGGTTTTTCTCTGAGTTACTTCAAAGTTGTGAACATGGTTTTTAAGAGTAAATTTTAAAAGAAAATTAAAAGAATGTCATAGAAACTCAAGAACATGTAAATTATATGCCAGTGAATAGACGATTAGTTGATGAATCCAACCTCGATCGAGGGTTTATGTGTGGTTAAATTGATTAGCTCGATCGAGTATTAGCTCGATTGAGCTTTGAATTGTAAAAAACTTTATCAAAAAATTAAATTTTATATGGAAAAATAACTATTAGTTCAAAGACCTGTTGGGCGGGAAAACCATCCTTGGCCAACTTGCGGAAAAACAGCCCACACCGAGGGCTTAATGCAACCCTATGTATGTTTAAGATAGTTGTTTCTCACAGGATCTAGGCCCTGCTTCCTTTAAGATTTTCTCTCTAAGTAGAGAGTCTCCTGAGGATGTGTGAGTATCAAATTTCATAACCTAACTGCTAATTGACAAAAACAAACTAGAACTAATGGCTAACTTATCCTAGAAAGCAAATATTTAATAGCTCCTAAATCTACACTACAATAACTATTTCCTTTCCCGACCAGGAGCATGAGAATTGTTATAAGATATATAAAGGAAAAATCACATTACTGTTTACTTAATGAAGATTAAACAAACAACAATATGTTGAAGCACATCAATATAACAGAGTCTTGTAAAAATACTTTGATTCTGCATATATGATTTATATATCAGATCTGCAATTATTCCAGACAATTAAATACAACAAATCTATCATTTAAAAGAAATAAACAGATAAATTGTATCTAACTAATATTCCAATGGATCAACAGAAAACAACTTTACTGCAACAATCCAATGAATCTAAAACAAAAGCAAGAAGAATTTCTGATTACAAAATAATTTTGATAAGAAACTATATAGATTTAATTATATATCCAGAAATCATTTCCAGCAGCAGCGCCTCCTCTTCTTCGCAAATATAAAAATTTACAAATAAGAATAGAGTAGAGAATAACAGCATCCTCTATTCTCTGCTAAGACCTCTACCCAAGTAGAGAAACATCATACAGAAAAAAGAAAAAAATAAGTCAATCCAGTTTCCTCGAGCGTTCCTCCCCCCCTAAATGATGGAACCTCTATCCTTGATCGAGTTTTTGAAAGCTTGATCAAGGGATTAAATATTCCTTGATCGAGCTCATGTTTCAAAGCTCGATCAAGGGCTTAAATAACCCTCGATCAAGCTCATGTTTCAAGCAATCCATGCTCACATATTGCCAAAAAGTGTTACCCATCTTCATGGGAACACCCTCCTCCAAAATCTAGTTTTGCAGGTCCTTCCTCATCTAACGTTGAAGGAATTGGTTCCATATACATAAAAAAAAAAAACATTCTATTGCAACTTGCTGAATCTTGCAACACCAAGAGACCACCCAAGCATGTCCCATTGATACATGTCTTACCCATGAGACCATCCACTAAATTACTTTCAGAGTCATAAATCTAGCTAAACTAGCTTACCTATCTAAGCAATCAATAACATATCAACATAAATAAGAACATAAAGAGAACAAGGAAAATGATACACCAAATATACATGGTTCACTCAATTGGGATACGTCCATGGGAAGGTTGTCTTCTACTATCTCCAGAAATATCCTTCAATCTTTTACATTGAGAGAGAAACTACAAATAACCCCAATACAATACAGCAGAGAGATTGTGAGCACAATACAATGTATTGTAATAGTATGATGGAATGTTATGATGTGACTCCCTTGACCCTATTATATACCAAGAGATGTGGAGGAATTACTCTCACATATTGCATGTGGGATAATATAATTCTCCATAATAACATCTCTTTATATAACAATGGATATCAAGAGTATACTTTACCATAACGAATATGGGATATAATGTATTACTCTTTTACATAAGACTGCGGATAAGTTCCGAAATAAAACAAAGACATCATTGCCTTCCAAGGAATATAATATATTCCAACACTCCCCCTTAATAATGGCTGGGAGAAAAGCCCTTACTAACACTAAGGAAGGAAGGATTCATTACTGCTCCTCCTTGATGAAAACTTCCCTCATCCCAAGCAAGGAATGAAGATGCACATACTTCGCTGCTATTAAGGATTTAGTGAAGATGTCGGCTGCTTGCTGCTTGGTAGGACAATAATCAAGAGAAAGAATACCATATGCGATGAGACCTCGAATGTAATGAGCATCAAGTTCGAGGTGCTTTGTCTTGGAGTGATATACCGGATTATAAGCAAGCTGAATTGCACCATGATTTTCACATTTCAACACAGTGGACGATTTCAGAACCAGACCAAGCTTAGTGAGAACATGCCGTAACCAAATTGCTTCTTTAGATGCTTATTTGGTTGCTCTATACTTCGATTCACACGAAGATAAAGAAAGAGTCTTCACCTTCTTGTTGGACCAAGAAATCGGACCTGAACCAAGTTGAAATATATAACCAGTAGTTGACTGTCGATCAGAACTATCACCTGCCCAGTTAGAATCTATATATCCAGAAAGTGAAATTGTAGCACTACTCGAATAAAAGACACCATAGTACAATGTCCCCTGTAAATATCTCAGAATTCTCTTGGCTTCCTACCAATGACTTTCATGAGGTTGATGCATGAACAGAGAAACCATATTGAAAGAAAAAGGGAGATTTGGTCTACTGTGAGTTAAATATATCAAACTTCCCATGAGGTGATGATAAAGAGTAGCATCAACAAGAGGAGTAGTACACTCAACAGTTAAATTTACACAGAATTGAAATGACGTAGGAGCAGGTTTACAATCACTCATATGGAAACAAGACAATAAGTCTATAGCATACTTTGGCTGAGAGAGAAAAATACCGTCTGCCATATGCTAGATTTGAAGACCCAACAAATAGTGAAATATATTGATATCAGTCATTTCAAACTGCTTTTGAAGTTCACTTTTCATACTTTGAATTAAAACAAGTTGGCTTATAGTGATGATAAGATCAACCACATTTAACACAATAATGAGGATATGATCACCAAAGTTCTTAACATACAGATTTGGATCAGATATACAACGTTTAAAACCATTATTTAAGAAATATGTATCAATTTTATCATATCAAGCCCTAGGTGCTTATTTGAGACCATATAAAGACTTGTGTAATTTGCATACAAAACCTGATGATTAAGCATTAATAAAACCAGGAGATTGTTGCCTATAAATGTCTTCATTAAGATTACCATTTAAAAAATCACCCTTAGCATCCATTTGGTGTATTTCCTATTTATAATATGCAACAAGAGATACGATGGTTCTTATTGTATTCATTTTAGCAACAAGAGAAAAAATTCCATTATAATCAAGACCTTCAAGTTGATTAAACATTTTACAACTAATCTAGATTTATATTTTTCAATCTGTCCATCTGCAATAAACTTAGTTTTATAAACCCATTTACAACCAACTAAATTATTTCCTGAAGGAAGAGGAACAAGAGACCAAGTCTTGTTCTTCATAAGAGATTCATAGTCAGTAGACATAGCCTTGTTCCCAATGAGGTTTACCCTTAGCTTTACCCTTAACAAATCCCCCCCCCATTATCATTTCTCAAAGTCTATATTCTTTTACTAGAATCATTCTCAACTAAGGATTTAAATGCTTGAAACTTAGAAAAAGTGTCACTTTTATTTTTCAAAAAATAAACCCATGATTTTCTATTAAAGTCATCAATAAACGTAATAAAATAGACTGCATGAGATATAGAAGGAACTTCAAGAGGACCACAAATGTCACTATGAATTAATTTCAAAGGTTCTTTAGCACACTAAGATTTACCTTTATTAAACATTTCTCTATGATGTTTACCAAGTACAAAACCTTCACAAACACCCTTAGTGGACAAAATATTAGGCAAACCATGTACCATTTTAGTTAGCATTTGCATTTTACCATAATTCAAATGACCCAATATTTCATGCCATAGTTTACTTAGTTCATGAGCATGAGCGACATAAGAATAAAAGGGATTCCTTTTAGTTGAATTAAAACCAACAAATTTATATAAACCAGCAATATGATCAACAAAACCAGAAGAAACTAATTTAAAATTATGATTGATATCTTTAAGAACATATTGATCAGGCCAAGCTTCAAATTTATATCATTTTTAACATGCAAGATAAATAGAAAGCAAGTTGATGAGCATGTGTTGAATATGAAAAACATCTTCCAAATGACCATTAGCAACATTAACATTACCAGAACCAATTACGGAAAGTTGTTTACCATCACCTATAGATACTTTCTGATATGTGTACTTATTATTGTCATAAGATGTAAATAAAGAAGCATTACCAGTCATATGTTTAGAAGCATTAGAATTCATTATCCATTCCACATTAGAAAAAGAACTACTAGATGAAACAACATATGCACATAAAGCTACTTGTGATTCATCGGAACCTTTCTTTCTAGCCTTAGACATTAAACGTTTCTCTTTAAAGAAAATCTTTTCAAGATGGTTAGTTTTACCACAATGCTTACAAGGATCATACACATTCTTCTTCTTACTATTTTCATGATGTGCATTAGAAGCATGACCAAATTTATTAGTAACTATGATTTGAACAAGAACCTTTAGTATTATGAAAAAGTTTTTCTTAAGATTCTTATTATGTGCCATAAGAGCCTTATTAGGTGAGACTTGTCCTGAAACAATCAACATTTCTTTCTCATTTTTTAATCCGTTACAAAAATCATCAAAAGTAGGTTTCGTGGTATTTTGAGACAATTCAAGAGCTCTATTCCTAGTTTGGATGAACATGTCAAAACAAGATGTCAATTTTTGTTCTAAAAGAATTATAAGAGTAGTGTTTGTCTTCTTGTAATCTTTACCACAATTATTTAATTTTTCACTTCAGCAAGATATAATTCTACTCTTTCAAAGTTAGTAGGATCTAGCTCAAAAATATTCTTTTCAAGGTAATAAGCAAAAACATCATCATATTTATCAAATAAAGAAGCAAGAATTTTCCATACCTCAATCGGGTCATCTTCTGCCTCAATACTTACCTAAATACTATCTGAAACCGTTTGACCCATGAGCCATCTTGCTTGATAACAATTATCTTCTTTAACATCAACAGGTTTCTTGTGTTCACCATTAACAATCCTCCATAGATTCTTAATCCTGAGAAAATCAATCATTTTTCTTTTCCATGCAATATAGTTATGACCAACTAGTTGAGGAACAGAAGCTACTTCTGAAGTCATAATAATAGAAATATTGACAAGAAAATTAAACCCAAATGCTAGAAATGACAAGAGAAAAAAGTGAATAACAGAAAACTGATACACTTTACCATTTGGATCTGAAGAAACATAGTAAAAAACATAAACTTTACTTACAGCCGCTTAAAAAAGTGCCAAGAAAAGTCACTCACAGGTCTTCCACAATAAACTTGCGAGTAGATCTGATACTTGCGGGTTTCTGCATGGCAAGGTCGCGGTTAGATCTGATAACCGCGGGTTTCTGCACAGTGAAGTTGCAGTTATGTCGAACGCACGCGAGTTCTACATAGGAGGGTTGCGGGTATACTGAAGTAAGCACAAGCTTACAGTAGAGCAGGCAGGAGTATGTCGTAGCACATGTGGGTCTGTACACTAAAATTCATGGGTCTACAGTATACTCATGGATTCACAGTAAGGCAAGTCGCAGTTACACGTGCTGTATTTGAAGCAAAGTCGTGAATGTCTAGTTTTAGGCCAAAAACAGTGTCAATTAAGCCACTGACCAAAACCTGCAAAAAATCTACCAAACTTGGATGAAAAAAATAGATCTAACAACCAGAAGATAGATTTCTTTGAGGAGAATCCAAAAAACATATAAATCTACAGAAAAAACATCAAGAGACCCTTGAAAAATTTCTGCAAAAATCTACACAACAAAGTTAGGGTTAGGAGTAAAACAACTGCAAAATCATGCCTAGATTTGGAGAGAATCCTAATGGATACTAGATAGAAAAAAAATATACAAGAATAAACAATTTCCACACGATAATATTTATTGATTGAAAGCTATAGAAGGTGCTAGAATATAGCAACCAACTCTAATACCATGTCAGAGTTATAGATCTAGCTAAACTAGCTTACCTATCTAAGCAATCAATAACATATCAACATAAATAAGAACATAAAGAGAACAAGGAAAAGAATACACTAGATATACATGGTTCACCCAATTGGACTATGTCCACAGGAAGGTTATCTTCTATTATCTCCAGAAACCTCCTTCAATCTTACAAGAGAGCAACTACAAATAACCCCAATACAATATAACAAAGAGCTTGTGAACACAATACAATGTGTTGTAATAGTATGATGGAATGTTATGATGTGACTCCCTTGACCCTATTATATACCAAGAGATGTGGAGGGATTACTCTCACATATTGCATGTGGGATAGTATAATTCTCCATAATAACATCTCTTTATATAACAATGGATATCAAGAGTATACTTTACCATAATGAATATTGGATATAATGTATTACTCTTTTACATAAGATTGTGGATAACTTTCGACATAATACAAATACAGTATTACCTTCCAAGGAATATAATATATTCCAACAATTATCAACGTAAATCCTTCATTCCATGCCTCACCCAGTCCTAGAGTACTAATATCTCGTTCGTACCTCCCACACCCCCCAAACATCTCAATCCATTTCCAAATCCCTCTACATCCCCCCTCCTCAGCATACCCAACATATATCAATCAATGTTAGACTCTCCTTGATGTTCAATAAAGAGCTCTTCATTACTCTCCTTACCTCCTTGCTAATCCAACTCCATCTTCCTTCACCTTGACCTTGAATGAATAACTACTACTTGGCACCCCTCTTTCTCTCCATTCTCTATCTGTTAACATCCCTTTCTCCTTTTTAATCTCAATGGCCATGGAGAAATGATGTAATCTATCACTATTACGAGATCCTCTACACACTATGTAAAAAATTTGGACACAACTACACCATAATGTGCTAAGCCTCAACAAATATTTGACAACATACATCATACTTTGGACTCGGTACTCACCTTGGGTGCTAACATCATTCAATCGAGACCTTTAACACATATCGTAGGTTTCTCCATAAGCCCTCATCTAGTAGTCCATAATTAGGAGTATACATCTAAAGCTTTTGATGTAGATAATCACACTACAATGGATTCCCATTCGTATGTAGTACAACTCGAACTCCTAGTAAAAAAACAACTTTCACATCATGCACCTTCTCTAGATTGGGTTCCATGCACAAGCATGGCACCACTTTTGGAAGAGGATATAAATCATTGTGCTAACACAACTTCACCAAAAGCGCAACAGCCCTTTGATACGCATCATGGAACACTAGCAATTTTTGAATGGCATGTAGTATAGTCATTTGTTGTACTATGGCCTTTTGACACATTGATCACTTCTTCCATCCAAAAAAAAACTAGAGAACCCCATTAAATAGCGATGGATCATCTTGCAATATGATTTCTTCTTGCAACCTTGCACCTAACAATTACGAATTCACAAGTTTGTGCACACCTCTACTTAGCTCATTGTCTTATCCTTAGTAGAGTTCCCTAGTTTTTGTGATCTCTTCTCTACTAGCAATTTCACATTATATAGATTCCTTCCAAAATTGGTAGGAAAGTGAAGACACTTTCCATCTAAACTAGGAGGAATTGATTTGATGCAAGAGGGCCCATTCCCCAAGGACCACACCTCCTAGAAGGGCACATTTCCAACATAGTTTACTGTTAATTAGTTAATTAGTTACATCATTTACAAGGATTGACTTCATCAAGTAGACCCTTTGTAATACTATAAGAAGGTTGTTTCCTACTGAATAATAACAAGCAATCATGTCTAGGTTTTAGTTTCTACTCTATTTTATCTATTGTGTCGAGTTTCTTCATTTCTTCATGGTTTTTATGAGATGAGGCTTGTTGAACCTCATCATGTTATCAAGTATCTTTGTGGGTAATGTTGACATGTCGGCTCATTAAAAAAAATAGAAAGGAACTAATGTTAGTCGCATTACAAGTGTTTTTCTAGAGTGTATTGGGTATGAGTGTATTGAAATACCCATTTATCTATTTACTATGACAAGGAGCAAACTCTCTCTAATTATAGGTAGATTTCAACTTTTTGAAATACTAAATATTAATTCATTATAAATATTGACATGATAGCCATAAAGAAAAAAATATACCTTATTACAAAATTCCTACTTATACATTCTTTTGCAATTAACTCGATGAGTAAAGCACAACCAACCATATGCAAATAGTTTCATGTAATGCCATCAACCATCAAAAGCTTGTAAAATTTCAATCCCTACCTTATGCATTAGAAAGCTTAATAGGCATATGTATATAAAATATAATCTCAATAAACATCCGTTGTTGATGACTATGCTTCACAACATTTATGCAACTCAGCGTTGTAAGTATATTATGATTAGAGTCATTTCATTATAGATCAACTCAAAACAACATGATACTAGAAACCAAATGACAAATGATTGAGAATATAGTTTAGTGATCGATTTTTATCATTTTCCCATCGCATTTATTTTCATACATCATAATCGTTTAACTAAAACGTATTAGTTTAACCGAGTCACTTTTATTGAGAGAGAGATTTTATCGAAAACGTATTAATTTTTTGGTACCCACTCTCACAGCAATGCTGATTTTATGAAGTTCATTTTGTTGCACTTTTACATCCTATTCCTTCTCAAAATACCAAACGACGGGCAAATGTCTCAATCAACGTCAACCCGATCTCAAATGCCGGTAACGCAATAATTTGTCAGCATAGAATCGAAACCAACTAAGCTGGAATAGCTCAGTTGGTTAGAGAGTGTGGCGGTTAACTATAAGGTCGGAGGTTTAAGCCCTCCTTCTAGCGTGCATGACTTTTTACTTAAAACTTCAACTCTGAAAAGATTGAAAATCTGGACGTGGAAACGGCTTGGGAGCAAACTCGCACTGCAAAGAGTGATTTGGAAAATGAAATACGGAGAATAATAAAAAGGGTAAAGATTGAAATTCTGGACGTGGAAACGGCTTGGGAGCAAACAAAGAGTGATTTGGAAAATGAAATATGGAGAATAATAAAAAGGGTAAAAAATAAAAAATAATAATAAATGTGGGACTAATAAATCTGAGTACCACAACGGTGCCATCCTATAGCAAATTAATAAAACCAAATGTTGTAAAGGATGGCAAGGGATTCAATTGTTTTGCAACCAAAGCATTTGGAGCTTGCAGTATAAATAATGGAACTTGTTTTTAATTTTTTATCACCTTAGATTACATTAAAAGTAGTTAACCATTCCAATCAATTCCAATTAATTAGTATATCGATTATTATAAATTAGTTCCTCAAATGCGGGTGTTTGTATGCATGGTTAGGAGGCCATCATTGTGACATATGGTGAGCCGGTTCCCACACAGGTGGCATTCGGGAGCTCTTGAGGGTAGGTAGAGGAGTTAATGTTGTTAAATGGACAGATTAAGGCGACTAGCATCGTATGAAGAACCTTCATGCGATTGGAAAGATGAGAGGATTTTGAGGCAGATGAGGGTACGAGCAGTAGCCTGGACTATACATCAGTAATCATGGATTCTTGCGGGAGAAAAGTTGTTAAATGGAATGATAGGAGGTCGGATTTTATAACCCCAGGCAACCTTGTTCTTGTTATTACGTCCGCTTTTGGTTCGTGTTGTTTCTTCTGCATTAGTCGTCGTGTGGTCATTGTGAGTTTTGAACGGGGTGGCATAAAGAACCCCATGAGTCTGCAGGACAAGGAGAGCGTGTTGTGTCTGAGAAGAAAAGGTGGTATGGAGGATGCAGGGGGGGAAGGCACGGAGGAAGCTCGTGGACGTCGCAGGGTGACCCACGAGCAACTTTGAGCGGCCCAGGTGGTGTGGAATTATCGTGCAACCATTCATGCATCCATCCTGGAGGACATCGAAATGCTAGAGGAAGGTGTCTAGTGTGAGGTGGGAGATGCAAGCCCGTCGTTGGCTAAAGTTGCACAGGAACCTTGGATTCAGTATCCTGGGTCCTCGCGGGGCCACCAAAGTATATACGAATGGACGGTTACTTTGTACTGGGTCGTGAAGAGCATGCTGAGCCGGTTGTTATTGGAGCACGAGGAGAAGGAGAGGGTGAAGGACGTTTCCATGGCATTCTGGAAAGAAATCTATGCAGACACCCGATTGCTACATATGAAGATTGATAGTGTTGGATAGAAGCTTGGCCTCCCCTTCTTGCCGAAAATGGGGCACTATGAACTTGTTGAGGATTGTGTTCCGAGCATGGGAAAGCAACAGGCTGGCATTGTGCATCTTGACGGCTCCTTTCTGTTGGATTCGGGTAATTTTGGGTTCTGAGAATGGGTCCTCTGTGTTTTTTGGTTTTTCGTGTTTTTAGTGATTCGCTCTACAACTCGACTATAATAGCTGCAATGGTCAGCCTTGTTTTTTATTTGGATAATTGGGTATGCTTGAGGATGATAAGTATATGCCGGTCTTGTTTTGGGGTAACCATAATTTGGAGCCTCGACAAGTGCAGAGGCTACCGGTTCTATGATAATCTCGTTGTGTCTAGCCGATCCTGTTTTGTTATGAACATGTATTGGGGCTTTGGTATGAGTAGAGGTTGTCGGTTCTATGCTAGTTTTGTTTTTGCTAAGACTGATAAGAATTCTCTTGGTAGCTATGTCTATAAGCTTTATTTCCTCCTTCGGAGAGGGGCAATAAGAATATTGTTATATGTCTCCGAGATGTTTGGTGATGACAGTTTCAAACAACATTGATGGGTACTCAAACTATTGAAGTTGTAATCTTTTTTTGTACAGTATATTAATATGATATGTCTTACTTATAAAAAAATGAGGTTTTATCATTTTCCAAAACTTAAAATTAATGGTACATCCCACCTTCCTTTATAACAAAAATAAAAATAACTAATATAATATTATCCAATAAAAAATGGTTTGCAAATGTCTCCTTCTATTGGTTGCTAAAGGGCGAAGAGCACCTTATCATTTACCTTCATTTCCATTCTAATATATATAATTATGAATGACAAATGTTTTTGATTTTATGAATGGGAAAATATGAAATATATGTCACGTCCCCTCTCATTGATCTAGTGCGATGGAGAGAACATGACACCAAGGCTGGGCATCTAGCCCAATGGTCATTAATAAAAATCCATTGAAAATAAAAGACATATGCAGATGTATAAATGTGAGAAACACAACGGAAGTAAATTTCTACTACACATCTAGCATGCATTCAACATATTCATAAGAATCGTCAAATAAATACATTTCAGAATTAACACAAGAGAGTACTTACCTTGAAACGAAGTAGTCCCGACCAACTAGCTATGCACCTACAATGTTCCACCCAGCCATAGGCCAATTGTGCTCATAAATATTTCAACACAACTGCCACCCCCAAGCTGGGCATGATTTCTACATGGAAAAAGGGAACAACAGGCTCACACATAGCCAAATACACACAAAAATTCAGCCAAGCCAATCCATCGTTGGGTTTATCAGGCTGCCAAGGCAATGGAAAGGAAGAATTGCTAAGCTAGTGAGCTCAACCATAGAGTTATTGGTGTCTCTACAAGATCTAGCCAGCTTGGTACCCACAATACCTACACACCCAACACAAGGAAGTATTCCCTACACTGTTATATAGTCCCTAAGGCCATACCTTCCCTTCTAGTGTTCTTCGAGGTGTGTATAGAAAAGTAGCCGAGGCCCTTTGATCTTTTTTGTGAGGTTACTCTCTTCACTAGGTTTAGCAGGCCAATTCTAATCCTCTTCCAGTCCTAGCTTCTTACTCACAAATTCAACTCAAAGCAAGGGTGCACATAACATCAAAACACAAGTGTTGGGCATGAAGAAAATGATTTGACTGTGGGATACACAAGGTGGGATTTCCATTAGTTTCAGAAATTGTGGGCAACCAAAAAAAAATGTTAGATGGGGAATCAACCCTGAGAGAGCAAATCGATTTCAGAAAATGTTTATGGGCATTCAAGGGGCAGAAACAGCCTCTATTGTAATGTCCCCATTTTGACCCCCTTTGCATTAAATCGTAAATGATGTAAATATTGTAATTTAATCATGGTGAGGAGCTCAAGGCCAAGGCCCCACCATTGATTTAGCGTTTTATGTATTGGAAAATTAAAAATAGATGCCTATGGTTCTTGTGCTAGATAGGCACAATGTAAATAAGACATCATGTAAATACGAATTTTAATGAAAATACCCACAACTAGCTATGCAATGCAACAAAGAGATGGGGCATGATTCTACAAGGAATAGGGACGGAAAATTATTCAAACCCTTGAGCCAATGGCGTTAATCCATGTGTCAATGAGAAAACCCATAAACCACCAACTACCCATTTTGGGTTATGGACCCAATCATTTAATTCTTCCAGAAATTGGTTGAGGTAGTTAATGCCTTGGGAATGAAGAGGTATGGCAGCCAATTTCGTGCATGGGAAAGCCATCAACCTGGGAATTCATATTTTGTCTCATTGGGCAAGAAAACACCCACGAAATGGTGCCCAAAGCCAATATGAACCCACAGTCTTCCCTCTCTCACGCAATTTGAACTACTAGGTCTTTCCTCATCACGTTTTTACCATTTTCCCTGCATTCTCCATGGCTGGGAGCTCGTTTTTGTGTTATATAGTGGCTGGGAGAGGAGGACCCCAATTTGGGACTGTTATGGAGGCCGTTTTTGCCCCAGAATGTCCATGGACATTTTTCTAAAAACGGATTTTGCTTCCCACGGTTGTTCCCCATCTTCAAGTTTCGTTTTTGGGTTTTCCACATTTTTTTGAAGCTAATAAAAACCCCATCTTTGGGCATCTCACTGTAAAAACGTTTTCTTCATGCCCAGCACTTATACTCCTGCTGTTATCTACATCCCTGTTGGATTTGGAGACTGTAAGCAAGAGATTGGAGTGGTAGTGGATAGAGAGGGCTTGATAAACCTAGTGGGGGGGGGAGATAACCTCTCAAGAAGATCAAGAGGGCTTTGGCTACTCTTCTATGCACACCCTGAGAGCACTAGATGGGAAAGGTATGGCTTGAGGGACTGTATAGCAGCGAAAAGAATACTTCCTTGTGCTGGGTGTGTAGGTATTGTGCGTGCCAAGCTAGATAGATCTTGTAAGGTTACCCCTGGCTCTGTACTTGAGCTCACTAGCTTAGCCACTCTTCCTTTTCATTTCCTAGCAGCCTGATAAACCCAATTGTAGATTTGCTTGGCTCATCTTGGTGTATGCTTGGCTATGTGTAAGTCTGTTGTTTCCTGGTTCCTTATAGAAATCATGCTCAGCTCGGGGGTGGCAGTTGTATCAAGAGGTTGATAAGCACAACTGGCCTATGGTTGGGTGGAACGTTGTAGTTGCATAGCCAGTTGCTTGGGACTACTTTGTTAAGATAAGTATTCTCTTGTGTTAACTTTGCAATTATTATTTGATGAATATTTGAATGAATGATGGATGTGTTATTGAAATTAAATCCGCTGTGTTTTCTTATAATTATACACTTCCATATGAACTTTTATACTGTGTGAATGCTTATTACATGGGGCTAGATGCCTGGATTTAGTGTCACGTTCTCTCTATCATGCTGGTATGATAGGAGGAGACATTACATTTTGGTATCAGAGCTGCTGGTTGCAGCATTGGGCCTCTATAGGACAAATCCAATTATAGTTATAAGGGAAGATCCCTTCTTAATCACCACAGGTACTAGCATCAAGTCTAGCTGGCTCAGTTGGATAGTTGCAGAGGTAAGGTTACCTTCTGCTGGGCAACATTCATCACAGGAAGAAGAAAAGAAGGAACTCGGAAATTGTTTGAAGTGTTTTTGAAAAAATTTGTTTAAGTCGGTTTCGGGAAGAATTTGGGAAGACGTCCTAAAACTGCGGAAAGATTCTGCGAATCGTTTTGCAATGCGGAAGAGTTCGGGAAATCGTTCCGAAATTTGTGGAAGAGTTCCGCGAACTGCCCTGAAACTGTAGAAGGAATTCTCTTCTGAAATTGCGGAAGGAATTCTCTTCCGAAACTGTGGAAGGATTCCGCGAGTTGTTCTGCAACGTGGAAGAATTTGGCGAACTGCTCCGAAACAGCAGAAAATTTTTCTAAATGTTCGGCATCGAAAGAAAATTTTCGGAAGGAATTCTCTTCCGAAATTGTGGAAGGAATTCTCTTCCGAAATTGCGGAATGAGTTCTCTTTCGAAATTGCGGAAGACTTCGGCAAATCGTTCCGCAATACAGAAGAGTTCGGGAAGTCGCCTCGCAATTGCGGAAGGATTCCGCGAATCGTTCCGCAACGTGGAAGAGTTCGGCGAGTGGGCCCGAAACTGCGGAAGCATTCGACGAATTGCTCTGCAACTGCGGAAGCGTTCGGAGAATTGCTCCGCAATTGCGGAAGCATTCGGCAAATTGCTCTGCAACTGTGGAAGCGTTCAGTGAATTGCTCTCAACTACGGAAGCATTCGGCGAATCGCTCCGCAACTGCGGAAACATTCAGCGAATTGCTCCGCAACTGTGGGAGCACTCGACAAATCGCCCCCGAAGCTATGGAAAGATTTCTAAAAAAACAAAAACAAAATGAGGGTGTTGCCCTCGACCCGCCCTGCAGTGGCGCAGGAAGCCATAAGGGGGAAAGCCCCCTTGACCCCCTTTGTTCCCCCCCCCCCCATATGTCGTTGATTGTGAGAAAATTCTATGACTTGACAAATTGTCAATATAATATTTTCCCAGATGCATGGAGTAATTTATGAATTTATGAGAATATAATGCTGCTAACAATTGTGTGGATGAACACATTCTGCAGAATCACAGTTACATTAGGGAAGCACTCTAGATAGTACAGTTGGAAAGTTTTGGATCTTGGTTGGGCCAAGAAAATCAACATTATGGATGATGCACAGGATCCCTATGAGCCTGAGACAGATGCCATGGGGGAGAACATATATGTTGAAAATGCTGAAACAGAATCTAATGGGAGAAAAAATCAAGAGACTCGTCCAGGTATTGCAGCCACCATGAGAAGCCTAAGGGTGGAGTTGCAAAGCTGTAGAGAAGATAATGAAAGGATGATTAAAGCTCAGGAAGAAAAAAATTAGTTGAATGCAGCCATGCTGCAGAGTTTGACAGACATCCAAAGGCAAATAAACTCTAGGCATCAGACATCAAATCCAGAAAGGGGTGGGAGTAGTTCTAGAAGGAATTCCTGTAAGAGGGCCAGTAGCTCAAGAAGAGTTTCTACAGACAGAACATATACTCCTGAAACCTCTTCTAATGAATCATCTGACTCTGAAGAATCCATTGAGGGTTCAAGCTCTTCATCTCACAGGAGTAAGAGGAAGAAGCACTACAAGAACAATTCACATGGTGAATTTAAGAAGGAGAAACCTACTACATTTGATGGAGAGATAAAGTCTGGTCAAGAAGCTGAAGCTTGGCTTCTTGGGATGAGAAAGTATTTCCAAGTCCAAGACTACTCAGGAAATATGAAGGCAAGGGTAGCCATCTTCAACTTGAATGGAAGAGCATCTATATGGTGGGAACACATCAGACAAGTGAAGAAGATCAACGAAAGGAAGATTGTGTGGAAGCAGTTCAAGAAATACTTCAAGCAGAAGTACCTCTCTGACAGGTACTATGATGATAAGATCAAACAGTTCCATGAGCTAAGATTGGGACAATTGACCATGGAAGAATATGCAAACAAGTTCTTGGAGCTGCTGAGGTATGTCAAGTATATTCGAGATGATAAGGTGAAAATTCAGCGTTTCCTAAGTGGATTGCCCCAGTCATATAAAGATAGAATTGAGTTTGATGAACCTCGAACTCTAGAGGAGGCCATAAGAAAGGACAAGTATTGCTTTGATCAAAACAGAAGCAAACCAGAATTCCATAAGGCATGGAAGGATAAGAAAAATGAAAAGTTTGATCAAAGGAAGAAGGGGTTCAAGCCTCCTCAATTCCGGAATCAGCAAAGACAACCATCACAGGTTGTGACTCAGCCAACTAGGATGATGGGAGACAAGTCAATAGATCCAAAGGAGCCAAGAGAACCACTTCAATGTTGGGGTTTTGGAGGAGACCACATGCTTAGGAACTGTCCACATCGGAATGGGAATGCAAATCAAGTTCACAACATCCAAAGAGCTGAAAATGTGGGTCAAGTGGCAAGGACAATCCCTAGAATCTATGCAGCTCTAGACGACCGCCAGGCAGATCATCAGTCAACTATGGTTAAAGTTGAAGGTAAGATTGCTAAGCAATCTGTTTCTATTTTGATTGATCCTGGATCTACTCACAGTTATGTCACTCCTAGAATTGTTGAGATTTGTACTTTCAAGAAATTAAAGCATAATAAATCATGGTTAGTTCAACTAGCCACTGGAACCAAGAGAAAAGTTAGTGAAATAGTAGAGAAATGTCCATTAGAGATGGATGGTCTATTCACTTATGCAAATCTGAATATTTTGCCACTTGGTTCCTATGATATTCTCATTGGAATGGATTGGTTAAAGGCACACAGGGTTAAACTTGACTATTACAATAAGACATTTGAATGCATGGACGAAGAAGGAAACCCGAGGGTTGTAAAAGGGATTCCAAAGGTGACTTCTGTTAGATAGATTTCAGCCATGCAACTGAAGAAGTTCTGTAGGAAGGGATGTCAATTGTATGCAGCCCACATTTTAGAGGCAACAGAGAGTGAAACTCTTAAATTGGAGGACTATCATGTATTGCAAGAATTCAGGAATGTTTTTCCTGATGAGATTCCAGGACTCCCTCCAAAGAGAGACATTGACTTTACAATTGAACTTGTGCCAGGAGTGGCACCAATGTCTAAGATACCCTACAGGATGAGTACATCGGAATTGCTAGAATTAAAAATGCAATTACAAGAGTTGCTGGAAAAGAAATATATTAGGCCAAGTGTGTCCCCGTGGGGAGCACCTGTTCTATTTGTGAAAAAGAAAGATGGAACACTCAGGTTATGTATCGACTACAGGCAGTTGAACAAAGTCACTGTGAAGAACAAATACCCATTGCCCCGAATTGATGACCTTTTTGACCAAATGAGAGGAGCAAAGGTATTTTCAAAGATTGATTTGAGGTCTAGTTACCATTAGGTAAGAATCAAAGAAGAATATATTCATAAGACAACCTTTAGAACGAGGTATGGACACTATGAGTTTGTAGTGGTACCATTCGGTCTCACAAATACCCCAGCTACATTCAAGTGTCTCATGAATAATGTTTTTAGCAAGTATTTGGACAAGTTTGTTCTTGTATTCCTAGACGACATTCTCATCTATTCTAAGAATGAAGAAGAGCATGAAGAACATTTGAGAATGACAATGCAATTACTAAGGGAGCATAAGCTGTATGCAAAGTTGAGCAAATGTGACTTTTATAAAAATAGAATTCATTATTTGGGTCACATCATCACCGACGAAGGAATATCTGTAGACCCTGAGAAGATTGAAGCCATTATGAATTGGCCAACTCCAAGGAATGTGATTGATGTGAGATCTTTTATGGGCCTTGCTGGTTACTACAGGAGGTTTATCGAAGGATTCTCCAAGGTTGCAAACCCGATCACTTCTTTACAAAAGAAGGGGATAAAGTTTGAATGGTCACCAAGGTGTGAGGAAAGTTTTCAATGGTTGAAGAATCTTTTTACAAGTGCACCTATTTTGAAGATTGCAGATCTGGAAAAAGACTTTGTGGTGTGTACCGATGCATGCAATCAAGGACTTGGAGGAGTTCTTATGCAAGACAACCACGTGGTATGCTATGAGTCAAGAAAGTTAAAGGAGCATGAGAAGAACTATGCTACTCATGATAGAGAACTTGCAGCCATAGTACATGCCTTAAAGATGTGGAGGCATTACTTAATGGAAAGAAAATTTGAGTTAAGGACAGACCATTGTGGTCTGAAATACTTGTTTGATCAACCCACTTTAAATGCTAGGCAAGCTATATGGTTGGAATTTTTGTGTGAATTTGATTTTGAAATCAAACACATAAAAGGGAAAGAAAACAAGGTGGCTGATGCACTCAGTAGGAAGGTACGTGAAATGTATGTGGCAGCGCTTAGTACTTGCCAACCAGATTTGAAGCAGTAGATTGTTAACCATATGGTTGAGGATGAAGTGTATGAGCAGATAAAGGGCAAATTGCAGCAGTAAAACCTTGAAAAGAAGTATGAGGGCTATCATTTGGAAGAAGGCGGACTTCTTACTAATAAGAATAGAGTCTATATTCCAAATGCGGTAGATTTAAGGAGAATGGTTATGGATGAAATCCATAAAGCTCCATACTCTAGTCACCCAGGATATCAGAAAACAATTACTACAGCAAGAAAATATTATTTATGGCTCAGTATGAAGAAGGACATCGCTGAATACATTTCTAAGTGCATGGAATGTCAGCAAGTGAAGAGTGAACAACAACATCCAACAGGGTTATTGCTTCCAGTGCCAATTCCAGAATGGAAATGGGAAGTAATATCCATGGACTTTATTACAGGATTGCCAATGACTGTGAGACAATATGATTCCATCATGGTTGTGGTGGACAAGTTAACAAAGGCAACACATTTTATACCGGTTAAGTCCACACATAAAGCCGATGCCATTGCAAATATTTTCATAAAGAAAATTTTCAGATTACATGGGTTTCCTAAGGCAATAATTTTCGACAGGGATACCAAGTTCACTTCCAATTTTTGGAAAGGTCTCTTTGCAAATTCGGGTACACAGCTAACCTTTAGTACTGCATACCATCCTCAAACAGATGGGAAAATAGAAAGAGTAAATCGGGTGCTTGAAGACATGCTCCGCATGTATGTAATGGACAAACCATCCAAGTGGGAGGATTATATACACTTGGTAGAATTTGCATATAACAATGGGTAGCAAGCATCGTTGGGAATGAGTCCTTATGAGGCTTTGTACAGCAGAAGGTGTCGGACACCAGTGACTTGGGACAATCCAGTGAATAGAATTGTACTTGGGCCAAAATTGCTTAAGGAAATGGAGCAAGAAGTTGCCAAGATCAAACAGAATTTAAAAACAGCCCAAGATAGACAGAAAGCTATGCAGATAAACATAGAATGCATAGGGAATTCAGTGTTGGGGATCATGTGTATCTTAGAGTGAGATCAAGGAAGAGTTCCTTGAAGCTTGGGAGTTGTGCCAAGCTATCACCTAGATATTGTGGGCCATTTGAAGTGCTTGAAAGAATAGGACCAGTTGCATATAGACTTGCATTGCCTGCTAGCACTAAAGCTCATAATGTTTTTCATGTCTCTTTGCTTAAGAAATATGTACATGATCCTAACCATGTGATTAATTGGGATGTGATCCAGGTGGAACCCGAGGGAGAATTCCAAACCGATCCATTGCGCATCCTAGACAAGAAAGTAACATTGCTCCGGAACCAATCCATCAGACAGGTAAAGGTGCAATGGAAGCACTACGGTCCCGATGAGGCTACATGGGAGCTGGAGGATGCCATGAGGGTGGCATATCCCTTTTTGTTCAGTTTTGATGAGCACTGAGGATAGTGCTAATGTAAGGGGAGGGGAATGTAATGTCCCCATTTTGACCCCCTTTGCATTAAATCGTAAATTATGTAAATATTGTAATTTAATCATGGTGAGGAGCTCAAGGCCAAGGCTCCACCATTGATTTAGTGTTTTATGTATCGGCAAATTAAAAATAGATGCCTATGGTTTTTGTGCTAGATAGGCACAATGTAAATAAGACATCATGTAAATACGAATTTTAATGAAAATACCCACAACTAGTTATGCAATGCAACAAAGAGATGGGGCATGATTCTACAAGGAATAGGGAGGAAAAATTATTCAAACCCTTGAGCCAATGGTGTTAATCCATGTGTCAATGAGAAAACCCATAAACCACCAACTACCCATTTTGGGTTATGGACCCAATCATTTAATTCTTCTAGAAATTGGTTGAGGCAGTTAATGCCTTGGGAATGAAGAGGTATGGTAGCCAATTTCGTGCATGGGCAAGCCATCAACCTGGGAATTCGTATTTTGTCTCCTTGGGCAAGAAAACACCCACGAAATGGTGCCCAAAGCCAATATGAACCCACAGTCTTCCCTCTCTCACGCAGTCTGAACTACTGGGTCTTTCCTCATCACGTTTTTACCATTTTCCCTGCATTCTCCATGGATGGGAGCTCGTTTTTGTGTTATATAGTGGCTGGGAGAGGAGGACCCTGATTTGGGACTGTTATGGAGGCCGTTTTTGCCCCAGAATGTCCATGGACGTTTTTCTAAAAATGGATTTGTCTTCCTAGGGTTGTTCCCCATCTTCAAGTTTTGTTTTTTGGTTTCCCGCGTTTTTCTGAAGCTAATAAAAACCCCATCTTTGGGCATCTCACTGTAAAAAACCACTTATACTATGAAACGAGAACTATATACTAAGAACGAGAACTCTAGCCATAAAAACTCACATTTTTGCATAAAAAACACCGAAAACAACCCCCAAATCAAAAAGTGTCGATGCCAGTATCATGTTTTCATAAAAAACACCAAAAACAACCCCCAAATCGAAAAGTGTTGATACTAGTATCAACGTTTTTTTTCTCTGGGTTAAAAATATAGCCATGGCTTAAAAATCTCATACGGTTGTTTACGAAAACCTTGAAATCAACCCCTAAATTGAAATTTTTTGTTTTCAACAAATAAATTCCTAACCTAAACCCTCAACAAACTATTACAAAAGTTAAAAAAAAAATTATAATGCGCCTCTCCTACCTTAACCCCCCTAACAAACTATTAATAATTTTTTTAAAAATTTACATTTAAAAAAATAATTACATATTTGACCCTAACCCCCCAACAAACCATTAATAAATGTTTGAAAAAATTACATTTTAAAAAACAAAGTACATTTCCTAATTCCCTAGCCCCCTACGTTACCCCCTACCTTAACCGCCCAAAAATTACATTTTCTAATGCCCTACCCAGTGCGTTAACCCCTCAATGTTACCCCATTGCCCCTCACACATTGTTTTAACTAAAAAAAATTAAAACCCAACTTAAAAAAATTAAACAATTAAAATAAAAACTTAAACTTAAAAAATAAAAAATAAAACCTAAACTTTACCCAAAAAAAAACAAAAAATGAACTAGACTTCAGAAAAAAAACAAATTAAAAATTAAAAAAAAAAAACTATACAAAAAAAAATTAAAAAACAAATTAAAAATTAAAAGAAAAACTTTATAAAAAAAAATTAAAAATTAAAAGAAAAACTTTATAAAAAAAAATTAAAAATTAAAAAAAAAAAAATGACGGGCGGATGTTGGCTCCAACCCCTTGGGCCCCTATGGGCGCCCAAGGGGGCGACGCAAGCATCCGCCCGTCCAAAAATATAAATTAAAAATTAAAAAAAAAAACTTTAAAAAAAAATTAAAAATTAAAAAAAAACTAAACTTTACAAACAAAAAAAAATCAAAATCAAACAAAACAAAAATTTAAAACAAAAATTTAAAAATTAAAAAAAAAAAATTAAAAATACAAAAAAAAAACACAAAAATTGCCCCCCCCATGGGCGCCCAAAGGGCCGCCCCGCGGGGGAGGCTCGATGCCGGGCATCGAGCCTCCCCCGCGGGGCGGCCCTTTGGGCGCCCACGGGGGCGGAGCCAGCGCCCGCCCGCCCAAAAGTGGGCGGCAGGCGCTGGCTCCGCCCCCGTGGGCGCCCAAAGGGCCGCCCCGCGGGGGAGGCTCGATGCCCGGCATCGAGCCTCCGCCGCGGGGCGGCCCTTTGGGCGCCCACGGGGGCGGAGCCAGCGCCCGCCGCCCACTTTTGGGCGGGCGGGCGCTGGCTCCGCCTCGCGGCGGAGGCTCGATGCCGGGCATCGAGCCTCCGCCGCGGGGCGGCCCTTTGGGCGCCCACGGGGGCGGAGCCAGCGCCCGCCGCCCACTTTTGGGCGGGCGGGCGCTGGCTCCGCCCCCGTGGGCGCCCAAAGGGCCGCCCCGCGGCGGAGGCTCGATGCCGGGCATCGAGCCTCCGCCGCGGGTCGGCCCTTTGGGCGCCCATGGGGGGGCGATTTTTGTTTTTTTTTTTTTTTTTTTTTTATTTTTTATTTTTATTTTTTTTGTTTAATTTTAAAATTTTTGTTTTAAAGTTTTGTTTTTTTTAATTTTGATTTTGAATTTTTTTTTTTTTTGGTAAAGTTTGGTTTTTTTTTTTAATTTTTAATTTTTTTTTGAAAGTTTTTTTTAAATTTTAAATTTGTTATTTAATTTATTTTTTTAAAGTTTTTTTTTTTTAATTTGTAAAGTCTAGTTTGTGTTTTGGTTTTTTTTTGTAAAGTTTAGGTTTTATTTTTTATTTTTTAAGTTTAGGTTTTTTTTTTAATTTTTTAATTTTTTAAAGTTGGGTTTTAAATTGTTTTTAGTTAAAACGATGTGTGAGGGGTAATGGGGTAGTGGGTAAGGTATTAAGAAATGTAATTTTCGGGTGGCTAAGGTAGGGGGTAATGTAGGGGGCTAGAGCATTAGGAAATGTACTTTGTATTTTTAAATGTTTATTAATGGTTGGTTGAGGGTTAGGGTAGGATATGTAATTATTTTTTTAAATGTAATTTTTAAAAAAAATTATTAATATTTTGTTAGGGGGTTAGGGTAGAAGGGACGCATTATACTTATTTTTTTAACTTTTGTAATAGTTTATGGGGGAGTAGGGATAAGGTTAGGGTAGAAAGGGGCAATGTAATTTTTTAAAATATTTTTTTTTTTAAATTTTAATAATAATTGGTTAGGTGGTTAAATATTATGAAAAATAATATGAAATAGTATCATTTTTATACAAAATGACTAAAAATCTGTTAAAAATGGGTTTAAATGTCTTCTTTTTCTCGATTTGTTTACTATTTTTTCCATAAAAATATATTATTTATGATTAAATTTTAAAGATAAATTTCGAAAATCTATGTGTTTTTCATTATAGCTAGCTTCTAAATGTATGTTTTTTGTTAAATTTCTAAAAAACACACTTGAAAATAGAAATTAAAAATACTTTACAATAAAGATGTGTCAAAGGCCCAAAAAAATGCCTCAAAATGAAAATGTGTGATACTGGCATCAACCCTTTTTGAAACGGAGGTAAAAACAGCTACTAAAATTAGGAGAGAGAAAAACGAGAACTGTGTCGAGTTCTCGTTTCATAGTATAAGTGGTTAAAAACGTTTTCTTCATGCCCAACACTTATACTCCTGCTGTTATTTGCATCTCTGTTGGATTTGGAGACTGTAAGCAAGAGATTGGAGTGGTAGTGGATAGAGAGGGCTTGATAAACCTAGTGGGGGGGAGATAACCTCTTAATAAGATCAAGAGGGCTTTGGCTACTCTTCTATGCACACCCTGAGAGCACTAGATGGGGAAGGTATGGCTTGAGGGACTGTATAGCAGCGAAAAGAATACTTCCTTGTGCTGGGTGTGTAGGTATTGTGGGTGCCAAGCTAGATAGATCTTGTAAGGTTACCCCTGGCTCTGTACTTGAGCTCACTAGCTTAGTCACTCTTCCTTTCCATTTCCTAGCAGCCTAATAAACCCAATTGTAGATTGGTTTGGCTCATCTTGGTGTATGCTTGGCTATGTGTGAGTCTGTTGTTTCCTGGTTCCTTGTAGAAATCATGCCCAGCTTGGGGGTGGCAGTTGTATCAAGAGGTTGATAAGCACAACTGGCCTGTGGTTGGGTGGAACTTTGCAGTTGCATAGCCAGTTGCTTGGGACTACTTTGTTAAGATAAGTAATCTCTTGTGTTAACTTTGCAATTATTATTTGATGAATATTTGAATGAATGATGGATGTGTTATTGAAATTAAATCCACTGTGTTTTCTTATAATTATACACTTCCATATGAAATTTTATACTGTGTGAATTCTTATTACATGGGGCTAGATGCCTGGATTTAGTGTCATGTCCTCTCTATCATGCTGGTATGATAGGAGGGGACATTACATCTATAAACCCCCTAATCGTGATTGTCTTCCTCCCAGCCACTATGCAACACAAAAACAAGTTCCCAACTATGTAAAATGAAGGAAGATGATGGAAAATGTGAAGGAAAACGCCCCAGCTAGCTCATACTGCGTGAGGGAGAAAATAAAGTGGGTAAAGAATGGCTTGGGCTCAATTTCGTGGGCGTTTTCTTGCCCAAGAAGCCAAAATATGATTTCCCAAATTGATGGCTTTCCCATACACGAAATTGGGCTGCCATAGCTCTCCATTCCCAATGCATTAACTACCTCAACCAACTCTTGGAAGAATTATATGATTGGGTGCATAGGTCAAAATGGGGAGTTGAGGGTTTATGGGTTCTCTTCTTGACGCTTGGATTGACACTATTGGCTCAAGGGTTTGAACATTTTTCCTCTCTATTCCTTGTAAAAATCATGCCCCCATCTCTTGTTGCATTGCATAACTAGTTGTGGGTATTTTATTAAAAATGCATATTTACATGATGTCTTAATTTATATTTTCGTTTGGCTAGCACGAGAACCATAGGCATCGATTTTTAATTGTTGATTCATAAAACGCTAAATCGATGGTGGGGCCTTGGCCTTGAGCTCCTCATCACGATTTCAAAATGATATTTACATCATTTACAATTTTAATGCAATAGGGTAAAAAAAGGGATATTACAATATATATATATATATATATATAATTTTAATTTTAAATGGATATGGTGATGCTTTTGTTGGTAGAAAAAGGATAAAAGAATCTTATTTTTTCTAAAGAAAATATCAATATAACATTATAATTTATATTTTGTCAATTTGATTTAGCTTGAGTAGTTATGGGATAGAGTGTTATCCTCCAAAAAAAAAAAAAACTTATCTTTTTTTTAAACTACTAAGAAAAATAATTTAATCACAACCCAATAACATATATGATGACAACAAAAGTTAATATAAAAAACCCATCAAAAGAAATAAACTTGTCTAGAGTAAAAAGTTATGTAGAATCAAATTCAACTTGAGAGCCATTAATTCACTCAAATTGTTCATCCCTGAACCAACTCCAACTTTGTACCAAAGAATGTGATTTTCCTTTAAAAAGATAATTCCCTAGCACCACAAATCCTGGGCTCACCCTCACAACCCCATCAAAATAAGCCCATGAGATAGGAAGATCAATATGTTCAAAATGGATCAAACAAAGAGGCATTTTAGGAAAACCAAATGCCCCATGCCACCACTGGTGGGAGATCCATACATATATTTTTGTATTCTCATTTCCATACCAATTCAACAAATGCTCTTCAATGGACGTTCCAGACCAATCATTCTAGATCCATGTAAATACTTACAAGTCGAGCCAAAATTGTTTAGCACATGAGCAAGACACGACCAAATGAAGATTTGTCTTCAAACTAACCTTACACAGAGGACATCTCCCAAGACCCATAGTGTTCCTTTTTTGAATGTTATGCTATGTAACTTTATTAAATTTCATAAGAACCACATAAATATGCAGGCCTTTGTCAAACATCAAAATTACCAAACCAACTTCCACCAACATTTATGTTTTTCTAATTCATCTCTAGAGCTTAGCATTTTGTAACTAGCTTTTGGGGTATACCATCTGAATAAATACTTTGACCAGAGCAAGACATCATCCCCATCCTTTAATCTAATACATGTTTCTTTTAGGTGAGCAACAAACAACTCCCACACATTAATATCATTTTCCTTAATACCAAGCACTTCAACACTCTTCCAACCATGGTCCCTAAATGTAAAATAAGCCACAATATGCTCAAGATAAATAATACCTCTCTCCCTTAAGTGTTGAATTAAGGAATCTAGAAACCTATACGATTGACCACTTCCAATTCAAGGCTCTTCCCCCACCCTCACTTTATTCCCTTTTCCAACTTTCCACCCCATCCAATCCCAATAACAAGGAAGGAAAGCACCACAACCTTCCCAATGATAGACACATTATGCACTCTCTTTCAAGGCCTCCTAAGCCAGTCCTCAATTGAGTCCAACTCAATGTATTTCTCTTCTATTCTTTTGCACCAAAGCCCCCTTCCTTGTAAAAGTTTCCAAACATTCTTTATTCCCACATATTTTTAGAATAACACAATATTTTTTAGTCTTTAACCCCCTAACTCTTTTGGTAATGCTATACTTTTCCATTTTACCCAAGAGAAACCCTTCCTGTCCCTCTTATTGAACCAAAGAAAATGAAAATTCAATCTTTTGATTGCCTCTAGAGCCCCCTAGGGATCCAAGCTAAATACATCCAATATACAAGAATAACTTCAATCATTGATTTGACTAGGAGAAGTCGCCCTCCTTTAGCCACCTATTGCTCCAAAAATGTATCCTCAATCTTCTGATTGCCTCTAGAAACCCCCTAGGGATCCAAGCTAAATACATCCAATATACAACGATAACTTCAATCATTGATTTGACTAGGAGCAGTCGCCCTCCTTTAGCCACCTATTGCTCAAAGAATTTATCCTCTTCTTTATTTTAACCACAAGCCATTGCCAATCTTTCTATTGACAGTCATTAGGTTTTAAAACAAAACCTAGGTATTTCAAGCCCTCCTCCAAGGGGATTTGCATGTAAGGAAACAATGTTGAAAAAACAACCTTGTCTTCCTTTGAAACATCCCATAAAGAGATTGTGGATTTATTTACATTTATTTGATTATTATTTGATGTGCAAAGCAAATCCTTAACCTCCTTTAGATTCACAAGATCCCTTCTCACACCTTCATAGAAAATAAGTATATCATCCACAAACCAAAGATGTGTCAAAGACAACTTATTTCCAATCCTTATTCCTTTAAAAGAACTCATCCTTTTAGCCTCAAATAAGGACTTGCTAAGGGATTCAACTAGAAGCAAAAACAAAAACGCAAACAAGGAACATCCTTGTTGAAGCCCCCTATTTAGGCCTAAAGAAACCTAAAACAAAACCATTAATCAAAACAACCGAAAGTAATAAAAGTAACACAATTTAGTACCCAAGTCACAAAGTGAACATTAAACCCCATATGTATGAACATCAACTGCAAATAGAACCAAATAGCTTTGTCATATACCTTCGATAAGTCCACCTTAATCGCCTTAGATTTGTGATACCTTGTCTTGATTGTATGGATCCCCTCCTGTGCAATGCCAATTGCTTCATGGATTTGTCCACCCTCTATAAAGCCAAACTATTCACTAGAGACTGACCTAGACAACATTGTTTTTACCCTCCTTACAATGAGCTTTGCAATATTCTTATAGATACAATTACACAGAGAGATTGGCCCATACACAGAAGAAGGATTATTTGACTTGCATATCAGAAAAATAAAGGCACGAAATTATAAGTAGAAAACACCTTTCATGTTCTTTGGGACTCTTAACCACCCTTAAACTCTCCCTCCATGAATTTAGGGAACCCTAAGAAAAAATTGATCTCCCACCCATATGACCTTGGACTTTTCTCTTTTTCGAAGCTATGATGGACACATTGTAGTTCTTCTTTTGTTACCTCCATCATTAAATCTTAGTTATCCACATCATCCATGAAACTAGGAAAAATGGAGGTCATCTAAATCACCTCTACAATAGTTGCATGCCCATCATCTCCTTCAATGGCTAACTCTTCAAATTTTAAAGATACAAAATCATTTGCCCATTTCATCTTCCAATAAGTGTTTTGATACCCTTGTTGTTTTGTAAACTAGTGAAAGAGCTTTGTGTTTTCATCACCATCAGCAAGCCATAATTCATACCTCTTTCTCCTCTAGTAGTCTTGTTTTTGCTGCCTCTGACCACTTCAAATCTAGTCTAGATTCTTCAAACGATAAACCCTCTCCCTAAGTATCATACACAACCTCTAATTTGGATTAAACATCCTTAAGAATCTCTTCATCTTTTAATTTTTTCAGGTGGGCCCAAGTCCCAACGACCCTTTTGATTTGCTTCAAAATAGGCTTGAATTGGAGGGAAGCATATTCCCTCAAAGAAACATCACAAATAGTCTAGTTCTTCTTTATCAACACTAAAAATATCTCCTCCTTTAACTAGTTTGCATTAAACTTAAAGGGACTGGGAGATTTATGGCCTACATCTACCATTTCAAAGACCACTAGAAACAACCTATTCTTACTTTGAAACATCCCAAAAAGGGACTATGGATTTATTTACATATACTTGATTCCTAGTTGATGTGAAAAACAAATCCATAATATCCTTTAGCTTCACAAGCTCCTTCTCACACCATCACAAAAAATAAGAATATCATCCAACAAGAAGTGTGTCAAATATAAAGAGTGTTTCCAATCCTTATTCCTTTACAAGAATCCATCATTTTAGCCTCCAACAAATATCTTCTAAGGGATTCAACTACACGCAAAAACAAAAACTGAAATATGGGACATCCTTGTTGAAGCCCCCTTTAATGCCTAATGAAACCTAAAGAAGAACCATTAGCAATACAATAACAGTAATAAAAGTAACACAATTTAGTACCCAAGTCACAAAGGGAACATTAAACCATATATGTATCAACATCAAACATCAACCAAACAACTAGAACCAAATAACTTTGTCATATGCCTTGGACAAGTCCACCTTAACCACCATAGTCTTGTGATACTTTTTCTTGATTGTATGGAGCCCCTCCTATGCGACAATAATTACTTCAATAATTACTTCATGGATCTGTCGACCTCCATAAATCCAAACTATTCATTGAGATCGACCTGGACAATACACATTTTACCCTTTTTGCAATAATCTTTGTAGTAATTTTATAAATACCGTTGCATAGAGCGATTGGTCTATACTACTAAAAAGAATAAGGATTATTTGACTTGTGGATCAAAGCAATAAATGTGGCATTAAAAGTAGCAGCACCTTTCAGGTTCTCTAGGATTCTTCAACCACCCTTGAAATCATCTGTACAATAGTTGCATGGACATCATCCTTATAAATTGATTGAAAGTGGTTTAAACCTTCATTGGCTAACTCTTTAAATTTGGAAGCTACAAAACCATCTGCACGTCTCATCTTCCAAATAATGTTTTGATACCGTTGTTGTTGTTTTGCAAGAAAGAACTTTCTGTTTTCATCACCATTAGCAAGCCATAATTCATGACTCTTCATTCTCCAAACGACCTTCTTTCTCTGCAAGGCTTAACTCAAGGTTTAAACAAGATAGATCTGTCATACTTATATAATATTTCAGACCCAATAAAACCATCCCAAAAAATTCATAACGGAAACAAAAGATGAACATCAAAATAAACAACTTACACAAAATATCAAAACATGACTTCAAAATCGGAAACTCAAGCGGCTTGTGGGAGGATAGTAACTATAAATCTAAGGCAAGAAAAGCCCAACTAGAAGTTGAAACAAGGATTCATAACGTTGAAGCTCTTAATCACAAAATTAGAAACCCACAGGAGAAGAAGCCTACGTTTGAGCATAGTTACCATCAATCCGAAAAAAAGAAGCTCAAACAAGTAGTCACGAAGGTCAATAAGACGAAAATAGCTTTGGAAATGAAGTTTTTCAAAGCAAGGGTGAAAGCTTGAAAAATGCTATCATGTAACATAATTTTTCTAAGTTTAAGCTAGAAAAGATGTTATAATGATGTGTTAAATCGACCCATTAAAGGAGAAATGAAAAGCTACATTACTAAATGCT
Organism: Larix kaempferi; assembly: GCA_027924585.1. Taxonomy (NCBI): domain Eukaryota; kingdom Viridiplantae; phylum Streptophyta; class Pinopsida; order Pinales; family Pinaceae; genus Larix; species Larix kaempferi. The sequence continues at coordinate 5,493,059 of BSBM01000922.1, forward strand.
AAAAGATAATTTCATGAGGATAATAGAAACTAATTAATCCGAGGAAAGTCACAGTGAATTTGCAAGTGAAATTCTACTCTATAATAGCCTCAATGCCAGGTAGAATCAATGCTCTCTATTGTCATTATTTTTCAAATAACACTGCTCAAATTGGAATCTGTGTATTTGTATTCATATTAGCTAGAATTCTAAATGCTTAGTCGCTAGTGAGATAGCCTATCTATTGCTTCCTTTGGAACTTGATCAATCCACAGTTTATGGATGCCATATGTCTAGTTCTATCGCAAATCCTCCTTGGACCTGATCATAATGCATGACTTATTTCTCCACATAAATTTCCTATTTATTGATCTAATTGTGAATGATTAGTGCCTCTTGGTGGAGTTTAGAAGCAAAAGCATCAAACAATGCCTAAATGGATATCAATATGAATGTCACGTCCCCATTTTGACCCCCTTTTGCATTAAATCGTAAATGATGTAAATATTGTTATTTAATCATGGTGAGGAGCTCAAGGCCAAGGCCCCACCATTGATTTAGCATTTTATGTATCGGCAATTAAAAAAAATAGATGCCTATGATTCTTGTGCTAGATAGGCACAATGTAAATTAAGACATCATGTAAATACGAATTTTAATGAAAAACCCACAACTAGCTATACAATGAAACACAGAGATGGGGGCATGATTCTACAAGGAATAGGGAGGGAAATTATTCAAACCCTTGAGCCAATGGTGTTAATCCATGTGTCAATGAGGAAACCCATAAACCCTCAACTACCCATTCTGACTTATGCACCCAATCATTTAATTCTTCCAGAAATTGGTTGAGGCAGTTAATGCCTTGGGAATGAAGAGGCATGGCAGCCAATTTCGTGCATGGGCAAGCCATCAACCTGGGAAAATGTACTTTTGCTTCTGGGGGCAAGAAAACACCCACAAAATGGTGCCCAAAGCCATTCTGAACCCATAGTCTTTCCTCTGTCACACAGTCTAAGCTAGCTGGGCTTTCCCCATAACGTTTTTTACTAATTTCCTGCATTTTTCCATAGCTGGGAGCTCATTTTTGTATTGCATAGTGGCTAGGAGAAAGGGAGTCACGTTTTGGGGGTTTATAGAGGTCGTTTTTGCCCCTGAAATGCAGAAAAATGTTTTCTGAAAACGAATTTACTCTCCTAGGGTTTATTCCCCATCTACCAGTTCGTTTTGGTTGCCCACGTTTTTCAGCACTTGTGTTTTTGTTGTAGGGTGCATCCCTGTGTTGGTTGGAAATTATGAGCAAGAATTAGGAGTGGAAGTGGACCAGAATTGGCTTGATAAACCTAGTGAGGAGGTAACCTCTCAAGAGTATCGAAAGGGTTGGTTGCTCTTCTATGCACACCTTGAAGAACACTAGAATGGGAGGTATGGCTTGAGGGACTGTGTATTAGTGAAGGGAATACTTCCTTGTGCCAGGTGTGTAGGTATTGTGGAGACCAAGCTAGATAAATCTTGCAGAGGGTGCCCATATATCTATGGATGATCCCACTAGCTTAGTAATTCTTCCTTCCATTGCCTAATAGCCTAATAAACCCAACTGTAGCTTGGCTTGGCTGATTTGGTGTATCTTTGAGCTATGTGTGAGTCTGTTGTTCCCTGATTCCTTGTAGAGATCATGCCCAGCTCAAGGGTGGCAGTGTGTTGAGATATTGATGATCACAACTGGCCTATGGTTGGGTGGAACGTTGCAGTTGCATAGCCAGTTGCTTGGGACTACTTTGTTATAAGATAAGTATTCTCTTGTGTTAACTTTGCAATTATTTATTTGATGAATATCTTGAATGTATGATGGATGTGTAATTGAAATTACTTCCGTTGTGTTTTCTTATAATTATACATTTCCATATGTCTTTTTATATTATGTAAATGCTTATTTAATAAGTTTATGGGGCTAGATGCCCAATTTTAGCATCACGATCCTCTCCATCGCACTGGTATGATAGGAGGGGACATGACAATGAAATTACCATTTATATTGGTGAACAAATAAATTCCATCATTCCCCCACATATCCTTTAGTTAATAAATAAATAAGCCAAAGCATCAACAGAGATTAGGGTTGTTAAGTATTTTGATCCACCTTTAAGGAAAGTTAAGCCAAGCCTATCTTCATAATCAAAGCTAATTGGTCAAGGGAAAAGAACACCGCGCAGTTAAAAAGATGAACTACGCAGTAAATGAGACTTCTTTTTCTTCGCTTTGGACTTCACCAATCATACAATAGGGAACCCAAAATTTTACTTCGCTGAGGACTTCACTTCGTCGAGCAATTTAACTTCGCCGAACACTAGCTTGGTGGAATTTAACTTTGTGAAAATTTACTTCGCATTTCATAAATTTACTTCGCATTTATGCGCACTTAAGTTCGCAACTTCGCATAAATTTACTTCGCATTTATGCGAAGTTCTTAACTTCACGAAATACTTCTACTTCTCAACTTCTTGACTTTGAAAATCATTTTTACTTCACATAACTTCTTAACTTCTTGAGACTCTTAAACAATCTTTATATTGAGCTCAATGATAGTCTCGTACAATTTTATTGCGACAATTCTCAACTCAAGAGGAACCTTTAGCCCTTCTAACCTATTCCATAGGTTGTTTCTACGAACTACATCAATTTTTTTTCTAATGTCCACAAAGCAACAAAAGAGATTGGATTTATTATTACAACATTACTCCACAATGACCCTAAGAATAATAGTGTGGTCCGTGGTTGAGGGATTTATTCTAAATCCCACTTGATATTTATCTCACTTGCTCTCATTCTAACCATATGCTTATCTTCTTTTCCAAGATAATGCCATAAAGCTTTTCTAAGAGAGGGATAATCATAATGGTCCCATAATTAGAGGGGTTACTTTTATCACCGCGTTTAAAAATAGGAATGATGAGGATCCAATTCCAATGGTGAGGGAAACCTTGATTGACCACTAAATTGAAAAGTATGTGGATGTGAGGTATGAGGACAAGTTCTCCAATTTTTAATATGTCTGCTTGGTATCCTTCAATGTCCCTAGCTTTTCCATTTTCTAGATAATTAACTACAAATTATATGTATCTATCGAGAAAATTTCTTCTACTGTAAGGAGGGTTGGAAGGTTATCTGTGACATTCAGGGATTCATACAACTTTATATGATAGGATTTCTAGTCCTTTATAGCAAATCTATTATTTTAATTGGTTTTGCTAGTTAGAATTTGCTTCCAGAATTTCTTAGGAGCTACCTTAGAGAGGTGTAAAATATTTTCTTGTCTTTTATTTATGTAGTGCCTCTTTTTCATTTTAATTAGGCCTTTGTATCTCTTAATATTGTTAAGTTTTAGGGACCCTTCCATAACTTTGATTTTGGTTCTTGCATTTTTACACTCTTTATCATACCAAGGGTTGGCTATTCTAGTTTTCTTTTTACCCGAGACTTCGATAGAAAAAATATTAATTGAAGAAGAAATTGTCGTAGTAAGATTATGCTATAGGTCTTCTATATTATCCAATCTTGAAGGGGGAACAAGTAATTTTTAAATCATTTAGAAAAATATCACATTTATTTCTATCAAAGATTAAATGCATATGGCCATGAGAATTTTCTTCTATGGGATCAATATGCATTACAATATTTATGGTTACAATTAGAGCTCTATGATCTAAGTCTAGCTCGTGCTGTTTAAAATGTCTAAATTTATCATTTTGTCGTATAGAGGGATATCATAAATGACATAGTCTACGAAACTACTGCCAAGCCCATGAATACAAGTCATTTGGATAGAATTTGGCCATTTCATTAGACAATTGCAAATTATAAGATCATGAGCACTACAAAGCTCAAGACTAGTTCAAAACCGAATAAATTGTCACTTGGATTAACATAACTTCTTTTGTACATGCTATCTATAGTAGGGTCTGCATCTAACCAAAGAGGATCAGAGTTGGAATGATTGCTTAGAATAGTAGCTTGCTTACTCGAAGTTCGAACATTAAATTCACCCATTAAGAGGATACTGTCTTCATTCCTTAAACTAGAAATATCACTTTCTAAGCCATTGTAAGGACCATTTTATCTAAATTGCTTTTCTTATAAAAGTTAGAGTTAATAGGGGAAAAATAACATATTTCTATGTATTTCTTTTTAGCATTGTTGCCTGTACTCTCTATCCAAATATATTCGTTGTAAGGGTCTTTCTTGTAAAGACTAACAAGGGGGGAGATGTTCTTCCTAATGTAGCAAGTTATACCTCCAATTCCTCTATGACAAGTAGATCATTTGTTCCTCACCGACCAAATGAAAAATATTTCTATGTTAGGGACCTTAGATTCTTCATGCTTCTAGGTTTCAATAAACAATATAATATCAATTTCACTCATAATCCAACTATCAATTTTACTCACAATCCAACTTATCTTGGGGCCCTTGTTCTATGGAAACTGTTGAGAGAGACGATCCAAAACTTATCTAGTTGTTATTTATTATTATGTTTTTGGTTTCTATCCCAAACTTTTCTATTTCTAATTAATGCCCATTTTCCTTTCTTCCTCCTCCTTTGACCTTTTGAACCTTGTTTCTTAATTTGACTTGGTCTTGTGAAATGATATCTTCATTTAAAAATATTCGTGATACTTTATTGTCAATTGCTTCTATGAGGTAGGTTAATCCAATTTGTAACCTATTATGTCATGTGGTTTTAAAATAAAACTTTTAAAAATGTTATTGTTTTATGTTTTTTATATATTCATTTTCGAATAAAAATAATGCATGGTGTTACTCTCAAAAGTTAATGCTCAGTCATGATGGCGTCTTTCAATTAAAAATCACAAAAATGCATGGCAACCACGAAAATAGATATGGTGTAGTCTAAATATTTTAGGTTTTCAATTTTTTTCAAGTATATTTTCCATCTTATTTTTGGAGTTAGGTTGGAAATCTTTAGTTATGGAAATTGCATAATTTAGTTAGTACCAAGGGTATTGGAGGATGCTGAATCTATTTATGAATTCAAATACACAATCTAAATACTTCAAAATTTAGATTTTACCAAAAACAAATTTACAGGATGCCCAACAAATTGTCCACAACAACCATCGTCTGAGCAGATTGTAGATCGGGTTGGTGATTGAGTTGATGCCTCTCACAACGCGGGAAGAGCTACTGCTCGAGGATTGCAGTGCGGTCTCTCCTCAGAGACCACACCCCCCGCAATTCCATTTCGTGTACATAGAAAATGTAATGGCAAATTGAAACGGAAACGGAAAGAGAAGCGAATGCCATTCATAAGTCTTAATTTAGATATAGTTGCGATGCTGTGCTGAAAACTTAAGTGAATTCATAACTTTCCACTCTTAACACATTCATAGGTGTTACATGGATACAGGTAAAGGAAAAAAAGGAAATGCTATGATACTAGATGCTAGATGAGTTAGTAATGAGTAATAAATCACTAATCAACCTTAATAATAAATAACAATGAAGAGCGTTGGATTTCAAAATGCAAATAAATTACACACAAAATATATATCTTTTCATAATGGCACACACCTCCTCCCACCAAATTTATTGAAATAAAGAGTCTCATGATCATCTGCCATCAAAAGCAGAGCACTTCAAAGACTTTAAATGCACATATTATGCGAAAGGAGAATAATCAACATTAACGACAAAGGAGAACAATCAACATTAACGAGAGCTTCCTACAAACAATTCATCGAAACTACAACAATACATAACAATGGTGACAACACATAATAGCATGGAAATTTGGTCATCGAAACTACAACAATACATAACAATGGTGACAACACATAATAGCATGGAAGTTTGGTCAACGAAGTATTAGGAATACGTGAATAGGAGGCCTTCGTCGTTGAGTTTCTGCTCTATTTCCCTGTAAATACGCTCCTCCATCTCTGGCGTGAAATGCTTCTTCCACTCGCCCACTTTGCCCTCCCGGAAAAATAAGGAATTAAAATTCTCCAGTGTCGCTCCCTTGTTCACCTCCAAATTCGAGAGTCTATCGAAACTGCACTTGTCCACAATTCTCTGCGCGTGTTCTTCCAGCAGAGTAGGAGAGCAGCCTAAGAAAATCCCTATCCTCTTAACACAACCCACGCAATCTGCCTGCAGCTCCTCGTAAGTGAGAAACATCAACTTATTCGGATTGAGCCTACTCTCGCGCCAGTAACTCAGAACGCTCTCTGCAAACGGGCCTCCGTGGAAAACTCCAGAACAAAACGCGTCAAAGACCGATTCTTTGCTCAGATCTCCATTCAAATGATCACCACGGAACCCAAGTCCTTCGACACTTTTATTCAAGAATTTCCAATAGGAAACGAAGACATCTCTGGGATTCCGAGCAAGGTAAATAATTTTGCAATCAGGCAGACGAGACTTTACAAGCGGACTGAGCATATCGAATGGCAAATGAGTGTGCAGCAGACGCGGGGACGGAAGCTCGGACAGGATAGAAAGATCGTGCTGCTTAGTATGAAGGAAGGGGAGTATTTCGAGGGTGGGGACCAGATTATGAGGATTTTTCTCATCGACAGAAGCGCGTGGAATCTTGATACTCTGAGCGTGGTCAAGATTAAGTCCGACGATAGTATTAACGAGAGCTTTAATCCATGTTGTTCCCGCCTTCATGGGCGAAGCCAAGTAAATGTCGTCGGGGAACGGTTGAAATTCCATTTGCACGAGCTTCAACGCGGACAGAAATCGCGTGTCAACCCAGAAGCCTTGGTGCTTCTCGAACCTCATAGTGCCCCACTCTGCAGTACTCGATGGTGAGGAGAGCCTCATCTCTCGCTGCTCTTGGGATAGAGAATTCGAAACCACAGCAGCCATTGTGATCGATTGAATGAGCTTGGAACGAGAAGTGCTCATCCTTGCAATATATATAGCCCTGCGTAGGTTAAAGCATCTTTCAAACGATACTTTAAAATATGTTTTTTGAAAAACATCTTTTGAAAGATGCTTTTAAAGATTCTTTATGCCCAGATTTATCATCTTTCCAACGATACTTTAAAATATGTTTTATAAAAAACATATGTTGAAAGATGCTTTTAAAGATTTTTTATGCCCAGATTTATTATAGTTAAATATTGAGGAATCTCGTTTTAAGATTCTTTATGTCCAGATTTATTAGAGTCAAACTTAAGCTCAATGAGAGCTTTCCAACCGGACCTCAAAAATGCAATAATATTCTATTTTTCAATCTCATTTTTGCTTTTCTCTGTACGTTTTTATTATTTACGATACATTTTGGCCTTTGTAATTTTTTATTGAAAGTTACAACATCTCCCCATACTGAGCTGTGTTTGAATAGGCTGATAGATCTAAATGGGACATATACTATAGGAAAAAATATTAATATAAAAAGTATGTGCCACATTTACACCTATCGGTGTATTCAGACACATTAATATTATTAATGTTGTTGTTGCTAGTAACGGGTTTGCGCATACACATATCTCCAAAATATCAATAGAATACATTATTGTTAAAAAGTATTATATTCATCCCGCACGAGTGTGGCTCATTGGCGGTTCACTTGATATGAAGTCACATGTTGTAAATTGGAGGTCACGAGTTCAAATCACACCCGGCTTTACCTGTGTCCCATGCTTGCGGGGTGTGTGGGGCACCTAGGAGTATAGTGGTAGCGGGATTTGGATCCCTGGACCCCGTGTCACGCAAGTACCAGCCCAATCTCCAGTTACCGATTCCCCTAACACAAAAAAAAATATTATATTCTTGACACATAGACCTATTAAAAATATTATTAAATTGATTATAGTATAATAATTAATTAAAAATATTCTTATTAAATTTTAATATTAAATATTATAATTTAATTAAAACAACAAGCACATTATTTTGATTACAAATTGGATACCAAAAAATTAAGTATTAAATATCTCCAAAGTTTTATAAAGTAATATTGTTTAATTTATTATTATACAATTATTAAATAAGATATATAGTATAAAATTATTATACTCAAAATATTATTATTTAATTATGACATTATAATTATATATTATAACTATATAGTAAAAAATAATGATGAACTATTATAAGAATATGGTATTTAAATAAATTATTATAATCAATGTATTAATAAAATAATAATATGTAGTTAGTAATCATATTATTATATTTTAATATTATAAATAAAAATAATATTATATAATGGTTACTATGTTGATTGCCACATTTCCCATTGTTAACAATGGTTGACTTTAGTTAAATATGGTTGGATTTAGTTACCATGGTTGAATTTAGCCAACCATGGCTTACTTTGGGTAACCATTTTTTACTTTAGTTAGACTATATAGAGTCATGGTTGACTTTGGTTAATCATGGTTGACTTTGATTGCACCATAGTTAACCACGGATGAATTTAGTGAACCACTTGGCCATACTTCACAATGCAAAATGAAATTTCTTGAACATTGAATGTCAACCCTTGATCAATGTCGCAATGTGACATAACCCTTGATCAATGTCCTAATGCAACATAACCCTTGATAAACATCACAACGCGACATAACCCTCGATGAACGCCGAATGTCACATTGTTAATGTGGCACATGTTGGGTTGTGTCAACATATACCTGACACTTTAGAGAACCAAAACCATGGCTTACTTTGGGTAACCATTTTTTACTTTAGTTTGACCATAGCCAGCAATGGTTGACTTTGGTTAATCATGGTTGACATTGATTGGACAATGGTTGACTTTAGTGAACCATGTGGTCATAATTCACAATGCAACATGAAATTTTCTGAACATCGAATGTTAACCCTTAATCAATGTTGCAATGTGACATAACCCTTAATGAATGTTGTAATGTAACATAACCTTTGATAAACATCAGAATTTGACATAACTCTCGATGCACGTCGAATGCCATAGTGTTAATGTGCCAGATGTTGGGTTGTGTCGAAATATACCTGACACTTTAGGGAACCATGGCTCACTTTGGTTAACCATGTTTGAATTTAGTTTGATTATAGTCAACCATGGTTTACTTTAGTGAACCATGTTTGACTGGTTCACCATGGTTGACTTTAGTTTGATCATAGTTGACCGTGGTTGACTTTAGTGAACCACGTGGCCATAGTTCATAATGCAGCATGCAATTTTCTAAACATCAAATGTCACATTATTAATATGTCACATATTAGGAATTGTGGCAATGCGACATAACGTTTGATGAATGTCGCAATGTGACATAACCCCTAATCAATGTCGCAATGTGACATAACCCTTGATAAACATCACAATGCGACATAAACATTGATGAACGTCAAATTTCACATATTGGTCATTGTCACAATGCGACATAACCCTTGATGAACGCCACAATGCAACATAATCCTTGATAAACATCACAATGAGACACAAACCTCGATGAACGTCAAATTTTACATTGTGAAAATGTCACATCTTGGGTTGTGTCAGCATATGTGTCACATATTGGGAATTGTCACAATGCGACATAACCCTTGATGGACGCCACAATACAACGTAACCCTTGATAAACATCACAATGCGACACAAACCTTGTTGAACGTCAAATCTCACATTGTGAATACGTCGCATCTTGGGTTGTGTCGGCATATACCAGAAACTTTAGCAAATAATGGTTGACATTGGTTAACCATATTAAACCTCACTAAACGTCAAATTTCACATTGTGAATATGTCACATCTTGGGTTGTGTCCGCATATGTGTCACATATTGGGCATTGTCAATACAACGTAATGCTTGATGAATGTCACAATGTGACATAACCCATGACTTTGCTTAACCATGGTTGAATTTTTTTACTTTTGCACGTTTTATATATTATTTGATGATAGTTAACCTTAATGTGTCACATCTTGGTCATTGTCGCAATGTAACATAACCTTTGATCAATGTTGCAATGTGACATAACCCTTGATAAACATCACAATGTGAAAAAAACCTTGGTGAATGTCAAATTTCACATCTTGGGCATTGTCACAATGCAACATAACCCTTGATAAATGCCACAATGCAGCATAAGCCTTGATAAACATCACAATGTGACACAAACCTCGATCAACGTCAAATTTCACATTGTGAATATGTCGCATATTAGGTTGTGTCAGCGTATGTGTCACATATTAGGCGTTTTCACAATCCGACATGAACCCTTGATGAAAGCCACAATGCAACGTAACCCTTGATAAACATCACAATGCACCACAAACCTTGTTGAATGTCAAATTTCACATTGTAACACTACTGAAAGAGAAGAGAAGAAGTTAAACACCACAATGTGACATAAACCTTGATGAACATCAAATTTCACATCTTGGGCATTGTCGTAATGCGACATAACCCTTGATGAATGCCACAATGCAACATAAGCCTTGATAAGCATCACAATGCGACACAAACCTTAATGAACATCAAATTTAAAAATTGTGAATATGTTACATCTTGGGTTGTGTCGCCATATGTGTCACATATTGAGTATTGTCGCAATGTGACATAACCCTTGATGAATGCCACAATGCAACGTAACCCTGATAAACATCACAATGCGACATAAACCTTGATGAACGTCAAATTTCACATCTTGGAAATTGTCGCAATGCGACATAACCCTTGATGAACGCCACAATGCAACATAAGCCTTGATAAGCATCACAATGCGATACAAACCTTAATGAACATCAAATTTCACATTGTAACAGTACTGAAAGAGAAGAGAAGAAGTCAAGAATCTTTCATTCTTTTAATGTTTCTTGTGATGGTGTATTTGTAAGAAATGAAATACAGAAAGTAAAATATAAATGCTTATTTTAGCAAGCATGATATTTTTAAAATGCTTAGATTTTACTATTTATATTTCACTTTCAATGAAACTTCACCTTTTCAATAGTTCAACAATATTAGAGCAATGAATAAATGCTTACATGGTATTTGTTAATATTCTTGTTTGAGAAACCATATAATATAATATTTCTTGATATTTATTATAAAATATATATAGTTTTCTTTATAGACACAATCCGACATGAACCGTTGATGAAAGCCATAATGCAACGTAACCCTTGATAAACATCACAATGCACCACAAAACTTGTTGAACGTCAAATTTCACATTGTAACACTACTTAAGAAGAAGAGAAGAAGTTAAACACCACAATGCGACATAAACCTTGATGAACATCAAATTTCACATCTTGGGCATTGTCGTAATGCGACATAACCCTTGATGAATGCCACAATGCAACATAAGCCTTGATAAGCATCACAATGCGACACAAGCCTTAATGAACGTCAAATTTCAAATTGTGAATATGTCGCATCTTGGGTTGTGTCGCCATATGTGTCACATATTGGGCATTGTCGCAATGTGACATAACCCTTGATGAACGCCACAATGCAACGTAACCCTGAAAAACATCACAATGCGACATAAACCTTGATGAACGTCAAATTTCACATCTTGGAAATTGTCGCAATGCGACATAACCCTTGATGAACACCACAATGCAACATAAGCCTTGATAAGCATCACAATGTGACACAAACCTTAATGAAAGCCAAATTTCACATTGTAACACTACTGAAAGAGAAGAGAAGAAGTCAAGAGTCTTTCATTCTTCTAATGTTTCTTGTGATGGTGTATTTGTAAGAAATGAAATACAGAAAGTAAAATATAAATGCTTATTTTAGCAAGCATGATATTTTTAAAATGCTTAGATTTTACTAGTTATATTTCACTTTCAATGAAACTTCACCTTTTCAATAGTTCAACAATATTAGAGCAATGAATAAATGCTTACATGGTATTTGTTAATATAGTATTTGTTAATATTCTTGTTTGAGAAACCATATAATATAATATTTCTTGATATTTATTATAAAATATATATAGTTTTCTTTATAGACATAACCATTGATCAATGTCGCAAAGAGACATCACCGTTAAAGAATGTCACATTGCAACATAACCCTTAATAATTATCAAAATGTGACATAACCGTTGGTGACTATCAGAATGCAACATAACACATGATAAACATCATAATGCAAAATAACCCATAGTGAATGTCGAATGCCAAATTATTAATGTGTCACATCTTTGGCATTGTTGGTGTATATCATTTTTCATTGTCGCAATGCGACATAACCCTTGATGAATGCCACAATGCAACGTAACCCTTCATAAAGATTACAATGCGACATAAACCTTGATGAACATTAAATTTCACATCTTGGGCATATGTCGCATCTTGGGTTGTCTCACCATATGTGTCCCATGTTGAGCATTGTCGCAATGTGACATAACCCTTGATGAATGCCACAACGTAATGTAACTATTGATAAACATCACAATGCGACATAAACATTGATGAGCGCCACAATGCAATGTAACCCTTAATAAACATCACAATGCAACATAAACCTTGATGAATGCCAAATTTCACATTGTGAATATGTTGCATCTAACCCTTGATGAACATATAACCCTTGTTCAATGTCGCAATGCGAAATAACCCTTGTTGTTGCATAGAAAATATGTGTATTATTAAAACCTACCATGACAACATACAGAGCCCTTGTTGTTGCATAGAAATGATGTGTATTATTAAAACCTACGATGACAACATACAAATTGTTTTAGAATTGTATTAAATTGATAACCTTAATCATGATCCTTAAAAACTAATCCCTCTACCTCACAGCTTAAATATTATTCCTTAATCCCCAAAGAAATCCCATAACCTTCAATTTTTACAACATATAACTAATTGCATAGAAATTATGTGTATTATTAAAACCTACCATGACAACATATAAATTGTTTTGGAATTTTATTAAATCTATAGCCTTAATCATGATCCTTAAACACTAATCCATCTACTTTAAAGCTTAAATATTATTCCTTAATCCCCAAAAATATCCCATAACTTTCATTTTTTACAACATATAACTAATTGCATAGAAATGATGTGTATTATTAACACCTATAACTAATTGTCTAGAAATATTATATATTATGAGAGTTATTAACTTTTAAAATTTATAAAAGTAAAATATTGTTTACAATGGATTATATTTTTTTAAGATAAAAGTAAGCATTTCAACATAATGTTTGTGTAAATGATGATGGATCAAGTTTAAATTATTTTTTTTAATAATTATTTTATATATATATATATATATATGTGTGTGTGTGTGTGTGATATATTCTATCTTTTAATATCTTAAATTCATATAATTTTATTTAATCATATAGTAAAAAAATTCTATTGGAATTTTAAAAATATTTTAGATGATATATTTTGTTTTAATCTTTATTTAATTAGATATTAAATTAGTTGTAATCTTATTATAAAGATGCATTCTCAAGTCATAATAATAAAATAAAATGATTTTAAAATTTTAAATTAAGATAAACTATATGAATTTTATTATTTAATTATAATTATAATTGTAATGGAAATAAATATCTTAAATTCATATAATTTTATTTAATTATATATTAAAACAATTATACTGAAATTTTAAAAATATTTTAGATGATATATTTTGTTTTAAATTTTATTTAATTAGATATTAAATTAGTTGTAATTTTATTATAAAGTTGCATTCTGAAGTCATAATAATGTTTTGATATATAGGTATTTGTTGATGTTAATATTGATTAAATATGAATATGAACTTTATAATGAAACTATTTTAAATATTATTAAATTAATTTAATTATAATCTTAGTATATAATTGCATTCTCTAGATTAATATATAGGTTTTATTGATGTGAATATTGATTAAAAATAATTATTTATATATATTTTTAGAAAAATTATAATTAAAGTGAATTTAATAATTAAAATTATACAAATAAAGAAACTATATAACACGAAATTTTTAAAATATCCATAAAATCAATAAAGTTAAAATAAACCTAACATTATACTAACACAAAATTCCCAATTAAAATCAATAAAATTAAAATAAACCTAACATTATACTAAAACTATAAAACTATATAACTATATAAAGTATAGTTTTAAAATATTATATTTCTTGCCGACAAAATTTAATAAAGAAATGAATAGATGCAATTCTTTGGTTTTCATGTGATGATCTAATGATCATATTATAGAAAAGGCATAAAATTAGATAAGAACCCTAATTCAAACATTTCACCGAACACTTTACATTCAAGTGAAGTTTAATGAGCAACTCGAAACATGAAACACGTGTCATATATGACGAAATACCAAATCTTATTCACACTATCTTTCAGAAATTGGACAACAAAATATCCACGAATACCATGAATTTCAACATTGATTGCATTTTTGGGAGTGAGACGAAAATCATTAATAATGTGTAAAATTGAGTTAGGCATTTAGATAAATGAGGACTAAGAACTAACCCTTCAGATAAAAAGTCTTTGTAGAAAAGACTTGATCCTTGAACTTTACACTTTAAACTTTTTCTATATTAAAAAAATAAAGACTTTTAAAGTTTGTGACTTGCAAATAAAGCAGATCCACTATCTCATATTTAATTAAAATTATTAAATATAAATATGATCATAAGTAAAAGATCTAAACTTAATCTTTTTAATGTAAACGCAAAATCATTATCATTAAATAAAAAAACCTTTGAAATCACAACAATTCGACAAAGTTAACCAAGAAATTACAATATTAAAAAAACTTTGAAATCACAATAATTCAACAAAGCCTCCTCCTTTCAATCTGGGCGTCTCGGCCTCTACCTAAAGATTTACATTCTCCTTGATGGACTTAGATTTCTTCTTAAAATTTGCCAATCTTACTCCCTTTCTGCAGGCTTTTGGATTTCTTCGTTGTGGAAATTGCAGGAGACAAAACGTCTCAAGACTGAATTATCAGCGGCGGTGGGGTTTTGATCAACCCCCGAGTGAAGAACTACCATTTTAGAGATGATTTGCTGTTGCTTGGAGCCCGCAGCAGCCTTGCGGTCCGATTCACCGCTTCTTTATGGTTTGACTTACTACTCGCAGAAACTGGTTTGGCGTGTTGTCGGGGTGGCAATTTATCAGAATTGCGAATTTCAGAGTAACTAAAACTGAAATCGCTTCGTGAAGCTTGCGATTTACCGGACCTGTTCCAGTAATTTGACCGTGTGTTGAACACTGGTTTCGTCCTTTATCTTGTGACTTGTCACCTACCCAAATTTTGGGGATATTTATTTTATTTTGCAAAATATTTTATTTTAAATTATAATTACAAAATTTTGTAATTATGACCAAATTTGGTTAAAGATGACTGTAATGACTCATTATTATTATTTAATAAATTAAAATAGGAAAGAAACACTCAAGAAAGCTGTTACAAGAGTGTTCACTGACCCACTAGGAGGAATGGAAGCTGCTAGAAGGCATGGGACAGATGGCAGCATTTGCACTCTACCACTAGTTGTTGGTTATGGGACAACTACCCCTAAATTTGTGGCATTCCCCCTCTAGGTGGAGGGAGGTGAGCAGGCAGCTCACTAATGACCAGTTAACTACTAAAAGGCCTAGGCAGCCTATATAAGGAAATTTGAATTGAGCAGGCAGCTCTTACAATATTTTTCTGCAGAAATATTTCTTCATGTGCATCCGGTGATGACTGAGAGATTCGAATAGGGAGGCTGTGGAGAGTGCATTTGTAAGTCTGTAAATTATTTCTGAGAAGGAGAACCAGAGGCACTAGTGCAGGTCTCTTTGGCTGCTAAGTCTGTAAGACTGGAAAAATTACTTGCTGCTGCAAGAGGATGACCTAAGCTTATAAGTTTCTTCCTCCTGGTGGTTCATTGAACAGGCTTGGGGGTCCTAAGGCAGGTAAATTGACTGTTTTCAGGAGTAGGTTGGGTGGAATAGGATTCTAGGGTGTTTGTCCTCTTATCTACTAGTTCAGGTTCTATCTTTCATATGTGTCAACCTTACTTTTGCATTAAAGATGTTTGATTCTGGATTTCATTAATGAATAGAAAAACTAATAGAATAAAATCCTTCTCTGCATTTTTCCACATGCTAGTTTCTGCACTGTACTCTAGTACAGAGAAGGGTAGTTTTAAATTTGATAAAATGATAGGCTGAATACCAGATTGGATGATCGATGGAGGCAATAATGATCAAGATTAAATTTTGTCATGTGTGAAAAATAGAGTACACTACAGTATAGTAGAAACAACTTCCTAGCACTCCTCTGATTCCTAAATAAAAGGAACACACATTTGTTTCTGTACACGTTCATACTCTTCTTTTAACCCTATGCATTCAAATAGTAAGCAAATACACATCAAAATGATACATTTCAGGTTTCTTTATAGTAACTGTATT
Source organism: Larix kaempferi (assembly GCA_027924585.1). Classification (NCBI taxonomy): domain Eukaryota; kingdom Viridiplantae; phylum Streptophyta; class Pinopsida; order Pinales; family Pinaceae; genus Larix; species Larix kaempferi. The sequence continues at coordinate 5,509,458 of BSBM01000922.1, forward strand.
CTCAAAAATAATAGCTGCTGCAAGAATTAAATCTTTGCACCAGATTTATATGATTTCCATTTCAAATGCATATTTTTCAGATAGAAATATCATACAATTAAACATTTATTTCCCCTAAATGTTTGCAAGTAAATTATCGTCTAGAATTTTCGCATCTGCAAAATCTATTCTCTGCATCGAGTTATTATATGTAAACTTATATTTTCATCATCTACTCATTCAAGTATTTTAAACACCAATCTATTCATGATAGCATAAAAACCCTATTATATCAACCCTAGACATTGTTTTCCAAAACCTATTTAGCATTACGAATTTCTTCAAGACAGTAAGCATCACTTAACTGAAAAACACGATTCAGCATCAATCGGACGATAGCTCATAGACCGAGCATCAACACAAACATGGCATTGAAACCATTCGATACCCAGTCTAGGGCTCGCGTACGAGAACACTGTACAAACAAATAAGCAAATGAAAGCTACAGATAGGGTTTTCTTCCATAACACAAATCGAACACCGTGGCATACCCTCCCCAAAACACTCGGTAGCCAAACTTAATTTCAACACTGCCAATATAAATATCAACCACAGAGAATAGTTATTTTAGACAATCGTAGTTTCCCGGTTCAAACTATTTAAATAAGATTATAAAACCATAGTTCCAACCAGAACGATCACATTTCGTACAATGCGAGCCATAGTGCTAGAGCGAGCGAAACTTCTGCTCTCAAACGTCACCTTCACTATTAAAAATTCATAACAGAGTTTACTATTCGTTCCTGTGATGGCCCATATTACACAGGGTTATTCCCTTACCAACCCCAAACGTTTAAAATGCGACCGTGGAGCAACAGCTACCCATGTGTCTACCCTTAACAAATAGAAAAACCCATTACTGAGCCGAGCAACAAAACAACCAAACGAGGGTTACCCCCCCCCCCCCTTATACAGCACATATCAATTAAAACAAAAAAAAACTGGACACTCGACCGTCACCAAAACAAGGTAGGATAGATCCACTCTCGGCACCTTGTGAGTCACCACCAAACCATGCACAGGGCACTCACGAGGTTTCAAGGACACCGAGGCTTACCAGGAAGGGGTGGAAGCCGCCACGGATGAGTGCTTGCCATAAGAAGCCTCCAGCAAAGCAGTGCCCGCGTCTTACGAATGGACAGGGGTTAAACATGAAACGCAGAGTCAAAAAAAACAAAACAATACAAGTTCCTACCACTACAGTTAGAATCTTACCGCAATGATGTAGTTCTTCATTTGAACCTTCACCCAGCCAACGACGAAGCCTGATAGCTCTTGCAGCACCCTCGAGCTAAACACCGATGACCTTGCTTCACATCGGAAAAATGAATCCTAGCTCATCTCACTTTCAAACAAACGACCGTAGTTTTTATTCCACAGTTTCACGCAGTAAGACCAGCTGCAGACCTAACCTATCATCACACTAACTATTGCAGCTTCCACCACTGAGGCTTGGCGTCTCAGACATGAATTACACTGGCAGATTGAATGCATTCAGGTCACGGGTTCGAGCTCATCGAACTTCCAACTTTTAAAACCCTACGATCATCGACCGGTCGGCCTATCCCTTCGATCACTACCTAGCAAATGACTGCTGAGGAATGTGGATCGTCGCCGTTGTAGCTTGTAGTTAGGGTTTCCCTTCTTTGATCTCAAAAATCACAATCGACGGTGTAGATTGTTGCCAACCGGGCACCTTGGGAAAGTAGCCAACATATTAATGTTTCCATAAATGCTACGACCACGACAGTGCCAAGACTGTATGCCAACGGGAAAGACCAGTAACCAGCTCGGAGTCTTGGCCAATTCACTCACTAGGGTTCACATGAAACGGATGATGTGGATTGACAATAGCGCATTCCACCATAAGGTTTAGACCCAAACGTTAACACCTGTTTAAGACACTGTCAATCTGCCACCGCGAATTTAATACCCTGCCAACATCAATCTATTGTATGTTAGGTTCGTAAATATATTTGATACTAATTTCTATAGTTTATTGTTATGCATCGAATCATTAAAATGTTAGGTTTATGGATCTCAATTCATGCTAGACTCTATAGTTTATGCATCAGAACGTTTGAAATATGTGCTATTGTATAGTGGGAAATGTATTAACACGGTGTAATTGTTAACATTTCACCATTGTGGCTCATAGCTTAGCCATGTAAATGTATGCATAGGGTTAATCATTGAATAAATGGAGACCTTAGATAGAGCTAAGATTTTAACTATGCATAAGTGTATTTTAAATACCATGTACTTTTATATTTTACACTTTAGCATGCTTTTCCAATACGTAATATTAAATGAGTCTATAGGTATAGATAAATGGTGTGACATTCATTCAAATGCTAAGTCATAGCATAGAACGCCATACACACAATATATTAAATATGTTAGCCATGTATTGCATTGAATAATGATAAAATCGGGACTTGAATAGTCTAGGATCTATAGATAGATAAACATATCAATAGTTCAGAAGCATAAATATTATTTCCACAAGTTTTCAAATAAACTTTATCTATAGATTTTTGGTATCACTATTTTAGATATTAATGATAATAGACTTTTGATAAATAACCATAGTGTTAGAGCAATAAAAGGACAACGTGAATTTATAACAATGAAGAATTTATAAGTCAGAAAATCAGCTTAGATTTGAACCTGGTATCCATACCTCCAGTAACCTGTTTCGTAAGTAGGTTTCAGCAATTAATATTACATTGTTGAATAAATTGAAAGGCACTGGTAATCGTAACAGTTGCTATTGTAGAAATTCTTACCTGCTCTCTGCACACGGGAAGAGGATACAAATCTCTTAGCTAAACGTAGCTAAGTAAACCTCAGGGTACCTCGTAGGACCCCTTGCATCATCATCAAAATCATCTGTCAGAAAACTAGTCAATAACACTCTATCGCAAATTACCTAAGTTACAGTAAACACAATAATAATTATGTCATAGGCATCCTTACAAAATTATGACGTGTTGCAATCATTAGATTGTCTTTAGTTAAAAGCCTCAATAATTGATTGTTTTTGCATTGATGACTTGATAATTTTAATGACGACTTTATACGCATTTATTACTTCTGCATTTACAATTATTAACATTTAATGTTTATTTAAATTTTTCTTATTTTTCATGAAATTATCGGGATGTTACATGACTAGTTTATTCTAACTTATTCTTCCACTGGATTGAAGAGCTTGATCAATCCGTAACAAATATCGGTGGCTCTCAAATGGCATGTAATAACTATTGTGAAAGACATAATCTTTACTGGACACGGTCCATGGTAAAAATCAAGACCTGCGGAGTAAACATCATTCAACACTTCAAATTAAGCAATTGGGGGATCATTAGTTACCAATAAAAAAAATTTCTACATATTGAATGCGATTCAAAGACGTCAGTGGAATGCAAGAAATGAGTTTATACCTTGAGGAAGCAACTCGCACAAACCAAAATGTGTTATTCCGCGGGGACGAAATTCCCATGAACTTCACGGCAACTCTAACTACCACACGAAACAACCTATTTTCCATGCATCATATAGCCACAATAGGTTCTATTATGATTAGACAGGTGTAAGGTGAATGTTGCACCTCTTTCATTTGTCGTCCACCACAATGCCTCTCTAATTGCATAGATTTTGTTTCGATCAGAAAGGATTAATGTAAAAAGTGCACCGCTTTCATCTACCGTCCACCACAGTGCCGCTCTAACTAAATGGTAGACAACGACCACATAGGCATAAACAACCAGGGAGCATGCTGCCTTACCATAATGAACATACATATATATAACGGTTACGACCTCCACCCAACTGCAGGGAGCATAATGATCGCACAGCGGATGGGAACGTTGCTTAATCTAAACATTCATTATCTACCCTTAATCTTTAAACCCTTAACACAACCCTTAACTAAAAAAGACGACAATAGAAATAATCTGGATTGTACAAATGTCCTATCTTACCATAAATCTAGCCAATCTATACTTCATTCTCCATTTCCAAAAATCTAAGATATAAACGCCTATCAGCGTAATTACAACCAATATCTAATAATATTATATTATAATTAATATTTTATAATAACCATCAAAAGTTGGGTCCAATAACTTTTAACTAATATCATAACTAATATACCCATCCATTGTTTAGGTAATACATGACCAATATATAGTATATAATAGTAACAACAATTAATATTACAACTAGTATATAATAATATTATATTATAATTAATATTTTATAATAACCATCCAAAGTTGGGTCCAATAACTTTTAACTAATATATAATATATAATTAAATATAATAATAGCTAATATCATAACTAATATACCCATCCATATTTTAGGTAATGCATAACTTAATAACTTTTAAGTTGGTATTGTGTATTTAATTTCCTTTCCTTATTTTGGGTGAAAACACTACATCGAACTTCGTCATCATAAACTAATTTTAATATAAAATATATATCTAAGGTAGCTTTGATAAAAGTGAAATAACCTTTGTTAGCTTCGATAAAAGTGAAATAGTATAAAAAAACTTGCCTACATGGCTTGTTTACCATTTTCCTTAGGAGGCCCATTTTTCATCCAAATTTCCTCTAATGCCTCATGACCTTTGATCTCAACAAAGGTGATCCACGACTATCATCATAAGTCACATTTTAGGTTCCAATTACTGTAAAGAACATCACGATTCATCGTTGTATCATCGACTAGGGTGCATCCATGTGTTTTAGGTCCGCCAAAGTCTGGAAACAATTAGGATCTCCTAAGCTGGTCCCCTTATTTATCGCCCTTCGTGCATATGATGGGAGACCATCCCAACCAAGAGGATTGTAACAAAACATCCCCATAGAGTTGGGGGGGAAATGGTTATGATTGATATCGAAGTAGTCGACGTAGAGCTCGACTACAACATCCTCTAGGGGCATAGTTACATGTATGCCATGAAGGAGGTCACCTCTTCAGTCTTCCATATCATGATGTTTCCCTTAAATGGGAAGTTAGTTACCCTCGACCAGCTTAAATACTATGACTCCAACACCACAAGCAATCCCAACAATGTCCTACTGACAGTACTAGGTGATAATCAACCGTATGTTGAAATTTCTCCCCGCAGGTACAAGGACTCCAATTTTTTAGGAGTATATTTGGGACTAGCACCTAGGATCCCTACATCGATTGATGGCCTAATGTTTAAAATTTTCATCGCTAAAAATGGAGTCGCTTCTACCTCAACACCATCATCAACACCGTCGCTATGTCATGGCATTGAAAAAACATCGAGTCCATCGGTACCACCAATCTTCCAAATCCCATTCTTGTACCCTCCAACATGAATACAAGGGACACCGGTTATGGCTCAATTAAGTCTACTTGGGCTTACTTTGGGTATCATGATATGGTACCTTACACCATCTTACCTAGATATGGATTCCAAACTAGTTGCTCATTATGAGTTTGTCCATGTTTCGGCTAGTAGAACTGCAAGGCCCTTAGCACACATTGTTACGCTAGCCCAACCTATGTCATCCGTAACTACACCAAAACAAGTTGTCGCAAAGACCACTAATGGGGGCACCAACAACCGAAGTTTAAAGGCCCCCTATTACCTAAGCTAACATCCAATTCATCGAAGATCGCTAAGCCTAAAGAAGGGGGCATCAACCAACAAATCTTAAAAGCCCCATTTATGATGAATACTCCCACTCAAAGGGTCACACCACCATGTTCTCTTTGTGGGAAGTCAGGCCATGCAACCAACCTATGTCCTACTTTGTCGGAGCTAAGTAATTTTATTAACAGCCCTGTTAGCATTACCCTAGCTCCACCAACAGTAAAAGGGGGCACATCTCCGCCGCCCACATCTAAGCCCAAGAGAGTTCGTATGAATCATGCATGTGCCATATGTTATTAGTACGGGAACTACAAGCACCATTGCCCTGAAATACGTCAATATAGGGAGGCATTGGAAACCATTCATCTCACTCAAGTGAAGATCAAGGAATATCCCTCATCAACATAGGAATTAACATCTATTAATGTGGTCACCACATCGATGACACCTCTAGTCATATCTCCCATACATATTGCTCCAGAAGTAGTTACCGTGGTGCAACCTACAATGACACAAGAACCACATCATTCTAGTCTGACACCAACATCACTACACTTTTTCTCACCAAAATCCATCATCATATTCCTTTTTCATCACTCATTAGCCGCCATGCGTTATTTATCTAATTTGTGAGCCTCTTGACTGATTTGGAAAGTGATTTTTCCAGCTTGGGGTTTTTTAGATTTTAGTAAGATTTCCTTTCGTGAGCTTTTCAAACTTGCCTCCAAGGAATTTGAATTCTCTCTTGAGGATATATTATATATTGTATTCATATTGTTGAATAATACAGAGATGATATTTACATCAATTTAGTTCAGTATCTCATGGTTCTGCTTCCATATTTCTTATTATTTTTTCATATCTCTGAATAAATTGCTGTGAGGATTTCTTTGCTTCTAAGATCCAGGCTTATTAGAATTCTATCATGGTATTGAACCTATTAAGAATTCCTACAGTCCCTTTAATGCATGTTTCAGGAGTCCAAAGAAGGTAAAATTGATGATCCTTTCACATTTAGAGTGTCTAAAAAGGATTAAAAAAGGCTCCAAAAATGTTATTTTTCTTAATGTTTGATTCCTCACCCCAAAAAGGATTAAACAACGCGAGGGAGAACACTTCTAGATGAGGTTGACTAGAATATTCATTTTTTGTAAATAGTCCAAATCGCTCGAAAATGGGGTAAAGTATCACCAAACATACGTCATTTCAAGTACTTTTACGAGAATGAAAGAGACAAGTTCACTTGGCAATATTTTCCTATTTAGGGAGTCTAAAAAGAGCTTAAGGAGACTCCGAGGAGACTCCGAGGGGGTTCCTTTTTCGTAATTAGTTTGATGAGGAAGAAAAAGGGATAAATTATAACTCGTCAAATGACTATTTCATGGTTTAAAGTGCTTGAAAAGGTCAAATCATGCACACATAGGTTAGGTCAATAAGACTTAGAAATGTACTTTTCCCATAATCCTGTAAAAAAGTCATCAATTCTAAAGAGAACTGTGTTAGGATCTCATAATGACACAATAAAATAGGTGACCAAAATAGCATGAAGAAAAAATACCAATGTGAACACGGATAAACAAAAAATCTAAATGGAGGTAAAAAGAAATGAATGGTAAAAAGAGGGTCATTTTCACCTTATTGTTTACCTCAAAGGATTTTTTACCCTTGCCAAAATTATATTGTTGATTGCGGGAGATCCAAGAAACCATTCGACTTGTCGTTCAAACCAAGTTAGTGTTCGTATCAAGCGCTTCATTTACATGGTATTTTTCATTAGTTTGATTCTTTTTTAAGAAAGTTTTGGAACTGTTTGGGTCTTTAAATTTTCCCTAGAGAAACTGTCACTCCCTAGAAGGTCAAGGGGAGTGAAAAATTTGTGATTTGTCACTCCCCAGGAGACCTCGAAGGGGAAAAACTTCATCTTTTTCACTGTGGTGGGGGAGCGATAGAGCACATAGAGGGTTGGGGTTTTGCTTGTTTATCCATTGTTTGATAAAATCCAAGGTTGATATTTTGACCATGACTCTTTTTGATGATTTGCAGGAGATTCCTTGCCTCAAGAGACATCATGATTGAATGGAAGGAAAGAGAACATGAAAATGATGATATGGTGGCCCTCCATGACCAAGATACTTTGGATGCACTCATAGAGTGTGGCTTTCTAATGTTTTTCAAGACACAATGCATGAGAAAGCAACAACTCCTTTTCAACAATTTAATAGAGATGTGGGACCTTGATAATCAAGTGTTCAACATGGGGTCACACATACTTGAGATTGAGTTAGAAGAAATCTATTTCCTAAGAGGTATCTCCAAGTGGGGGCCGTGAGTCAATTTGGAAAGGCATTTCACTTTGGATGAGAGTACTGGAGGCTACATAGCTGAATATTCTAGTACCGAAAAATTATTGGAAAGTTAGTGGCAAGATTCCTATTAAGGATGCGGCATAAAATTCCCTACAGATTGTCCTATTTACTATTATGAGGTTGTCCAGGAGTTCAGGCCTTCATCATGCCACCAAATCATAGATGAACCTTGCAGTGGAGTACCTTGAGCCAAAAATATTTAAATGGTATGGAGTTGTGCTAGCCAATATGAAGGACCAAATCACTAGATGCAGAACAGGGTGACAAAAATAGTTTGGATACATCTTAGTCTCATTTTTCCTAGAGTGGGTACCATTGCTTTGGACATCGATCAATGTACCGATATGACCCCCATCCGAGCCACAGATGGAATGGTGGACTGACCATGCAGGTCAGCTAGGGAGTCCCCATATTCTATCTTGTAATGCTCGCTTATTCTCATGGTGGAGGAAATAGATCCCGATGATAGAAGACTACCCATATGCACGGTTGGACTTCCAGGGAGATAGGGACTTAGAGTTATCAGAAGGAGAAGATTAGGATGATTTAGCTATGTCTTTTGGAAAACGTGACCTTCGTTGATGATGTGTTTTTTTTTTAATTTTTGTAATATTTTAATTTTTTGTTGTATAAAGGGATATAATATGTACATGTTTTTGTGTCAGAATTGGGGTACTGGCATGAGAAGCGGGATCATCACCATTGTACCGATGTGGGGAGGAGTATCATGTAGCAGTAGCTAGTGACAGAGGGATATGAGATGTGGAGTGGAACCTAAAGGGATTGACCATGGGAATCCCTTAGATGATGTTTCATGGCATTCCCTACCATCTACATAGGAACAATGTAGGGGTACTGGAGTGGATTAGTCATCTAATGTGTTGAGTAGCTCAGGGAGTAGAGTGCTATAGTTAACACCGCATAACTCATGATGAGGATTAGCAGTTTAGGTAGTCTATGCTAGAATAAAATTGAACCCATCTACCTTAGGATATATTTTATTCATATTTATTCTTTTTCATCACTCATAAGCTTCCATAACTGATTTTACAAATTCGTGAACTCCTTGACTGATTTTGAAACCTGATGTTTCCATAGATGGGGATTTTGCTTAGTTGTAAGCATGATATTTGTGAGTTGCTCAAATTCCTCCTTAGGATTTCGAATTTCATCCTTATGTATATATTTGGACAGACATTTCATTGCCCAAGTTTGGTTGATGTACAATTATGCAATATAGTTTTATTGTGTGCCTCGATTCTATCTCATTTTTTAGTGTTTTGTGCAATATTTGCTTAGCAATTTTGTGAGGAATTTATTGTGTGCATATATCAACCTGTGATAATATTTTCACATGGTATCAAAATGAATTAGTTATCTTACACTCTCTCTCAGATAATTTCATTTGAGCACTAGAAGCAGTGGAGGTTCCATAGAAGTCCTGGGGAAATTGCCTTGAATCCTTTCGAGCAATCCTTTGGATTCTACCCAAGTGTGATGCACTCCTGAATGTGCTCAATGTTGAAGTAGAGATTGACTTTACTAAAAAATCTTCCTCTTGAGTGTTGTTTTGCAATTTTTCATGTTACAGATCTCACCAAGAGCGCAATAGTTGATCATGGAGCAGTCTCATTTTTTCATGTCATGTGCACCTAAGAAGTATGCAGTGTGGGTATGGGTTGGATGCAAAATTAAAATCTACATCCAACAAGTGCCTAAACATGAAATTTGAGTAAATCGTTAAGGAGATATGTCAAAAATACAATAAGAAAAAAGTAGTTTTTTGTTTTTCCCTCCAATTTGTTTTACAAATTTTACCCTTATGGTTGACATCATCATCCTGAATCCTATTGGTTCTTATAAAGTGAATTTTTATGGCACAATTTTTGTTTTGAGGCCCATTTTTTAAACTCAAAACTCCCCTAATGCTTCAATCTTGTTGGGAGATGACTCAGAGACTACATCAAAATGTAAGGGTAGAATTGATATTGACCAAGGTTGTTTCAAGTATGTCTTGTATGTCTTTGGTCTATATGAAAACCTCCTTTCTGTGTATCAAATGACACATATTGGGTCTCTTAAGAAAGTCACCTTCACCCCCAATGATGTGGAGATTTCTAAAATTTCCACTGGTAGAATTGTTTCATTAGGTGCTGCAAAACATAACTCAAAGGTCTACAAATTTTCTCATTTTCTTCCCTACTCATCACACTAGTACAAAATGAGAAATTAATGACTAAAATTCGACTATAAACGACTATTTTTGAGTCGGTGACTAATAGTATTCGATTTCCATTATCTTATGTCTAGTCGTATTTCACTAGTCATTATTTGGTTGACTTATTAGTCATTGATCTAGTCATTGATAGTCACTGATTAAGTCATTGATACTCACTGATTTAGTCATTGATTGTCACAATTAATGACCAAATATACGACTAAATAAACTACTAGATGATAACATATTAATGACTAAGCTAAATACGACTAAACGTTAGTCACGCTATAAGATACTGGAAATTAACTACTAATAGTCATATATATGCGAATTTAGTTATTTTCTTAGTCACTAATTTATGATAGGGTATGGAGGAATCGAACCGCCAATCTCCTGCCTAAAATTAGGCAGGTGCTCTACCATTGAGATAGAACCCTTTAAGAAGTTGCTATTGCTTGACAATGATGATATTCAAACAAATTTTGCATGGGAACAAAATGAATGTCAAACATATTCAAGAATAATGCTTCAAGTACTAAAAGAATTCTAAGATATAACAGTTCAACTGTGACAATGATGAAAATTCAAAGAAGAATTATCTTACAAACTACGCATGAGTACAATAATCCATGGCTGTACAAATTATCAGGAACCAAAGCAAGTTGCTGCCCTTCATAGACAAAAAAGAATACAAGATCCAACTTGCAATAAATTTGTTTTAATTGTCTATCAATTGTTGATCTCTCGATAGCTAGAGACGTTTTCCTATCTAAGATCCAAAATACATACAATTATCTTCAACTTCACTTCTTCAAAACCAGTTGCGGTAAAAATTATTCCAGGAATTGTCTTATGAGCAACAAACACTTTTTTGAACAACAGACTACCCTTTCATTTGTACAGTAGCAGGTCTGCTACTATTCATGGCAGGCTGACTTGCCATCCTGCAATACAAAATAAATGGAGTTAAGTCAATAGTATTTCATAGAAAATAGAAAATATAATCTCCTTAAAAGCAAGATGTCACAATGAGGACTCTATCTAGGACGCTCTATTATGGAGTATAGGGGAAGTCATTTTGTTGAAAAACCTCTTTCAAGGCTATGCTGCATCTTACGAAAGAATTCCATGTAAAAAGAGAAACATATCAGTTTCTCTGTGGTTCAACAATTTCGTGAAAACAAGGCTTTGCTCGATAAATATGCTTAAGATGTTGGCAAGATTTTAAATCCTAGAGCCTCAACAAAACTGTTACGAAGATGGGTTAGTGATGCGAATGCATGCAACCCAGAAATTACAAATGTCCAGGCCCACGCAAAAGCTTAACTGAAAATGGAATTATCATTGGCACTGTTGACTCTAAGAAATTGTTTAGAAACAACAAGTAAAGTGTGGGATATAGTTCTTTGATGTCGTGGATCAAATGCAATCAATGAGAGGTTAATCAAATTTGATATTTAAATTTTTGATGTTAAATATCTGAGTCACTTGAATAGGGACAATTCATATGGTAATGCCGCCACAAGTAAAGAGGCAAACAATAATAGAATATGGTTGAAGGTTCAATCCATATGCAACAAAAATTTCAAATAAATAAATGATGGGCATGAGTATTTATAATTTTATATGCTTGCAACATGCAAACTTCTGGATACAATTCACTTGGGCATGAATATCTTGAACATATTGATAGATATGCTCAAGATGCTTGCAAGATTTTATAGCCTGGAAGATTGGAGCCTGACCAAAATTGTTATGAAGAAGGGTTAGTGATGTGAATGCATGCAACCCAGAAATTAAAATGTCTAGGTTCAGGAACTGAAAATGGCATAATCATTGGCATTGTTGCTCTATGGAGACAAAACATATAAGAAATTGTTTAGGAATAACAAGTAGAGTGTGGGATGTAGTTCTTTAATGCCCCTTTTAAAATGCAATCAATGAGGTTTATCAAATTTGATGTTAAAATATCTGAGTCACTAGAACAGAGACAAGTCATACATTAATGCCCACACAAGTAAACAAGCAACCACACAAGTAAACAGGCAAACAATAATAGAATATAGATGAAGGTTCGATACATATGGAACAAAAATTTCAAATAAATACATGATAGGCATGAGTATTTATATGCTTGCAAAATACAAACTTCTATATAGAATTCACTTGGCCATAAAAAATTGCGAGTTCGTCTACAGTGTTGATTTCAAGGCAATGAATGGACAAGGCATATAGTTACAACACTCTATCATGACCTGAAAAAACTAGTATTTTCCCAATGTTATATCAGCTATGCCCAATAAAATAGACAATAGGAACATGTCTCAAACCAACAAGATTACCAATAGTCACGACATGTAATTTGAATTATGTATCACCACTTAACTTTATCATAAAACAACAGGATCATAGAAAAAGGAGAATCTCAATCAGATTCATTAGGATTTGTCGGCACAGGTTTACACCATTACACACAATTAAAATTAGGGATTCAAACAAACATCTAACATCACAATTGTATAATATAGGTGCTTGTTAAAGGTTGGAAAACATCATAACAAAAAAGTGCACTTGTTGTTTATCTTAGCAGTCATGGTCATGAAATCCTCCTCCACATTTGTTGCATTCTTCGCACTTGTCTCCAAAAATGGAATGCCAATCTCATCAGCAAATGCCTTGAAGAACAAAATACACAAAGCATGTCAAGAAAAATGTAGACTGAAAAGTGACAAAAAAACTAACCCTTGAGATTAATAAAAAAAAGAATCTACAAGCCAAGTCAACAAACTTAAGACCACAAACTGCCATAGTGTTTCAATTAACAAAAAACAGAGCACCAACAACTTCAAGGCACACTCATATTTAAATCCTCATCAAGTCAATGACAATGATGCATACAATGAAACACATAGCAGTGCACATGATGCCAAAGCTACTTAGCATTTAACATTACCTTGGCTGTGTCATAATCAACAACTTTATTAGCAGTCAAATCACATTTGTTTCCAACAAGCAACTTGTTGACATTCTCACTCACATAGTGATCAATCTCATTCAACCATTGTTTCACATTATTGAAACTCTCCTGATCAGTAACATCATAAACAACCTGTCAACAGAAGAAAAATATCATTATAAAATCATAAATTTAAATAAATAATGGAGTATACCAAGGATACCAACAATCAACAGCTACTCAGCATTTAACATTACCTTGGTTGTATCATAATCAACAGCTTTATTAGCAGTCAAATCACATTTGTTTCCAACAAGCAACTTGTTGACATTCTCACTCGCATAGCGATCAATCTCATTCAACCATTGTTTCACATTATTGGAACTCTCCTGATCAGTAACATCCTAAACAACCTGCCAACAGAAGAAAAATGTCACTATAAAACCATAAATTTAAATAAATAATGGAGTATACCAAGGATACCAACAATCAATAGATACTCAGCATTTAACATTACCTTGGCTGTATCATAATCGACAACTTTATTAGCAGTCAAATTACATTTGTTTCCAACAAGCAACTTGTTGACATTCTCACTCGCATAGGGATCAATCTCATTCAACCATTGTTTCACATTATTGAAACTCTCGTGATGAGTAACATCATAAACAACCTGCCAACAGAAGAAAAATATCATTATAAAACCATAAATTTAAATAAATAATGGAGTATACCAAGGATACAGACAATCAACAGCTACTCAGCATTTAACATTACCTTGGTTGTATCATGATGAATAACTTTATTAGCAGTCAAATCACATTTGTTTCCAACAAGCAACTTGTTGACATTCTCACTCGCATAGCGATCAATCTCATTCAACCATTGTTTCACATTATTGAAGCTAGAGAGGAGGCATCCTAGGAGTCTTTGGAAAGTAGACCAATAGTGAAAAGCCTTGAATCAACAAGATCTGAGCATAACTAGCCCCAAACTTCAACTCTAGGCACTTTCATACCTCATAACAGGCTTGTACAACAATTCTGGGTCGAGTTTGCTGCTTTAAGTGGCATGTATACTGAGTTTTGGCAACAATAAAATTCATTCTGGGTAGTTTCCTTGACATTTTTGGACATTGTCGACCCCAGACAGTAGTAAAAATCATCCCTACAATAAATCTGGGCAGTGCTGAGTGCATATGTGGCAAGAAACATTATGAATCACAAAATCAGTCATCCCTGTGCACCTTTCCACCTCCAAACAGGCCAATCTCTAAATCTAGGCCGAATTGGAAGGCTAAAGACAATTCTAGGCATGAACAACCTTATGAAATGTGATGAACATCGGCAAAAATAGGGTTGGAGGAATGCTGTGTTAAATTTGAGGGTTGAAATGGCATTAAGAAACAATTATGGGCATGGATATGGACATAAAGAGAAGACCTGGGCACTCCAACAGCCTCAAACCTTCATTCTGAGTGTAAATAATGGATGTTCCAACCTCCCAATTAGTAGTTTACAGCAGTATTATGAACTTTGGGCACGTTTTCTCAACAAAAAGGGTGTAATCAGACCCAAAAAACAGATCTGAGTTAATTTTAGACCTTGAAAACCAAGTCTAGGTGTGAATTAAGTCAGTCTGGGCAGCTTTGTGAGCTCTTTTCATGATAAAATCTCATCTCTTCCAAGTTGAAGTAATTATGGGCAATCCAAAGGCATCAACAACAGCTCATGTAACCTTCAAACCTATGCATTACAACATTTGAACTTGATTGTTTGAGACGTAGGCAGGATTTATTGAGGTTTCAAGCCTGCTTGATGGTACCGTCCCCTAAAAAAGGTGCTATTATGGTGTTTGAAGCCCTATTACTAGGTCTTGGAGCAGGCCACTACCTTCTAGAGGAGAATTTCCAAACAACAAATGTTCTAATGAATCACAGCCTGCAGTCTCATGAAGAAGCGTCCCACTTTGATATGCTTTGGATGTGTTTTGCAGCAATCCAAGGAGGTCGATTTGTGCCCTAGATTATATTATGTACATCACCTTGTATTGGAACATTTCTCTTCCTTTATAGTATCTTTTGTAATGAAACATTAACTCACTTAAGGGCCTCTCTTGGTAATAAAGCAACGTCCACCTTAGAGGGGCCCTAGGGCCTAAGGCATGTGGATATCCTTTAGAGGATAATGTGTGGACTTTTTGTTGGAAGAAGGACGTTTTGACCTTTTGAGGAGGATCATTGAGATTTGGAGGCTTGTTTCATAGTTACTCCATCATATTTCATTCATTTGTGGAGCCAACACCCTCTTTTATGAGATACTGGATAGTGACTTAACTTTTGAAGGATATTTAGGTGTGTCCAAGCTTGTAAGAGCCTTTATCAGGAGATTGAATTTGATGTTAAGGGAATTGAGCATATCATACACTTTCTAGTTTGAAATGGGAAAAATAAGTGCTTATGTATATCTTCAGGTCGGCCCCATCTTATTACAGATCTATAGGGATTCATTTGCATCAACAAAAACTCCCCTTTTTGTTTGTTAGGTCTAGCTCCTAGAATACGCATTCAATCTCATGCACCACAATAGCATGACAGTGTAAAATTGGATCCAATGGAAATCATATGTTATGAATTCACTTTTCCTTGTATATTTCTTAGCAAAACACCCCAACTGTTGTCTCACCATCATTTTTCAATTTTTTGAAGCTCAATGTTGGGTCAACAACTATGATTGATAAATCACGATTTGTTGGTTTTGTAGGATGAATTAATGACCATTTCACGAGTTATATTCAATAAATAGAAAATGGTTTGACCTATTTACTTAATCCTTTAGAAATTTAGATGCTCTTTGCTTTTTGTCACTTATCTGAGAAACTGTAGATACATTACTTGCTGCCCCATTTTCTTTACTACTAATAGTTTTCCAGAATAGAAATATAGGTCTGGATCTATCATAACTTCATTTCCTCCTAAGAAGACTAAGACATCAAACAAATTCATCAACCTATCACCTCCTCTTAAACACATGTGGGTACCCATTCGAAATGGGGGTAACACCTCCATATTTACTTAAAACAACAAATTCTTTTACAAAAAAGTTATAACTTTATCTGACATCTGATTTCAAACACTCACAAATCTTGGAAAGCATGATCATTGTCTTGCAATTTAGGCAACATATCATTCATCATGAAGAATTTGAATATTGATCAACATCACAAGCCCGTGTAGGTACCAAATTTACCCTATCAAAATGTTGGCCCCTTGTCATTTTTGCGCCAACTTCCATAACCTTCACTAGCCTGTCGTCACCTTAAAACTCATTTGCATACCTTTTACCAAATTCACATCACCAAAATTCTTAGTGCCAACTTCCATCACTAGCTTGTCGTCACCTTAAAACTCATTTGCATAACTTTTTCCAAATTCACATCACCAAATTTCTTAGTCTTAGAGTCTTCATTGTGGTGTCTGAAAGCCTCGTCTTCTATTTTTGTTTTATGGTCAACATCCCGTCATTATATGAAGTCGGTTTACTGAATTATTATTTTGACTATGTTTATTAAAAGGAGTCGGTTCACTAAATTATTATTTTGATTATGTTTATTAAAAGGAGTCGGTTTACTCAATTATTATTTTGATTATGTTTATTAAATTAATCAAAAGAGATTGACTTTATAAACATCCAAATTACTAATTAAGGTCGGAACCAAACTCCACAATCGCTACCCTTTGCCACTGAGTATTCAAATGTTAGAGTACGCACCGAGTATTCAAATGTTAAGAGTACGCAGTGTTAAAGAGAACCCACAAGTATTCATGCGTTAAGCATTAGAACCCACCAGTATTCATGCGTTAAGCATTAAGTAATTCGATATTTCAAAAGAACTTCGTATATAATGACACAAACTTCGTATATAATGACACAAAGGACCCTTTTCCTTTTACATGCGGGATAAAGTTCCAATGCAAGCCACCGAAAACTGAAGTGTCAGAAGTAGTTAAGTGCTATCAAAAGGTGCCTTTGAAAGAAAATGGTGTGTGCCATCAAAGTTTCATGGCCAAGCATGCATACAAGTTCTGAGTACCAACTACCAAGTGTTCAAAGGCACTTACGGAGCTCATGAGGAAAGATTTGTTGTTTGCAGTTCTGAAATATTTTATGTTGCTAGACAATTTGTTGGTGACTTTGTAGATTTTGTTTCTCTTGTTGATTTGAATCTTCATCATGAGGTTGCAATACCTTTGTTTTTCCTCTCAATGGAGATCTCTTACAAGTTTGATCCTGATACCCTAAGAAAAACTATATATAGGAAGAGGCATTTTCAAATGAACGGGAATTCCCTTAAGATCCAGTTAGAAGAAGTAAATTCAATATCAATTGGTCAGATGGAGGAGCATTCAACTGCTACCCAATCGCAGGAAGCGTTCACATGGAGAACCGAATTAGAGCATCCAAAATCCAACGACAAGATGAACCAAACACTATCATCCCAAAGTATCATAGCCAATGACAAGTGCACTAGAGCAGAATGTTGTAGGTCAATAACGCCATAGTCAATTAAGCTCAAGTGTCGAGCGACCATTCATTTTATATTTTGAAATACAATCATGAGGTTGTGCTGTGCTATATATCTGGATAGCAGTAAGCCTATTGATGAACATATATTTGAAAATGTATTTAAACTTGTTCATGAACGGAGATTGGGAATTGTTTCATATACAATAATTCAACCTGCCTATCTCTTGCATTTTGCAAAAGTAAAGGCCAATATTTACAACTACTTTGGAGGGGTGTGTAATCTCTTTTACTATCATTTGAAACATTGTAAAGTGTTGAAGCCCACCGATTCGCTATTCACTTCTGGAGATATTGATCATTTTTCATTATCTATTGTGCCCAAGTTAGTGCCCAAAAAAATATCGAAAGGAGAACATCAAACACTGAAAGTGCTCTTAAGAAATCTCATCATCTAAAATACTATGTTTCAATGCTAATTTCATAGATGCACAAGGTTTTCAAAGCTGGTGGAATGAGTGGTATCGAAGAGTGATATACTTGTAAATTGGGCGAGGAAGAAGTTCACTTGGCCTTGTATGTTGTGCGATGGAGATGATGCACACTGGTGCAACGCGCTATGATTTAGACAGGATTGGAATAATTTTCAGGCCTAGTCTAAGGCAGTTTGACTACATGATCAGTGCAGTCAATTCTAAATATCAGTTTTTAGGGCATTAAATTAATAGTAAAAGGAAGACTATCTTTTGGGTTTGGAGGCAAAAGGCTAGAGGGAAAACAAAAACCATTCTACAGATATGAATTCATTCTACAATATAAATCAAAGTGCCACTACAGTTAAAACTAAAAACACCCAGAAACTAAAAGAATATTTTGGTGGCATACCTCATCTGCGAGAATGCGCGAGCAATTGAAACAGATGCAACGAAGAATTGAAAGAACAGTCTTCATCAAGCCAATATGGTACATGGGTTTGGCTAGATTCAGGTGCCCAAAGTGACCAGGGCACTCCGCCATGATAGAAGAACAGGTTTCACACTTCACTTTGCGATTAATAGTGCCCAAAAGAGGATCACTCAGACCCCAGGCTTAGGCTTCCTGCGTTCAAAGGTCTCGCTGTGCTCGATTTGCACCACTGACATTTTCCACTAAGGTTACAAACCAAAAACCCAAAGATGTCATCAATCCATGACAAACCGTAACCAAAATCAAACCACATCTCAAAACATAAAAAAGGTTTTGTATTTTCTTACAGTATTAGCAAATTATAGGATAGCTCACTGGCAATTTCACGATAATTCAAACAAGAATAACTAGGGTTTCACCTAGATCCTACTATTGTAGAGTGGTTCAGAAAAAACAAATTATATAATGTGACTGTAATCTTGTAGCCTTTCTATATTTTGTTGAGCTCAGTCAATCCAAGGAAATCAATTCCAGGGAGGCTAGGTAAATCCCATGGCCAAAAAGAGCCCATTGGGTAGTAGAGAATGGAAGGGGATACTGTGTATCTTGTTGAAGACACCAATTTGTCTTTTGATATAGAATCCACCTCCATTCTGCAAAACAAAAACGCATGGATTAATGTTAATAGAGCAGTGAATGGATGAACAAAAGATCTCCTTGATGGATCAATCTTAAATCTGATTCTATGAGGAGATCAATAAGATGAAGAGATCAATATGATATCACATCATTGAGAAAACCGATCAATCTGATTCTAGCCTTTATCAAATACAGAAAAGGATCAATTTTTTTGAAACCACTTATAATCATTAAGACTTTTTCAAATTACCACATCTCATTTAAAAACCATTAAAATAAAATAAAAATCCATTAAGATAATCCCGAATGAAATCCTTGTTCCATCATAACTTCCATAAAATCTCTATCAACTAATGATAACTTCTCTATCTGATAAGCCTATCTCTCTATACCAATCTATATCTCATAATCTAGGAAGGATATCTTTTTATACTATATGCATGTTCAACCAATATATATTTAAAATATACAATTTTATATTACTTGGTATTAAAATGATTCAATATTCAAATCTTACCAACAATAGAGCTTTGATATGTACCTGAGAGCCTCCCGTCGTCAAGTTGTCTCACTGAGACATAACAATGTCTAGGAAATCAGGGTTAGGTGCTCTGCCTTGTCGTGGACTGGTGTTCTTCTATCATCCTCATGCAAACAAGAAAACTGCATCTAGGGTTCTACTTGAATAGTAAACCCTTAAGGTTTTGATGCTTCTCAACTTATGATAAAACCACTCTCAAACTTGGCACAAACCCTTGTAGCTTCCGCTGAAGGATAGCAAAACTCCCCAATTTCTTTGTGAAACTTTTATTTTTCTCAATTCCTTTCCCTCCATTCCTAATTTTTATTTCACCCAAATCCTTTCCCTCCATGTAAATTTAATTGTTTAATATTAATATATTATATAATGTTTAACTACAATCTATTTATATATGAAAAACATATTATATTAATTATTATATACTAAAAACATATTTAATTTGATAAAAAGTTGCAAAGCGGATTATTATTATTATTGTTACTTTTAATTTTCTCAATTCCTTTCCCTCCATTCCTAATTTTTATTTCACCCAAATCCTTTCCCTCCATGTAAATTTAATTGTTTAATATTAATATATTATATAATGTTTAACTATAATCTATTTATATATGAAAAACATATTATATTAATTATTATATACTAAAAACATATTTAATTTGGTAAAAAGTTGCAAAGCGTATTATTATTATTATTATTATTATCTTTTTATTTTTATTTTTTTTAATTTAAAATTTGCAAGAGAACTATTATATAGTAAAAATATATTGAATTAGGTAAAAAAGTGCAAAGTGGATTATTATTATTATTATTATCTTTTTATTTTTATTTTTTTAATTTAAAAATTTCAAGAGAACATTAAAATGGGAGGGAGTATTATTTTGTTATTAAAAAAGGAGACATTGGCATTTTCATAACCAAGGGCACCAAGGGGGGAATTTTTAACTTTCTGAGCATAAGCAAGAGGATGATACTGATGGGCGGGTGCCAATGACGAGTTCTTGGAGGACACAAATTTTACACATTTCACTATCAAGACCAAAAGACTTTTACTTGCCAAAAGTTTTACTGATTGGTGAGAGGGTCAATTAACAGACTTAGAATTTGGAAAACAAAATATGAGCACGATCAATGAGATGAGTTGAACTCAAGGATAGCAAAAAAGACACATGACAATATTTCATAGCTCAAAAAACCCCAAGCTGCCAACTCAACTTGACCATGACATGACAACACATGAAATATAACTTGATGAATGTGTCGAAGAGGTCAAACAACGATTCAAATGACGAAACTAACTACGCATGAATACCATCAAAGCATCATATTTAGATAACCAAACCAAAAGAAAACTCATCCCAGTTACACATCTTATTCTAAGAATCTATGGGTTACCTAAAATTCATAAGAATAATACCACCCTAATATCTATTATTAATATTATTGGATCCCCTACCTACCTCTTAGCTAAACTCCTAGCTAGCAAACTAAAGACTCTTGTGGGTAACACAGAAACTTATGTCAAAGATTGTACACATTTTTCAAGTAAGAAAAAAAACCTAAGGATCAACAATAATGGCATCCTCTTGAGTGTAGATGTGGTATCATTATACATATTAATCCCCATAGATGAAGTCATGACCGTAATTAAGAACCTAACAGATTCCCAAGCAACACGTTTGGTGGAGCTATGTCTACAATCAACTTTATTCAGTTTCCAAGGATGCTTATATGAACAAACATGTGGAGTCGCAGTGGGATCCCCCCTCTCCCCTATAGTGGCAAATCTCTTCATGGAGCATTTTGAACAATTAGCCATTAGGTCCTCACCACAAAAACTAGATTTCTGGGTAATATGTAGATGATACAAATGTCAACTTAATGGGCTCATGGTATGGATAACTTGAACAAATTCGTGAAACATTTGAACAAACAATCTAAAAAAATTCAATTCACGATGGAATTAGAAGAAAATGGTTCCATTACATTCTTAGATGTTCGTATTTCCAAATGAGATGATGGCACCCTACCCCGCCAAGTCTTCCGAAAAGAAACAGGTTGTGAGCTATAACTCCATGCAAAGTCACATCATCACCCATCCTAGAAAATAGGCGTGATCAATACCTTAGTTCCTAGGGCCATAAGAATATTTGACGACAAACATATTGAGCAATAAACGACTATTGTACAAATTCATGATCAAAATTGTAATTTTCCAATGTCAATGTGACACAACTAAAAATTACTAACATAAATGACTAATTCACATTAATCGTTGTTAGCTAGTCATATTTATATTCATGTGACTAAATTAGTTATTTATGTTGGTCTTTATTTTAGTCACTTGTTATCTAGTCGTATATTTTATCCTGTGACTAAATTAGTCATTTATCGTAGTCATTTTTTGTTGGCTTATTTAAAATTGCTCAATTTTAGTCGTTTATCCCTTGAAGAAACAGGGGTGACTAAATTTTTTAGTCGCCTAGTCACTTATCTCTCATTTTGTACTAGTGTCACCCAACGCACTCCTCACTCATGCCGATGAAACCAACAAGCTGTGGCATGAGATATTTGGCTACCTTAACTATAAGTATTTGCATGATTTTCATAACGTTTCTATGGTTGATGGGATGCCAAACATTAATTTTTTAAAAGGAATTTGTCAAGGTTGTATCCTTGGAAAACACCATGAGCTCAAGTATGAGAGAGGTATAATAGAGATAACCTCTTCACCCCTTGATTTGATCCATAGTGATATCTTAGGTCCCTTCCCTACCTTGACCTTGAGCAATGCAAAGTATGTTCTCACTTTCATTGATGACTACTCAAGATATTTTTGGGTTTAATTTCTCTAGTACAAGTCATAAGTCTTTGGTTTTTTCTTTTTTTTTAAAGCCTCTATGGAGAATTTCTGTGAGAATTTTTCACATCCTGAATCTAGTTCACTGAAGAAACTCACAATTAGTTTTACAAGAATGCAGAGAAGGAAGAAAATTTCAGCAGAATTAACTTGAGAGAAGAAACTCAATGGGATTAAGTTCCATTGTTATATTATTGAACAATGATAGTACAATAAATAATACACCCCAGAGAGTAAATTTGAATGCACTAAAGGAAATTCAAGTAGCTCACAAAACTAGGCTTACTAAAAAGGAAAAAAAACCCAATAGTGGCAACATCACTTTCCAAATCAGTCAACGAACTCATGAATTACTAAATTAGATATGGAATCTAATGAGTGATGAAAAATAAGTAAGATGATGTCTTTTGGAGAGAAAATATGGAGGATTTGTTGGCCAAAATGTAGATAGATTTCCAAGTCCATAAAGGAACCATGCTTTATCCTTATCCACTGAAAACTAGAAAAAATAGGTAATAGTTGTGTAAAATCAGGAAGTGCGCTCTTACCATTTTGGACCATCATAAACGTTGGAAGAATCTATCTGAGGGTACTCAAGTGGATAATGATGGCAAGCTATGAGCCAAAAAAGGCAACATGGGGCCAACAACCTAGTATAATACCTAGGAAAGTATCAAAAATGAATAATAATTTTTATCCTAAGTCTAGATGGGTTTTTAATATTCTAGCACCGCCCCCCCTTAAGCTCAACTTAGAGTGAGTAAACTTTGATTAGGGTCCAAGGAACAAAGGGTTATGGTCACCCCATTACATTTATTATATGTTCATGTAAACTGAGGAAACAGGGAAATCCTCATGGCAACAAAACCCTCCCTCAAGAATGGACATGAAACACACCAAAAATTGTTGTTGCAAACTCAAGCAGGTGTGATGATTGATTTTATGTTTGGAGGAATCTTCCTCTTTGACAAAAGAGGATCATGCTCCTAGAACATGTTCTTGAATTCTCCACCAATGGATGCAAGTGAAACTGGAATCTCTCTGGAACCAATACGGTACCATCATATGCAACGGTGAATGCTCATCAGACTTGAACATTGAACCATATGAGTTAATATCAGGTACATAAGAGACTTGATGAGTTTGAGAACCAATCCCAAGCAAGTGGTTGTGTCTTCCATCTTCATTGCACCCCTGAGTAAGTGTGCAAGTCATCTTGTAGGAATATGTAGAAGGCATGAGATTACTGTTAGTGAGTGAAAATGGAGCACTATTGAGATCTGATGTAACATTCAAATCATCCTTTGGATCAGCATATTGTGCACCATCATCTTGTGAAGTATGCACCAATATCATCAACAACTAGCTTGTCATCCTCAAGTTCAAAATATGAAGAATGATATGAGAACTGTGAATGGATGGAATCCTCTTCAACAATGGGAGCTCCATTAGTTGAAATTTATTCATAATTAGAAGCCACATATGCAGGAGAGAGATATGATTTCTCAACTTCTAGAGCCACAAAAGAAGTCCCTTTAATTACTGCTTCATGGAAATAATATGAATCATTTGAAACAAAGAGAATATCTTCAACAGGAACTGTATGTGTTGAAATTTCTGCAATTTATTCTTCTTCATATTGAACAATGTCTTTAGAGAGACTTGATTCCAATACATCAAGAGGGATACAAAATTATGAGGTGTCCATAGGTTCACTCCATGCACCAATATTCTGCTTATATAGATCCATGTCCAAGTTGGACCATAGCTCAAAAGGATAGTCTATAGAACTAATAAGGTTGTGCATATATGAAGACATTGCCGCACACATAACTCTGAATACTCTATCACTGTCATTCATCCATTCATTCTTCTCTTCAAAATACTCTGGCTCACTTAGAGCACAAATAGACACATCATAGAGACATTGTCTCCCTGGATATGCAACCATCTTTGGATTCCACTCAAAATAATTGAATGGGGTATGAGGAGGAACATATTTCGAATCCATGAAGTTGTTGTACCTGCACAAAATACCTGCAAAAAAAATAAGGAGGAAATTCAATAATACAGAGCTCTGAGAATTTGTCATAGCCTAAATACAGTTCAATAAAGAAACCTTGCAATTAGTTTTGCAAGAATGTAGAGAAGGAAGAAAATTTCAGCAGAATTAACTTGAGAGAAGAAACTCAATAGCATAAAATTCCATTGTTATATTATTGAAAAACGATAGTATAATAAATAATACACCTGATAGAGGAAATTTGAATGAACTAAATGTAATTCGAGTAGCTCACAAAAATAGGCTTACTAAAAAGGCAAAAAACCCTCAATAGTGGTAACACCACTTTCCAAATTAGTCAAGGACCTCACGAATTAGCTATATTAGATATGGAATATAATGAGTGATGAAAACTAAGTAAGATGATGGATTTTAGAGAGAAAAATATTGAGGAAGTGTTGTCCAAAAAGTAGATAGATTTCATAGTCCATAAAATGCCATGCTTTATCCTTATCCATTGAAAAGCAGAAAAAATAGGTAAAATTTGTGTAAAAGGAGGAAGTGGGATCTTACCATTCTGGACTGTCATAAAAGTAGGAAGAATCTATCTGAGGGTGATCAAGTGGATAATGATGAAAATTTGTGATCCTAAAAAGGAAACATGGATCCAACAACCTAGTATAACACCTAGGAAAGCATAAAAAATGAATAATAATTTATATCCTCAGTCTAGATGGGTTTTTAATATTCTAACAATTTGTCTGGTTGGAAGATTAAATCCATTCGAATAGACAATGGGGGGGAATATGTAAAGTATGATTTGTAGAAACTTTGTGTTGATTCTAGAATTCAAATGCAACATATTTTTCCCTACACACCTAAGCAAAATGAGGTGGTAGAGTGGAAGAATAGATCCCTCAAGGAGATTGTCACCTGCATCCTAGAGTCCAAGTCTTTGTCTCCAAGACTGTGGGTTAAAGCCATTAATTGTGATTACTATATTCAAAATAGAATGACACATAAGGCTTTGAAATTAATGACTCCCTTTGAATCTTGGAGTGCACACAATCCATATGTGTCACATTTCATAATTTTTTGGCTCAAAAGCATGGGATAGAATACCTCATGAGAAGAGAAGCGATTTGTATCCCCAAATCCAACCATGCATATTTGTTGGCTATATTTAATATTCAAAGGGTTAAAAATTTCTCAATTTCACCACTCAAAATACCTTCATTGAAAGGAGTGTGCAATTTGAAAAAGAACCCTTGCATGCAGTTCAATTGGAAGAAGGAGAATGCTCAGACCCACCATCTGATGATGTAAGTGATGCCTCAAGTGAATATTTTGATTCTGAGTCTAATTATGATAAAGAAGAGTGTTTGATTGTCGATCCTAATACACTTGCAAGACCAAAGTGGGTTGAAAAAACCATTGAAGCAACATGAGATCTTGCACGTGATCCTCGAGATACTAGGAAGACTAGGTCTCAATTCGACAATGCACATTGTGCATTTTCTACCAGTGATCCTTATATTAATGAAAGATGTTATTTGATGATAGTATATGATACTATATCATATTTCGATGCCTCAAAAAATATTATATGGAAAGAAGCCATGGATGAAGAGTTTCAGTGTCTTGAGAATGACAAAAACTGGGAACTAGTTTCTTTGCCTCTTAGCAGGAAATTGCTTCATTCTAAGTGGATATTTCATAAAAAGATGGTTGTTGATGGTGCAGTAGTGAAGTACAAAGCAATATCAGTTGTTGATGGATTCTTCCAAGTCCAAGGTCTTGACTACAATGAGACTTTTGCATCGGTAACCAAGATGGATTCAATCAGGCTAGTTCTGGCTATTGCAACATCTAAGTACTAGGAAGTGCACCACATGGATGTTAAAATTGCATTCCTCCATGGATACCTTGTCACCCTCCCATTTTGATCCCTTTTTAGCATTACAACCTTATGTTTTGACCCTTTTTTCCTCTTCCATATGTCTATATTTATTTCTATCTAGCCATACATGTTACTCTTTTGGTACTTATCACACATTTCTCCTTCAATAGTAAAAAAGAGGTAAAATCTATTATATTTTGGTGAATTGAAATTATTTTAGGATTAATCATGCCTATGTTGAAGAGATTTTGAGTATCGTATGTTGAAGACCTTTTGAGTAGATCTCCATTTCATTACTCACTTCGACACTGGTCAGCATAGTCAAAGGAGTTCCAAGAAAATACAAGCATGCAATTTCAGTAGAAGGACCCAACTTATAGCTATCATAGGATGCAATTATGTCAAGAGGAATCCATCCTATTCATGTGGTACAAATACACTCAGAACAAGAGTTCCATAAATGTTACGGTTTAGTTACATTTAATTAGGGTGGTTGCATACTTGTAGTGATCTTATCTGCACATGCTTCACCTCTTAATGGAACTCTTGACTCATCAATTGTAACTAATAATGCATGTTTACTATTTTTAAATACCTATATATATATATATATGTGTGTGTGTGTGTGTGTGTGTGTGTGTGTGTGTGTGTGTATGTATACATATATATATATATATATACACATATGTGTGTATATATATATATGTATGTATATATATATATATATATATATATATATATATACATACATATATATATATACACACATATGTGTATATATATATATATATATGTATACATACACACACACACACACACACACACACACACATATATATATATATGTTTATATATATGTGTGTGTGTGTGTATATATATTTATGTATAATTTATGAGTGGGAGGGGGATATAGGAATTGCACTATTATGCTATTGAAATTATCATTTTTAGTCACACTTTTGATGCCTCTGTAGTTCCGAAGTTCCAATAATGCAAGTTGATTTCATGATTTTTAGTGCCTCCTACTGATCTTCTGTGATATAACTCTTCACATCTCCTTCGCCAGATAGGAGGGCCCACTGACCTGGGGATGTGTTGCTTTATACTCTGTTTTATGTCTAGTTTCTCATCACATTACTTTGATTTATTTATATTCCCTATGAAGTATCACTTTTGTACATGTTTTCTATCTCGTTCACATTGTATAACTAGCTGGTTATTTTGTTTTGAACTGTGTAATATTGTAGGTACTTTGACCACTTTTGGTAGTAAAGATATAATCATGTACTCTATATTTTTGAACACTTTTCAGTTTGAACTTATAGATAGGCTATATTGATAAATCTATATATAACATGAATTGCCATGCGATCTTATTCTTGTGAATGCGAGTATCAAATTCCATATATGTGTTTATAGTCTACTACCTCGAGGCCTTTCAGATTGATTAGGTAGGTTAATATTGGTTTTCGTTATAGGTCCCATTTCACTTTGGTTATGTACCTATTTATTCTTCATTATCATAGAAATTATATAAAGTTTAGAGGAATAGTTATTTTATGAAGTATATGTTGTTTTCCTTTCGGTTCTTTGAACATAGTTTAATAAACAATGCATGATCTCAGGACTGCAGGTAGTCTCAAAAGGAACCAATATATGTATAAAAGAATATGCATTAGACTCTAGGACATTAGTCATAGACAATTTGGTTTTGTATCTTTCTATAGCTCTTCATGCTAAATTCGTGATTTTTGTTGGGTTTGTAAATGTAATAGGTTAGTTTACAAATTTATATATGTTCTATTTGATAAGTAGATTAGGTCCAATTACATTAGCACCTACATATCTTGCTGGCATGATCCACTTCAAGATCTATGTAGTGTCCCTTTTTAAGAATTTGCACAAACTAGGAAAAATTGCAATTTTTAACCAATTCGACCCTTGGACTAGTATTGACCCAACTGCTTCCGAATGGCTGCAAATTCTTCCGAATGGGGTCTGAATGAGTTTGGAAGGTATTCAGAAATATATTTGATTCTAATGGATTCTTAAAAACCCTTAAAACACTTCTTCAACATTCATTTACAATCTGGAAAAAGTAGGGAAATGTACTAGTCAAATCGAGATTCAAAACCCCCAAGGGTAGTGGACAAGGATGGATTTCCAAATGTTGTTAAACCCTTCCAAATTTCAGAACAGAGGTATGGAAATGATAAATTACTTTAATTTTCTCCCAAATGTATCATCAATTAGTTCCTATGGCCTTCTTCAACTCCCTTAAATCATATGTTTATATGCAAGACTTCACATAGGGGGGAAAGCTAGTAATTTTCACCATATGTTATGAAATTTGAAATTTAGGTGACCATGAATTGTGAAATGTTAATGAAACTTCTTAAGAAAATTAATGTCACTCCATACATCAATAAAATCATAGATAATGACTGATACAATTTGAAATAATGTCTCTTCAAGCTCCAACAACAAGATCTAGGGAAAATGGCATAATTTATGCATTGTTTGATATTTTTACATAGTTTCACTTGGTATTTCGACCTTAGACTCTTCTGAGCATTAAATACAGAGTATATATATCATAATACAAAGAAATGGAGATTTGGGGACTCTCACAAAGAGATCCGCATCTCACCAAAGGCGCAATTCCTCTAGGGGCCCAAATATGCAAGATAATGTGAAGAGATGCAAGAACAAGTTGTAGATGAATGAACCATGAGCTTCCCTATAGCTTCAACCTATAACTAAAGACTCCATTCTATCTCCAAATGAAAGGTCTGAATGGCCTCTCCAATTTCCAATTAGGATGGGAATCTTTCACCCTCGAAATTGGTGCTAAGGCAAGTAGACTAGCTCTCTACTAGCTCTTCTCTCCAAATGCAAAATGAAAAATGTAAAATGATCAAATGCTGGTCTTCTTATTTGTTCTTGAATTTTATAAAATTCCTAAGGATTCCACAATTCGAATTCCATCCATGAGCTTCATGCCAACTCAATTTGGGAAGAGATTCCCAAGTATGCCACTTGTCCTTCCAATTCCAGCCTCCCCCTTCACCAAATTCGAATCCGTGTCTCTTTGGATGCCCTAACTCACTTGGGAACCTTCTTGGAGGCTATTTTTATCCCTGACATGTCACGGATGTCATATTTCATCCATCAAGTCTGATTTTTCAGAAATGTCATAGGCATCTTCATCATTGGTGTCATAGAAGCTAGGGAATCTAGCCCAAGTGTCCCACTAGCTCCAAAATACCTCTTCCTCTCCCATGGGAGTTACTCTTCCTCTACATTTCGACCTCATTGAGTCATTCCAAGTAATATTCCCTTCCAACTACCCCAATAATAGTGGACTCCACCTTATATTCGAATGGGTGAGAGTGGAATGCCATGTGCCATAGGGAATCTAGCTTTTTGGGGGTCCCACACCACCAATGTGTCTCCATGACCAAGTGCCATCTTATTTTATCACCATAAATATTTATTTTTCCCCTCTTAATATATTTATTCCCAAATCAAATTCCATTTGGGTTTTTTAGTCTCCTTATTCTAATTTTAATGTCTTCACCCCAACCTAGGAAACTAGTAGGTTGGTGGAATTTTCCCTACTTGATATTTATTTGAATGGGGACATTACAGTCCTCCCCACCCAAGATTGCTTGCGCTCAAGAAATCTCAATTTAGTATGCTGAAAAATTGTTCCTCCTCTGTCGGGTGGCCTTCCATGAGTAATTTCTCCCAAAACCTTCTCATTCTTGTGTTTCATACTGTGGGAGGACACTACATTATTTAGATAGGTGTGCATTCCTCTCAATACTCTTTGTTTTCCCTCCGAATCTTTGAATTTCATTTCAGGGATTTGATAATTCACTGTATGTTCCCCTGTAGAGTACAACCATTGCACTCCCAAGACCACATTAGTATCAGCAACATCAACCACATAAAAGCTATAAACAAATGTAATTACCTATGGTGAGTTGTAGCTTTGGAATCCATGTTTTGCACTCCATAATATGGTGACCTGGAATGATGACTGTGAAGCCCTTGAATGGTTCATAAGGTATCTTTCTCCTCTCCACCATGGATGCATCAATGAATTTATGTGTGGCTCCTCCATATACCAATACCGAAACCCTTTTTCCTTGTACAAATCCTTGACATCGAATAGTGTGGAAACGAGGCACTCCTGAAAGCATTGCTAGTCTCCCTTTGTTAGGTAAAGGATGATATTATTATTTTTTCTCTTCTTCTTCTGATGTGTCATATCCCTCTTGTTGGTATGAAAATGTCCTCCTTCCTCCATTCCCCCTTCATACTCATCATCACAAAATACTTCAATGAATTGGGCCTTTCCCTTAGCACATTTATGTCCTGGTACCCATGGTTGGAAGCATGAGTAACATAGTTTCTTCCTTCTGAGTTCTTCCCTGCTTAGTTCCTATTTCTTATCCTTTCCACATTCATCTTCTTGCCATGGATTCTTTTCATATCTGAATTGGGAAGGGAAGTTGGGCTTGGGAGGTTACCTTGTCCTAGGTAGTACATTTTGTAGATCTTTTGTCAAGCTCATAGCATCCTTCAATGAATTGGGTTTGTGGGCCTTAACTTAACCTTTTAAGGGTTCAGCCAAACCTTCAGTAAACAACAATACTAATATTACCATAGATATATCAGCCACCTTAACTGATAATTTTTGGAATTCCATCATATATTCAGCAGGGGTTCCAACTTGCTTCAATTGGGCTAGTTCTTTGAAAGGAAATTCTGGGTCTTTTTGCTCAAATATTTCTAATACCCTGTCAACAAATTCTCCATAGGTTGTAACCTGATCATGTCCCAAATTTTTCATACCATGTAACCACCAATCATTGGAATCTCCTTCTAGAGGCAAAATAACTATTTTTAAAGCATCATTTTCCACCATTGGATTCAACTGAAAATAAACATCTAGTTTTTGTACCCAAGTATTTGCAGAACTTTGGGGTGAGCCATAAAAAGTTGGAAGGGGAATTTTACCAATGGCACAATTTAATTATTTATTCTAAAATGGAGTCTTATTACCTTCCCTCATTTTGAGTTTGCTTGATACATTAAAGAATTGGTCAAATGGTAGACTTCTTCTACAATCTTCACTCAACTTTTCCCATTCTGTCACCACTTCCTGCATATCAAATTGGGTGTTAGGATCTTATTTTACCTCAAGAAATTTAGGTGTAGTAGGACTTGGTGTGCTATGAAATTCATTAGTTCTATTATGGGGTCCCGTGCTTGAGAAAATATGCTCACCCATTGCCTTCTTTTCCTTAGAATGAGAACTACTACTGCATCCTATTACTCCTTTGCTCCCAACTTGACTAGACAAAAATTCGAACCATTTCATGATCTATTTTTTCATGTCTTCAAATAATGGTTTCATGATTTTAGTAAGTTATTCCCTATCCTCTGAGGTTTCCTTCTCATCCCTAGCCATAGTTTCAGCAAAATGCACTGTTTTTCCTATGTCTTCCTCTTCAACAACAACACCTTCAGTTTCCATTTCTAAGGGTGAGGGATTATTTGTTTGACTTCTTGTCCTCATGAATGGTCATCCACATCAGGTTCAAGTACCATTATTTGATACCACTTGTAGTGTCACTTTTTAAGAATTTGCACAAACTAGGAAAAATTGCAATTTTTAACCAATTCGACCCTTGGACTAGTATTGACCCAACTGCTTCCGAATGGATCCAAATTCTTCTGAATGGGGTATGAATGAGTTTGGAAGGTATTCATACATATAATTGATTCTAATGGATTCTTAAAAACCCTTAAAACACTTCTGTAACATTCATTTACAATCTGGACAAAGTAGGGAAATGTACTAGTCAAATCGAGCTTCAAAACCCCCAAGGGTAGTGGACAAGGATGGATCTCCAAATGCCGTTAAACCATTCCAAATTTCAGAACAGAGGCATGGTATTGATAAATAAATTTAATGAGATCCCAAATATATCATCAATTAGTTCCTATGCCCTTCTGAAACTCCCTTAAATCAGATGTTTATATCCAAGAATTCACATCGGGGGGAAAGCTAGTAATTTTTGCCATATGTTATGAAATTGAAAATTTGGGTGACAATTACTTGTTCAATGTTAATGAAACTTCTTCATAACATTAATGAAACTCCATAAATAAATAAAATCACAGAGAATGACTGATACAATTCGAAATAATGTCTCTTCAAGCTCCAACAACAAGATCTAGGTAAAATGGCATCATTTATGCATTGTTTGGTATTTTTACATAGTTTCACTTGGTATTTCGACCTGAGAGTATTCTGAGCAGTAAAAAAGGAGTACATATATCAGAATACAAAGAAATGGAGATTCTGGGGCTCTCACAAAGATATCAACATCTCACCAAAGGTGCAATTCCCCAGGGGCCCAAATATGCAAGAAAATGTGAAAGAGATGCAAGAACAAGTTGTACATGAATGAACCACGAGCTGCCCTGTAGCTTCAAATTGTAACTAAATACTCCATTGTAGCTTCAAATTAAAGGTTTTAATGGCCTCTCCAATTTCCAATTAGGATGGGAATCTTTCACCCTCGAAATTTGTGCTAAGGCAAGTAGACTAGCTCTCTATTAGCTCTTCTCTCCAAATGCAAAATAAAAAATGTAAAATGATCAAAATCTGGTATTCTTCTTTTTTATTGAATTTTATAAACTTCCTAAGGATTCCCCAATTCAAATTCCATCCATGAGCTTCATGACAACTCAATTTGGGAAGAGATTCCCAAGTATGTCACTTGTCCTTTCAATTCTAGCCTCCTCCTTCACCAAATTCGAATTGGTGTCTCTTTGGCTGCCCTAACTCACTTGGGAACCTTGTTGGAGGCTATGTTTAGTCTTGACATGTCATGTATGTCATATTTCAGCCATCAGGTCTAATTTTTCATAAGTTTCATAGGAATCTTCATCATTGGTGTCATAGAAGTTAGGGAATCTATCCCAAGTGTCCCACTAGCTCCAAAATGCCTCTTCCTCTCCAATGGGAGTTACTCTTCCTCTACATTTCGACCTCATTGAGTCATGCCAAGTAATATGCCCCTCCAACTACCCCAAGAATAGTGGAATCCACCTTAGATTCGAATGGGTGAGAGTGGAATGCCATGTGGCATGGGGAATCTAGCGTTTTGGGGGTCCCACACCACCAATGTGTCTCCATGACCAAGTGCCATCTTATTTTATCACCATAAATATTTATTTACGCCCTATTAATATATTTATTCCCAAACCAAAGTCCATTTGGGTTTATTAGTCTCCTTATTCCAATTTTAATGTCTCCACCCCAACCTAGGAAACTAGTAGGTTGGTGGAATTTTCCTACTTGATATTTATTTGAATGGGGACATTACAATCTAGATATCATTTTATGAGAAATAGTGATCACCTAGATTAGGGTTAGTTAGTATTTTTAATTTAGCACTTCAGACGAACATTTGTGTTCATCTATTCAACTATGGAGTTCATTTTTGTTATGTGGAAGTAGTTGTTATCCCATTTTCAACATTTCTTTTATTCGTTGGTCTTTGTATTTTCAGTTCAGTACTACGTTTGGTACTTGTGTACACCCATAGTGCCCTCTTGAATTATTTGTAAATTTTTACACATCTATACTATGCAAAGGTCATCAAAAATCTATTATACTTTTAATATCCCATTCTGTATAAAACTTCATCTTCAAGTCATAACAAAGCTTTTATAGTTCTGAAATCTCATTATGTACAAAATCTTATCTTTAGGTCATCACAAAGCTATTATACTTTTAATATCACATTCTATATAAAATTTCATCTTCAATCATAACAAATCTTTTATAGTTCTGAAATCTCATTTTGTACAAAATCTCATCTTTAGGTCATCACAAAGCTATTATACATTTAATATTCCATTCTATATAACATTTCATCTTCGAGTCATAACAAAGATTTTATAGTTCTAAAATATCATTATGTACAAAATCTCATCTTTAGGTCATTACGAAGCTTCTATATTTAAATATAATATACTGTACAAAATCTTCCTTGGGATTAGGGGTTAGTGAGTAAGATTTCAGGTTTTAGTTTTCCATTTGGCTAGGATAAACCTCCAGGAATTAGGGATCAGTAGGATAGTTAACACTTGTTTAATTATTAGAAGAATTTTGTTTACCTACACAGACAATGATTATAGTTCATAGGATTACCGACCCTGGTTGATAACAAGATGACTAAGGTGAATTGTTGAATCATATAATGAAACTGACATTCTTGGCGTCATTACTGTGGAGTTATAGAAAGGTGAATAGTTTTTAGTTAATTTAGAGAAGGGAGGACCTACATTAATCAAAGATAGAATCTCGACATTCTATCTTTGATTAATGCAGGTCCTCCCTTCTCTAAATTACATCCCTGTGTATGGCACTCTATAAATGGTTTTTAGTTAGTTGTGATTTTTCTACTCTTACATGTGGAGGAAAGACAGGAAGATGCAAATATGCCCTTACTTTAGAAATTCTCAAAGGGGTTCTATCCTGACACTTTCACTTTGGTGACCCCTTCCAAACCCTTACCATTATGTGTTTTATTTATGAGTAGGCCTGGAGGTAAGACGGAATTTACAATTCTGGTTAAAAACAATTTGTATGATAAATATGTTGGTAATTCCAGAACCCATGTTACTAACCCAGCTGAGCAGTCTACAAGAGGAAAAATCCAAATTGGGGGAAAGCATAAATTAGTCTTCCCAAGTTGGAGAATTTACAATCTGAAGCTACTGTAAATCAAGATAAGAGATGATATTTTGACCACTCCAGAAAATCAGTCAGTAGTCCCAGAACATATTTTAATATTTCTTGAGGCTACTAGGGATATGGTAGTGTCTCAGATTGAACCTGTAAACACAAAAAATCATATTGCAAGCTTAAATGTAGAAATCCCTTCTTCGTTTCAATTAGGCACCATCTTAGAACACTCATTTCAGTTATTAAAAATCATGGGGGATGAAGAAAGAGCTTCAAATGCAAGAGATGAAAATTTAAGAAACAATGGAGGGTAACGATGAGTGAGAGGTAACTTTTGGTTTTCCCATTTTATACCTCACACAAAATGTTAATATGAAAAATATCCCACCCTCAGTTTTACCGCACTTTCATGGTCTGGTAACTGAGGATCCATATGCATTCTTGTTTAGAAGTTATAATTACATTAGTG
Source organism: Larix kaempferi (assembly GCA_027924585.1). Taxonomy (NCBI): domain Eukaryota; kingdom Viridiplantae; phylum Streptophyta; class Pinopsida; order Pinales; family Pinaceae; genus Larix; species Larix kaempferi. Next base: position 5,545,291 of record BSBM01000922.1, read on the forward strand.
ATGCTTAGAAACTAAAGTTGTTTCCAACTACCTTGAAAGATTATGCTCTTAGGTGGTTTATGGGTTTAGGAGAATGTTCTATTTTGAGTTAGGAAGGGATGAAGAAGACTTTTCTAAATAAATACCATGAATATTGTAACACCAGGGATGCAAAAAATGACATTTTTAAAATGCAACAGCAAGAGGACGAGAGCATTGAATATTATGTTTAAAGGTTCCTCTACAACCTTTAGAACTCCAAGCATTGTACTTTAGATGAAGAGTCCATTAAAACTATTTTCTTAAACGGAATTTAGGAGGAGTATATGGACACTTTAAATATCATGAGCTCTGGTGATATCTCTGAAAAATCTTTTGAAAAAATTAGTGAATTATGTAAAAAGTATTCTAGAAGTAGAGTTAAAATAGGTAGGGGCATTAGAGATCTTATTTCTAGAGGAAATAAATCTACTAGGGGAGTCACTAGGATAGAAATAGGAAATTTATTAGAAAATTTTAAAGCATACATTTTGAGTACTCTTAGTAATCAATTAGATGCATTATAAACTAAGAAAAGGAAAGAAGAATAAAATGTTTCTTTTCTATTTTATGTTCAAAGTGTAGACAAAAACACCCTTTGAAAGATTGTCCTTTGAATAATGTGCAGGTTTGTGCTATTTGTACAGAAAATCATGCCACTAAAATATGCCTCTCTCTCCTAGGATTACAAGTTGTTTATAAAGGGAGTAGTTAAGCAACAAAACTTCCATACCAAGCAACACAAAGGAGGCCATGGAACCCAAGACCTCAAGTTATAATTTTTTATCCTTATGCACATTATGTTCCTTTTTATACTAATCAGCCACCACAATGGGGTGTACCTAACCTATGGAAGACTTACCAATCTCAACCATTCCAACACCAACCTTGGAAACAAGGTTGGAGAGGAAATATTCATGGAAATGCCCCTCCTCAATCATTCCCACCTCCTTACACTACTTATCCACAATTCCCTAATCCCATGCCACACACTCACCCACATATACCTCATCATGCTATCTTTTAGCCTCCACAACTCCAACTGCCCCCAAATCAACCTATTCCTCCTCATCCTACACCATTTCCATATCATCCAATCACTAACCCAACTTAAATAATAGAGCCCAACCTGCTCTTAATGCTACGCTCCAGACCTTCCCAACTTATATGATTTCCCCTATCCCTTTGCATGACATCCACCTCAGGTCTGGGAAGGTTTTGAATAAAACTAAACCTAATGTTATCATTGAGGAAGAACATGATGAGGAGACCCCTAATTCAACACTTAATGATAGTCATCCAGAAAAAGAGACCCTACTACCTCAATCATCCTTACCTTTACTTTCCCGCAAGCCACAGGAGCTCAGAACCCCTCCCTATCTGGAGAGATTAACTATAGAAAAATCAGTAGCCCAACCAGAATTAAATTTTGAAGATGAATTGAGAAATGTTTATGTTAGAATTCCCTTGTTGAAAGTTATCAGAGATATACCCATCTATGCAAAAACTATCAGGGAATTATGTCTCAAGAAGCTAGGCAGAAAACCTAAGGACCCCCCTTCCATTCAGGTAATTGGTCAATTATCCACTTTGATGTTGGAAAAACCTATGAAGCACATTGACCCTGTGAATCGTATAGTCACCAATTACATCAATGATACCTGCATAGAAAACACCTTAGTTGATCTAGGAGTTGCTATTAACATTATGCATGTTCCTCTCATGGAATCATTGCATATAGAATGCCTTAGATGAGTACCAACAGTTTTAGAATTGAAAGATAGATATAAACTTATACCTTCTAGTGTTTTGGAGGATATTATTGTGACTCTTGCATCTTGTGAGTACCCCACATATTTTGTGGTGATTCATCCTAAACTAGTATGAATTGTCATCTTGTGATCTTGGGTAGACCTCGGTTGGATACTGTTTATGCTTTCATCAGTTGCAAGTATGGGGAAATGACTATCTCTAATGGGTGATCAACACAAAAAATTACCCTCTATCCACATGCACAACCTGCTACAGAACTATTATTATGGATAGATAACTCTTATCTAGATGAAGAGACCGCTTATCCCCTACTCACCATTGAACAGTCTAAGGCACTACAAGAACATAATATATTGAGTCAATTCCTTTCTGTTGTGAACACTATAGAGAATCCTGAAAGAAGAGAATTTTGACCCAACAACTGCATCTTTACCATTAGTGTTATCCATAGGTGTAAATGCAAGTTCCCAGACTACTCTTGTTGAGCTTAGTCCAAAAAAATTTATGCACGTCAATTCTAATTTGGAACCAAATCAGCAACAGAGGTTAGTTCAAATGCTTAAGGAACAATTTGGTGCTTTCGCATTAGATTATAAAGACATGAAAGGAATTCACCCTTATACATGTATACACCACATATAATTACAAGAGGATGCGAGACATGTTATACATCCATAAAGACGAATGAATCATGCTCTAAAAGACCTTGTAAAAGAGGAATTGCAAAAATTGCTTGTTGCAAACTTTATTTATCCCATTTCTGATAGTAAGTGGGTTTCTCCACTTGTTATTGTAACTCAAAAGAATGTCAAGTGGAGGATATGTGTGGAATTTAGAGAGCTGAACAAAGCTACACTAAAAGACTACTTCCCTCTTCCTTTTATCGATCAGGTTCGAGACACATTAGCTGGAAAAAAGTATTTCTCATTCCTAGATGGGTTTAGTGGCTACAATCAAATTCAGATTGCACCATAGGATCAATATAAGAATACCTTCACTTTCCCTTGGGGTACTTATGCATACTGTGTTTTTCATTTTGGCCTAGCAAGGCTACCACTGCATTCCAATGAGCTTTCCTAGGAATTTTTGTTGATTTGATGCATGACTGTGTGGAAATTTATATGGATGATTTTACTGTATATGGTGATAATTTTGAGGAAGCCCTGACTAACTTGGGAATTTTTTTGATCAGATTCCAAGAAACTAACTTATCTCTTAGCCATGAAAAATGTAAAATGCTTCTAATCGAGGGCATAGTTCTTATGGATCATATCTCTACTTGAGGAATTAGAGTAGATCCAACAAAGATCAAGGTAATCACCAATATTGCAATTCCATAGTAACAAAAAGAGGTAAGAAGTTTCTTGGGTCATGTAGGTTACTATAGGAGTTTCATTGAAAATTTCAGTAAGATAGCTGCACCATTGTTCAAGTTACTTGCTAAAGATGTTTTATTTTCTTGGGATTCACATTGTCAGGATGCTTTTGATACATTAAAAGAGAATTTGTCAGTTGCACCCATTCTTAGGGGCAAATTGGTCTCTTCCTTTTCATATTCATACTAATGCTTCTGATTTTTCTTTAGGAGATGTCCTTGGACAAAAAGAAAACCAAGTGTCATATGCCATTTATTTCATTAGTAATAATCTCACACCCACTGAATCTAACTACACTGCCACTGAAAAAGAATTCTTAGTTGTTGTGTATGCAATCAATAAGTTTAGACATTATATCACATGATGTGAAATCTTTATTCATACAGATCACTCACCCATTCAATTTCTCATGAATAAACCTATTACTAATGGTAGGATCAAAAGATGGTTTCTTTTGTTTTAGGAATTTAATGTCACCATCCTAGATAAACCTGGTAAGGAAAATTTGGTAGCAGATTTCCTTTCCATAATCCATAACAATGGTGAGGTTGTCACTGTAGATGATAGCTTCCCCGATGATCATTTGTTTGATGTTTCTACTTATACCCCTTGGTTTGTATATATTGCAAAGTACCTTGCTACAAGGAAGTTACCACATAATATTCCATCATGAGAAAAGAGAAGGAGTGTCCAATTGAGTGCTAATTACTCCTGGATTGGAGGAGATCTCTTTCGTACTTGTCCTGATTTGGTGATTGGAAGATGTGTGCGAGAATATGAAATGTGTGATATTCTCCAAGATTTTCATGATGGGCCTTGTGGAGGCCAGTTTTTAGATAAAATAACTGCTTACAAAGTCCTACAACTTGGTTATTATTGGCCAACTCTTTTCAAAGATGCAACCAAGTATGTCAAAAGTTGTGATAGATGTCAGCGAATGGGGAGGACAACACAAGAAGATGAAATGCCCTTGTAGCCTAAGTTATTAATACAACCTTTAAAACATGGGTATTATACTGTGTAGGTCCAATTTCTCCAATGTCATGAAAGAAGAGGTACATTTTGGTTTGCACAGATTATGTAACAAAATGGGTAGATGCTAAATTTATTTTTAAAGAAAATGAAAAATTTGTTGTTGATTTTCTCTTTGAGGATATATTTACCTGTTTTGGTGTGCCTAGAGAAATTGTGACTGACATTAGGGGAGTTTTGAGGTCTAAAATGGGCCTCCTAAGGGAAATAATAAAATAAGAGTTATAATAATAAAATAAGAGTTCTAAACTTTAGAGGGGAAAAAGAAAAGCTTCTTTTTCTTATCATATTTTTCACATATCTCCTTAATGATTTACCCAAATTTTATGTTTGGGCTCTCATTCGATGCAAAATTTAATTCTGCATCCAACCCATATCCACACTACATATTTCTGAGTCACCCATGACATGAAAAAAAATGAAAATTTCAATAAAAAAACATATTTTAATATGTCATGGGTGCCTCAGAAGTATGCAATGTGGGTATGCGTTGGATGCAGAATTAAATTCCACATCCAACGAGTGCCCAAACTTTAAATTTGGGTAAACTGTTAAAGAGATATGTCAAAAATACGATAAGAAAAAGTAGTTTTTTGTTTTTCCCTCCTGATTCTTTTTACAAATTTTACCCTTATGGTTGACATCATCATCTTGAATCCTATTGGTTCTTATAAAGTGATTTTTTATTGTACATTTTTTGTTTTGAGGCCCATTTTTTACCTCAAAACTCCCCCAATGTCAGGGAACATAATTCACTTCCAAATTGATAAGGTCTATTACAGAGCTGTACAAAATCAAGCATTGCAAATCTTCCCCATATTGTTAGGATATTCCTATACTCCATCCTAGTCCTAACAACATTCTCCATTTTTGCATTTTCAGACGTTTAGGGTTTGCATGCATTTTTAGGGTTTGCATACATTTAGGGTTTGCATGCTTCCCAGTCATCAGTCCCAGCACCTAGCCCTCAGTTAGCTAGCCCCGAGAGCTTCTTTCAGATTAGTTTCAACCCTCCTAGAGCTTAGTGCGCCCTCCTTTCACCCAACAGTTGCAAAAGGCGCCCTTCCTTACCTACCATTCAATTATCTTCAGTTCTCTCCTTGATTTAAGGAAAGACTGACTCTTAACTGACCTTGTCACTCTGATGGACCTCTAGTGAGACTAGACTGCCCATTTTGACTCTAGTTAGCTCCTCATGCACCCTCCACTGATACTCCTTCATTCAGTTAGTGCCTCCATGTGCTAGTTACACCTACCACACTCAGTTAGACTCAGTTTGACTGATACTTGACAGTTACTTGTGCATTGATGACTTCACTGATGATGATGAAGACCTCTAGTTGTGCTTTGATGACACTCCAGTGATCTTTTTCTCACTCCATGAAGGCTAATTCGAATTGCCACCTTGGCATTCGAATCCTCATGCATTGTACTATTTATTTGTCCATATTGTGATTAATGAATTAGGGCGTGTGAAGTTATTTTGCTTCTATCCGAGTTCTACTGTATTATTCTGTTGCTCCTTTACACTGCATTGACCACTCTTCTTCTATTTTCTTGCTTAATCAATTACTTTCTTGTGAGGTATACATCATCTCTTAGATCTGCTGTGAGGATTTTCACATGGTATCAGAGCATGTTGAGAGTATTGTTTATCTCCATTCCTGAGAGTTTTTTGCAGGTTATTATCAAGATTTCGAGTGCAGCAGTTGTAGCAGTTTCTGCACTTTTGTAGCAGTAGCAGTTGCAGATATTTTCTATTTTTTTTGCAGGTATTCTACAGCTTCCATTTATTCAGAAGAAATCCCTCTTCTTTCTCCATTCAACTATGATGAATGGAAACCAAAAATGATAGCATATTTGAAGAGCCATGATCTCTTTGATTGTTGTTTTGAAAGAGAGTTCGAATCCTCTTAAGAGGAGATTGATTGGTTAAATAAAGGTGACGGAGACTTTAAAGAAATGATTCTTGCTTTGCCTCATTACATGATGTACCATTTCATTGATATTGTTGAGACTCCAAAAGAGCTATGGGCCCATCTGGATGAAAGATTCAGCAGACAGAATGAAGGAATTGGTCCAAACCCTTTCGAGAGCAAGCAAAGTGATGCATTCGCCCTCCTTGGTGATCTCATTGATCATGAATCAGTATCAAACATATGATCTCATATTGAAGTTGTCCACAAAGAAGAAGAACTTGTAGATTCTACACTCATGCTCCAAATTTCTTCTATTTTGAATTCTGTGCCAGCTCACACTCTAGAAATTGAAGAAGGTCCTAAATCCTCTCTTGCACCATAGTTTGTTGGTTTGCATCATGATCACATGAATGTTTTAGAGGTAAAATCAATCATTGGAGGTAATTCATTCGCTCTCCTTGATCACTCACCTCTTTTATACTACTATATGATCATTATTTCATGCTTTCAGAAGGTTATTGAAGATTATGGCTATTGCCATTTGCTTGGGATAATTTCTCATGCATTTACTGGTTTTGATCTCACCTCTAATGGTTCAAAGGATATCTCAAGAAACCATGATTCAAGTCTTGGAGCCGATTTAAAATCCAAGCAATCACTACTTGGGATAATTTCTCATGCATATGATGGTTTTGATATCACCCCTGCTGGTTCAAAGGAGATCTCAAGAAACTATTTTTCAAGTCTTAAATATGATTTGGATTTCAAGCATTCATGTGATGGTTCTTTTTGGCATAATCTCACCCATGGTGGTTCGAAGGAGAAGACAACAGACTATCTGGACATTCATAGTTTTGATCCTACCTCAACTGATTAAAATCACAGGTTCAAGGATCATTCTCATACTTTTGGATTTGTTCTCATCACATTCAATCTGAAGAGAAAGTACAAGCACATGATTTATGAGCATGATCCACTTCTTCCCAAGAAGAAGATACCTCCATACGTATGACCAAGCATCACACCTACTTGAGTTTGGAGCATTTATTTTTGTGTGTTCCCTACAGTCTGTTTTGAGGGGGGGTATTTTTCCCATGAGGTTTTCCCCATTTCCTCGGTTTATTGACTATTATTATTATTCATTGTATTGGGTGACCTTTGGTCTCAGTTACCAGGGCCCAGGATGGATTAAGGGGGGGTGCTAGGATATTCCTATACTCCATCCTAGTCCTAACAACATTCTCCATTTTTGCATTTTCAGAATTTTAGGGTTTGCATGCATCCCAGTCATCAGTCCCAACACCTAGCCCTCAGTTAGCTAGCGCCGAGAGCTTCTTTTAGATCAGTTTCATCCCTCCTAGAGCTTAGTGTGCCCTCCTTTCACCCAACAATTGAGAAAGGCTCCCTTCCTTACCTACCATTCAATTATCTTCAATTATCTTCAGTTCTCTCCTTGATTTAAGGAAAGACTAACTCTTAACTGACCTTATCACTCCGATGGACCTCCAGTGAGACTAGACTTCCCATTCTGACTCCAGTTAGCTCCTCATGCGCCCTCCACTCATCCTCCTTCATTTAGTTAGTGCCTCCATGTGCCAGTTACACCTACCACACTCAATTAGACTCAGTTTGATTGATAGTTGATAGTTACTTGTGCATTGTTGACTTCACTGATGATGATGAAGACCTCTAGTTGTGCTTTGATGACACTCCAATGATCTTTTGATCACTCCATGAAGGCTAATTCGAATTGCCACCTTGGCATTCAAATCCTCATGCATTGTACTATTTATTTGTCCATATTGTGATTAATGAATTAGGGTGTGTGAAGTTATTTTGCTTCTATCCATGTTCTACTGTATTATTATGTTGCTCCTTTACACTGCATTGACCACTCTTCTTCTATTTTCTTGCTTAATGAATTACTTTCTTGTGAGGTATACATCATCTCTTAGATCTGCTGTGAGGATTTTCACACATATCATCCATAGGCTAATTCACCAATAATGTGTTGGAGGCCATCCTCACCAAGACCATTTAGCTACATCATATATACTAGATTGATAGGCTTCCAAAATCACTTTGGGATTACATAACAACTTGGAGAAATACCACAGGTCAAACACCTTATGAGCTTGTATATGGTAAGAAAGTCCTCCTTGCTATTGAATTTCAAGTGAAGACTTTTTGAATGGACATGCAATTGGGACTAGACTTGACCAAGGTGCAACAACAAAGGGTGATGCAACTCAATGAATTAGATGAGATTCATCAGGATTTTGTTCAGCGTACTATGTTGATTCAAGATCAAAGAGCTAGATAGCATGACTATTTCATAAAGAAGAAATAGTTTCAGCCAAGCGAATGGGTTCTGCTCTTTGATTCCATATTTAAAATTTTCAAAGGTAAACTTACAACTCGATGGCTTGGACTCTTATGAAGTTGAGAAAATATTTGATAGCGGTTCAATAAAGATCAATACCATTGATGAAATTCATATTTCCTTTGTGTTAAATGGGAACATGCTTAAAGTATATCATAAACCCATTTCCAAAGAAGATTGTATTCATAACATGTTTCAACAGCCTATTATAGAAGTTGTTGGGGGGTAGGATCCTTCTCTCCCATTTATGTGAGTTTTATTGTAGGTCCATAAATGTACATATGTAAATAGTTGAAAAAAGAAGAAGAGAAAGAAAAGTAAAACAAAAATTTGTCTAGTTGTCAAAACTGGCTTGCCAGGGCAATTAGGCCTGAACTTGCTTGAAAGCCAAGAAACCAATAAGCAAAGTTCATATTGAAATTTTGTATCTTATTGTTGGTTTTCATATTTGATGCTTCAAATCAATTCATTTGTTCTCATGTTGGATGATGAAGGAATTCTTATGTCCTTCCTTCTAAAAATCCTTATCCTATCGACTACAACACCTTATCTAGGATCAAGGCTAGAGATTCTTTTCAGTACCCTGGGACTTGCATGCCTCAATCGAAAGTACTCTTGTTGATGATGGTAGGAAGGAATCATTGTCCTCTTCTCATCAAATTTCACAGAGGGACTCAACATCATTGTTAACACCAAAAACTTGACCACCTAGATCATCCCCTTAATCAAATAACCCATTAACCCCTTTTCCTATATATTTGGCCTCCAAAAAATCCAAAATCCCTAATTTGGTAAGCAAATGGGAAAAAATCAATTATTTCCCTAAAAAATAATTAAATTCCTTCAAAAAATTCAAAATCCCCCCCCCCCCAAAAAAAAATAAAAAAAAATAAAAAGGGGAAATTATTGAAAATAAAGGAAAAGGGAGGGAAAACTTCAAATACCACGAGCCAATACTTGTCACTTCCCAATACCACGTGACATTACACCACCACCCAAAATTGTTATAAAAAGGTGGTGGAGGCCCCTCATTTCACAATCATTCATTCTTCCTACTATTACTCTTCCAAAATTGCTATTGAACCCTGGCCTCCACATTTGAGCTTATGTTCCCATAGTTGAGTTTTGGCCACCATTTTGAGCATTCAAAGAAGAGCAAGAGATATTGGAGACCCAAAGCACCATCATGCATATGGCTGCAAGGGCCCCCAATATACTCACCATTCTAAGTTAAAAATATTGTGTAAATTTATTTCACATAATACAAAAACAAAAAAGCATTCTTTGATTCATATGTCATGCATTTGATTCTTGGGTTCTTAATGCTTAGCGTAATCTTTATTTTACTGCAGTAAATATTAGTGTTTTCATTTTATTTTTTATTTTTTACTTTCATGCACACACTTGTATTCACAAACTATTACTAAGTATCTCATAGCTCTTAATGAGTGCATTTTGTACTAGCTAGTGTGAATAACCTCGCTATAGTTTTGGCGACTCCAACCGGGTCGATTCCCATCGATCTGTGGTTTGGTTAGATTAATAACTGTTTTCATTTTTTTGCATTTGTTGTTTTCTGTTTGTACTCAAGTTTTATTCAGTTTTTACAATCGTCTCCCTCTTTAGGTCAATTTTGGCATAGCACAACACAGTGTACTTGCAGCTTTTGCCCTTGCCAACGCAATACCTTTTTAATTTATTTTTTACCGCTCGGGATGCGACTACTGGTGTTGTTTCTGTGCTCCAGAACATGTCTTTTTCTTTGCAATGCACGCTCTTCTATTTCCAGCCAGAGCACACCATTCGGCCTCAAAAGTGTGCCCAGAAGCGCACTCCAAGGGAACCTTTCCTCCACTCAGAAGTGCACACCAAGCACACCTTTCTCACCCAAAAGCATGCTCGGCCTTTTGAGGTGGTTTTTTCTATTCCAGTGCGATTTTTCTACAGTCTGCAGCGACTCGAGCGTGACTGTTACCTTGACAGATGCACCCTGCTCCTATTTTTGGTTTTTTCACTCACATTGGTTTCCCTTACAACCTCACTTTTGCTTTCCCCCATTGTGGTTGGTACTTTTTTGCTGTTTGCTTGCTGTAGCATTGAAAAAATTTCAGTTTGCATGCACCCATGTTTACTTAGTGCATTGTTATTTCTTGCATTTACAATTCAGCAAGTTCATTTTGCTACACCATTTTGCATGCATTTTCTAGTAGTTAGTCTTTTCATTTCAAAAGCAAAAGCAAAATTTTTATTTCATTTTTAGTTTTTTATTTCAGCATTTACTTTTGGCGTATATCTGGGTTGTTTACACCACTTGTGCAGCCACTCACTCCCTAAGTTCCAAGTGAGACTAAAATTGGTTTAATCCAACACACATTTAACCCCACTTGGGCAACTAAAACAACTTGGTAGTTAGGTAGGACATTGGGGTTATGCATCCAAACAACATCCCCTCTATCACTTACATTTGAGACATAATAGTTGTATTCTAGGGAACCAAAATCCTCTTTGATTAGTACGGTTGACACCAATTTACTGTGGAGGCTCTTCTCTAGGAGGGAAACTAGCAAGATTGGTTCTGGAGATATGGGTGGAATGCTTCTCTCCAATCTGCACTGAAGGACACCAACTCGTTGTTCTCGTCGTGCATGATGGCTATCATACTAGGTGTGTGACGACGAAATAACTGAAGCTGCGAGATAGCTTTTCAGATGTGCTTTGACTGAGGTAGCTTAGTTTCCAATATTTAATAGGGATCTTTTACCGAGGATCCCTCTCAGTAGAGGGATATCCCTTATCCATCTAGTTCTTCATTTCATATTTCCTGACTGCGGATTTCATCACACTGCAGGGGATACAATTTGTGTGAGCTTCTATATCTTTTAGTTTGGTGTCTGTATGCTCCTATACCCCATACGTTAGTGAGTCTTTTTCTTTTTAGGAAGTTTTTCCTATTGGTATTCTGACCATTTTTTTTACCGCTCCCCTATTGTCGCATGCTATCGAAATACGTGTTTTGAGTTTGTTGTTGTCCTAGGTGCCAAATTTTATTTAGAACTCTCCTCTTGCATGCACGATTGCATTAATATTTTTGAGAGTGTTTTCAGACCACATCCTATTTTCACTTATACACCTGTCACCATTGATTCCCCGATACACTGTCGTTGACTATGGGGGAAGTCCCCATAGTACGATGCATTGGACCCCCCTCACCACGCACCCCTACGACACACAGCTTCATCCCTAGATTTTAATCTCGATGCCCCCTATTTCACATCTAAATTTTCTAAGTTAGACACACCCACACATAATGCTCCATCCATTCCCATGGCCGGCATAAATCCTAATGTATTTTATGGAGGGATTGTCGGTGGCGAACCTGCTAGTGGCCCCATTGCCACTTCAAGGTCCATCTTGGTTATGACATTCATAGGACCCACCATCCCTAGTTCTACAGGACCTACCGCCAACACTATAGTGCATCCCGCCATCGGGGCCAATCCTACCTGTAGTGGGTCCATCCCGACCACAATCCCTTTAGTTACTTGTGGTACCCTTGGGGGCACAGGCCCTTCTTTCCAATTCCCTACACCCCCAATGGGTGCTTCCACCATCCCATTTATTACTACCGCCAACGCACCACCATTCGACGGAGGCGGCCCCATAATGGCCACTATCGCCAGCATGCACGTCGGCCCGACTATGTCACATCCTCTTGCTAGTTTTCCATTCATGGCCAGTCTCAATCTCCACGACTTGCCCAAATTGACCAACGACCTAATTCGACATGATCCCACATGGCCTCCCATGCCTACCAAGCTCCCTTCAGAAAGCCACAAGTTTGAGGGAAAGGGTGGTGAAGACCCCCAGAACCATATCATGTCCTTCCACTTGTGGTGTTCCTATAACTCCACAGTGGACGATTCTACCCTCTTACACCTTCTACAATGAACATTCACTCGTGCTACATCCAAGTGGTATATTGACCAACCCCATGGGATGCATTCTACCTTTGCATCCCTCGCTTCGAATTTCCTATAGTTCTTTCAGCGACCAGTTCATTATGATGCTAGTGTTGAGATTCTCCTATCTTGGAAACAAAATACAACCACCCATATCATGGATCACATCCATGAATGTCGTAGACGCAGCAGTTTGTGTAATATTAAATTAGACGACCGCATCTTTTTATATTGGTTCTTGAAATATCTCATACCAGCCATCGCCAAGGATGTGGCATCCGGATGACCCCAATCAGAAGAAGAGGCCATATTAAAATCCCAACAATTTGACCTTATTTACACCCAATCTGGCTACCTCTACACAACATTACCAGATGCTCCATGTGGTGATTCCCATTGGAATGATACGTTGGGGGAATCCCATGCTACTAATGGCATCATTGGACACATTGCATCCACCATCCGGCCCTATGTGCATATGCCTCCAGCACCAACCCCCATATATAACCCCTCCCCTAATATTGTGCAACCCGCTATGAGCTACAGACTCGATCTTTCAAGTGCAACTGCTCATTCTGGAGCAGCACCTTCGCATGTGTCACCGTTCTACACTACTAAGAAACATGGATCCACCTATGCGGCACCTAGCTACAGTCATAACCTGTCACATACCCAAGTTCTAGACATTTTATATTATTCAGAAAAACATTGTGTTTTAATTTTATTGTAAAGTTTTATGACTATTGACCAAGTGGGGTCATGGATGAATGTAATTAATTACTTGAATATTTTATTATTAATAAATAAAAGTGGAGACAAATATCCAAAGGAGACTGTTGAATGAGTGTTCACTGACCCACTAGGGAAAATGGACTATGGTGGAGAGCAAAATGACACTTGGCAACATCCTCAACTCACTTCTAACTATTACAAGGGGGGAACTTCCCTGCTTTTATGGTCATGTTCCCCAAGAAAGTGGAACTGATCAGGTGGCTCATTTACTAAAATAAACTGACCAAAAGACCTAGGCATGCTATTTATCTACCATCAAATTCAGGAGGAGGCGGTTCTATTCTTACCTTGTGATAATTTTTTGAGCACAAGAGATTTGATGAGGGGAAAGTTAGAAGTCTTTGAGTGAAATAAGATTGCATTCTGGACTAGTGCAGCCACATTGTTGAGTTCAATATTGCTAAAGGAAGGAAGTGCTACTGCTGAGTTGCAAGGGAATTTATTTCATTAATCCACACAACATCTTTGTCCTAGTGGTTCAGTGAACAAGCTCGAGGGTCCTAAGGCAAGTAACTTGGCTGTCTTCAGGAGTTGGTTGGGTAGAACGGGCTCCTTTGGCTATTTGTTTCTTCTTCTACAGTTTCCAGGTTCACATTGTATTATCTTATTTACTTCTGTCAAGTTATTAATTTAAATATGAATGTTTTATGTTATCAGTTCTGCAATTAAATCTCAGATATCTTGCACTATTAATGAATATCTCTATTTCTGTAAATTATAATTGTTAGGACAATATGCCTATGATTGAAGTAGTTAAATGATTATAATGATTGAATAAAATTTATTTCCTGCATTTTTCCACACACTAGTCATAGTGTCGTACTCTAGTACATGAAAGAATAATTAAAACTAGATATGAGTATTGATATGCAGTAGATAGAAATGGATGAATGCATAGAATATATCTGTACTGTAAATGTATCTACATGAACAAAAACCGTTTCGATATTTTCTATTTATGAGCAAGACAGTATTCAGTAGATAAAATATCTCTTTCATTACAGAATATTCTTAGTAATACATGTATTGGATTTTATACCTTTGTCCAACTTAGACTGTTTTAGGTTTTTACTTCCTTTGAATTGTAAAACACATATAATGCATTTCTGAGCATAAACTTCCCTTTTTAAACATATCTTGCAAATACTCTAAATACTTCAACGATTTTGCTTACAAAAGAATCCTATCTTTTATTTATAAACATAAATAGTATTCTAAGTATTTCCTTTTTAAATGACAACAGACTTAGTATGAAAAATCAAACTTATAGATCATAGAAACATATTTAAAATAAGCTTGATATATCATTACTATCAACAACGAAACTCCTTAGTATTTTACTCAACAATAAACCTAATCTTTATTATAAATATAGCAGAGAAACAATATTCTTGCACTCGCAAAAACAAAGTATACATTATCAATTTAGTCTATCACTGTTTGTTCCAATGCAAAACGATATATCATCACAGGTTATTCGTATCTATTTAAGACCACGAAATCACTTAGGTTCCAAACCCTAAGCTTAAATATTCTTAACCTTTTAACTTACCATCCATTCATTTTATGTAAACAAAGGACTAGAACACGTACAAGAAGTTAAAAACCTTATAAAAAACAAACGCAATAAATTTTTACAGTAGGTTTAAAAACTAGCCTTACAACTTGGTTGGGAAAGCACCGAAACCCTACTCATATACAAAAATGGGTTTCACCCAAATATTTTGTTTAACCATCAAACATTATAACCCTTTCTGAAGAGCCAAGAAAATATTTTACGACTGTCAATTGATTTATTTATAGCAAAAGACTTTTGCAATTCATGATAGTTCATTATAAAACATTACAAGTTACGGGTCAAGGGTTCAACCCTCCTCACTACTCATCATAAACCAGAAATCATTTTTCTAACACCTTAACAATGAAATGATATAGCCTTCGAAACAGTCTTCAATTCCTTTTTCCACAAAACAAATAACATACTTTAAACTTAACTAAACATCGAGAAGCCGATGTAAGCGAAAGCTCGAGGCTGAGAACCCTGAATAGAAATGCCTTACGCTTCGTTGTAAAACAACTAAGGTCTAAAACATTGTTTGAATCCTGACAAAACCTATTTCATAAACAACCAACTCATTGCTAAACAAACGAAACATGTTCAGTGACAATTTCATTGTGGTAATGGATACCCATGACATGACTCAGAGGCTTACCCAGAGTCCATTTAGAAGCCTTCCTCATTCCTTATTCGACCAGCTACAACCATTGACGAGAAGGTTCACCTGCCATATTAAACATTACAACGAAGGTTAAATACAGAACTATGTTTTGAAATCAACTGAGACATTCTTTAAAACACCATGAATTCTTTTGAAAAACAACAAACACATCACCTGTGATATCTAGAGCACGGTCGAATACTCTGGTCTCTACAATGCAGACAATGGAAAAGAAGTTCCACTATAAACTCCAAGGATTACAACAGTGTATATTTTACGAATGGTGAGACAAACCTGAACCACTGAACTTTGCTAATAGTCTACGACTCATGAGAAAGATTACCACCAACATAAACTAAGACTTGTACATTGCAAACCATTGAGAACACTGTTTATAGCAAGGTCAGGGTTTCAAAACCCTGAGGGCACCTCCAACAAAAACTTGAAGGGTCAAGAGCCTGTTGGCCTCCCCTCTCTTCACATAATGAAACTAAATATTGAATATTGGGCATATCAATGCCAGGGTTAGGGTTTAACCCAAAACCCGAGATCAATCACAAGATCGACGACATAGAACGAGCCATTGAGATAAGGATCTCTTACGATCACAATCACATTTATTGTCAATTCCTACCACATCTTCCACATAAATCTCGCGGCCATCTTGGAGATCCTACCAGGATTTCACCATGCCACCTTTACACAGCTCGACAAAGTTCACTTGCACTTTCAAAGGATTGTCACCTAACTCCAGAACATGTCACGTGAGACCCAGACATGAGAGAAGCCATCAATTTATCCACTGAGATAACATTTAAGGAGCCATTAAATACTATAACCATCGATTCGTATTGCATGCCAACACATCTTCCACTACAAATTTATTACAACGTGTACCTGTAGGTTTTTGGATGTATATGGTGAGTTTACGAAACATTACCTTATAACATAGCCTTGCTACATTAAATCAACATCCAAAGTGCTAAGTCATGCATACATTATCCTATGTATAATTTAAGTATTTAGATCCAAAACTTTAGTCTTTGCAAATAGGATTAATGCATACCATCACTTTCTAAGGTCTATGCATATAGAATGTATGGGGGTATCCTAAAACATATTGCATAGTTTAATTAAAACCATATTGTTTAAGATAGGTAATTTTTCTCTAATTTTTGCAATTGCAGTTATTTTGGTATCAAGGTTTAAATATATAGTTTTATATAACTATATAAAATATTAGTCAATATAAGTATTGTATCGAAGTCTTGAATCGAAGATTATTAATTTGACCTCTCTATAAATTGCTAGAGAACATGTATTGAAGAATTTATGAAAATTTCTATAGTAGCAACATAAGAAATATAGGATTGCTAATACACAATCTCTTCTCCATAACACACTATTATAATTACGACATAACGGAGGTAATCAAATAATGTCAATATAATTACCTGAGTAGTTTGGCAGAGCAGATATTCTTCTACATATTCTTAATGATAACGCAAAAGGCCACTATAGTGCTATTAGATAAACTGAAACACTTATGAAAGCTGCTATTGGAATTTCTCTGTCTTACATGTCCATTGCAAATAGAATTCAGAAGTGTTAGCTAGCGATAGCTAAGTAAGCCTCGGGGCTATTCAAGGAACCCTTCATGTCATCAAAACGAACATTTAGCATCTAGAACCCAACTTCTTATTTTAGAATGAAGAATTTAGGACATGTTTTCTGAACAATAAATACTTAAGGTAGCTTGCAAATTCCATAAAATCTGGACAGTTCAATGACGATACGAGACATAACGACATTTCAATGCACTAGTTAAATATAGTAGAAGAAAAAACAAAAAATTAGTTTATGAAAAACATAAACCATTAGACTTTAAGACAGTTAGTGAAGTTGTTGTCATCAAGCGTGTTTTATTTAAGAACACCTAAGTATGTTTAAGTTAACATTTAATACTTTTGCACAACATTCATAAGCAGTTAATGCTACTTGAAATTTTTTTAATTTTAGTGAATTTTCGGGGATGTTACATGTGGTATCAGAGCGCAAGTTCAAATACTAGGCCTGAAGTGGCTCATGCGCGCAAATGAAAATCTATAATAGAATTACAAATTACTGATTTAATTTATTTTGTTTTTCAGTTTCAGCATTTTATAATTTGAGTCTGCATGTATGGAAGGATGAACAGAGTCGGCTGAGGATAGGTCCCTTAATAATGAACAGAATAATAATGAACAAGGACATATTAATGCAGAAAACTTAATTGTTGATTTGAATGATAATTCATCTGAATTATTAAGAACCGTAAAGGATTTGAATGATAATTCATCCGAATGATAATTCTAGCGAGTTTAAAAAGATCAAACCACCAACTTTTAACGGAGAAATGGAAAAGAGTGAGACAACTGAAGCGTGGTTGTCTGGCATGAACAAGTATTTCCAGATTTATAACTACTCCAATCATCTCAAAACTAAAATGGCAATATATAATTTGATTGGAAAAGTAGATATATGGTGGCAAGATCTAAAAAGAGTAAAGGGTTTAAAAGAGAAAAGTGTAAATTGGAGTAATGTTAAGAAGTACTTTCAAAGAAAGTTTTTGTCAGAACAGTATTGTGAGGAACGAGCTAAATATTTTTATGAGTTAAATCTGGGTTCCATGGATATGAGAGAGTTATGCAGCAAGTTTTTGAATTTATTAAGGTATGTGCCTTATATCACTGAAGAAAAGCCTAAAGTATAGAGGTTTCTGAGTTGTTTTCCCTCTCACATAAAAGACAGAATTGAGTATGATGGACCTCAAACTCTTGAAGACGCCATGAGAAAGGAGAACATCTGTTATGAACATAATAAGAAAAGAGAAGGCATACCAAGCTGGAAAGCAAAAAGACCTAACAACTTTGAGCAAAGGAAGAAACAATTCTCTTTTAATCGTAATTTTGGTAATAATAATTCACGTAATTACTCTAATAGGAAGTTTTCAGGAAATAATGCAGCGAGTAATACACAGTCAAAATTTACAACTGCAAGAAAAAGTGAACCTCCTAAAATTTTTGTTAAGATTAATGAACAGAAGGAACCTGTTAAGTGTTGGGAATGTCAGGGACCTCACTATGCATCAAACTATCCACTCATAAAGAAGGATTTCAACAACATCCATACTATACAGGAGGAGGCTACTGTTGGTGACTTAGCGAGAGAGATGCCCAGGATAAATGCAGCTTTGGAGAACAGACAAGTTGATCATCAAACTTCCATGGTGGAAGTGGAAGGTATGCTGAAAAATAAACCTATTTCCATTTTGATTGATCCAGGGGCAAGTCTTAGCTATATTTCACTTGATTTAGTTCAATGTTGCAATCTGAAAGTAGATAAGTTTGATAAATCATGGTTGGTTCAATTAGCTACTAGCACCAAAAGAAAGGTGACTGATTATGTGAAAGAATGTGAATTACTGATGACTCAGTTTAGGACTCATGTTAAATTGAATGTGTTACCTTTAGGTTCTTATGACGTTCTGATTGGAATGGATTAGTTAGAAAAGCATATAGTTGTATTAAATTGCTTTGAAAATATTTTTACTTGTTTAAATGATGCATTTGAAACTCTAATGGTAAAAGGGATTCGTAAAAAAATATCTGTTAGGAAAATTTCTATTTTCCAAGTTAAGAAATCTGTCTGAAAGGGGTGTAAGTTGTTTGCTGTAAATGTAATTAATAGTGAATAGTCTACTAATGAAGATAAGTTAAAATTGGAAGACATACCCATTCTTAAGGATTTTTCTGATGTATTTCTGGAAGAAATTCCAGGACTACCTTCAAAAAGGGAACTCGATTTCACCATTGATTTAGTACTAGGAGAGGTACCAAACTCAAAAGCTCCTTACAGAATGAATATTATGGAACTTAATGAACTTAAGTCACAGCTTAAAGAATTGATTAATAAAAATTATATAAGACCTAGTGTGTCTCCACGGGGAGCACCTATAATTTTTGCTAAAAAGAAAGACGGAACTATGCATTTATGCATTTATGAAGAAATTTCTAGCGAGTTTAAAAAGATCAAACCACCAACTTTTAACGGAGAAATGGAAAAGAGTGAGACAACTGAAGCGTGGTTGTCTGGCATGAACAAGTATTTCCAGATTTATAACTACTCCAATCATCTCAAAACTAAAATGGCAATATATAATTTGATTGGAAAAGTAGATATATGGTGGCAAGATCTAAAAAGAGTAAAGGGTTTAAAAGAGAAAAGTGTAAATTGGAGTAATGTTAAGAAGTACTTTCAAAGAAAGTTTTTGTCAGAACAGTATTGTGAGGAACGAGCTAAATATTTTTATGAGTTAAATCTGGGTTCCATGGATATGAGAGAGTTATGCAGCAAGTTTTTGAATTTATTAAGGTATGTGCCTTATATCACTGAAGAAAAGCCTAAAGTATAGAGGTTTCTGAGCTGTTTTCCCTCTCACATAAAAGACAGAATTGAGTATGATGGACCTCAAACTCTTGAAGACGCCATGAGAAAGGAGAACATCTGTTATGAACATAATAAGAAAAGAGAAGGCATACCAAGCTGGAAAGCAAAAAGACCTAACAACTTTGAGAAAAGGAAGAAACAATTCTCTTTTAATCGTAATTTTGGTAATAATAATTCACGTAATTACTCTAATAGGAAGTTTTCAGGAAATAATGCAGCGAGTAATACACAGTCAAAATTTACAACTGCAAGAAAAAGTGAACCTCCTAAAATTTTTGTTAAGATTAATGAACAGAAGGAACCTGTTAAGTGTTGGGAATGTCAGGGACCTCACTATGCATCAAACTATCCACTCATAAAGAAGGATTTCAACAACATCCATACTATACAGGAGGAGGCTACTGTTGGTGACTTAGCGAGAGAGATGCCCAGGATAAATGCAGCTTTGGAGAACAGACAAGTTGATCATCAAACTTCCATGGTGGAAGTGGAAGGTATGCTGAAAAATAAACCTATTTCCATTTTGATTGATCCAGGGGCAAGTCTTAGCTATATTTCACTTGATTTAGTTCAATGTTGCAATCTGAAAGTAGATAAGTTTGATAAATCATGGTTGGTTCAATTAGCTACTGGCACCAAAAGAAAGGTGATTGATTATGTGAAAGAATGTGAATTACTGATGACTCAGTTTAGGACTCATGTTAAATTGAATGTGTTACCTTTAGGTTCTTATGACGTTCTGATTGGAATGGATTAGTTAGAAATATTTTTACTTGTTTAAATGATGCATTTGAAACTCTAATGGTAAAAGGGATTCGTAGAAAAATATCTGTTAGGAAAATTTCTATTTTCCAAGTTAAGAAATCTGTCTGAAAGGGGTGTAAGTTGTTTGCTGTAAACGTAATTAATAGTGAACAGTCTACTAATGAAGATAAGTTAAAATTGGAAGACATACCCATTCTTAAGGATTTTTCTGATGTATTTCTGGAAGAAATTCCAGGACTACCTTCAAAAAGGGAACTCGATTTCACCATTGATTTAGTACTAGGAGAGGTACCAAACTCAAAAGCTCCTTACAGAATGAATATTATGGAACTTAATGAACTTAAGTCACAGCTTAAAGAATTGATTAATAAAAATTATATAAGACCTAGTGTGTCTCCACGGGGAGCACCTATAATTTTTGCTAAAACGAAAGACGGAACTATGCATTTATGCATATACTACCGTCAGCTAAATAAGATGACTATAAAGAATAGACATCCTTTGCCCCGCATTGACGATACGTTTGATCAACTGCATGGTGCAACGATGTTCTCTAAAATAGATTTAAGGTTGGGATATCATCAAGTTAGGTTAAAGATGAGGACATCTTTAAGACTGCGTTTAGAACTTGCTATGGACACTACGAGTTCGTGGTTATGGATTTCGGGCTGACCAACATTCCAGCAGTCTTCATGTGTTTAATAAACAATGTATTACATAAGAACTTGGATAAATTTGTAGTGGTTTTTATTGATGACATTTGAATTTATTCTAAGACGAAAGATGAACATGATGAACATTTAAAAATAATTTTACAAGTGTTAAGGGAACACCAACTATACGCTAAGTTCAACAAATGTGATTTTTATAGAGATAAAATACAGTACTTAGGGCATGTGATATCCAAGGATGGGATTGCAGTAGACCCAGACAAGATAAAAGCAATTAATGAATGGCCTGCCCCAAAGGACATAACGGGTGTACGACTTTTTATGGGAATCACAGGTTACTATCATAAGTTTATCGAAGGATTTTCTAGGATAGCAAATCCTATAACATCTTTATAAAAGAAAGGTAAGAAATTTGTATGGGATCAAAGATGTGAAGAAAGCTTTAAGAAATTAAAAAAGTTAGTAACAACAACACCTATTCTAAAAATTGCTGATACCAACAGATATTTCATAGTATGCATGGCTGCATGCAATGATGGACTTGGTGGGGTCTTAACACAAGAAGGTCACGCAATTGCATATGAGTCTTGGAAGTTAAAGATTCATGAAAAGAACTATGCAACCTATGCCTTGGAATTGGCTATTGTAATACATGCATTAAAAATGTGGCGACATCATTTAATTGGAAGAAAATTTATCTTAATGACTGATAATAAAGGACTAAAATACTTGTTGGATCAACCGAATCTGAACGTAAGGCAAGCTAGGTGGCTAGCTTTCCTTAGCAAGTACGATTTCGAGATTCAGCACATAAAAGGAAAGGAAAATAAGGTTGCTGATGCATTAAGCATAAATGAAAAAATAAGTTTTGTTTCAGCAATCAACACATATAAATCTAATCTGGAAAATTAGATTAAGGAAAGAATCGGAATGGATGTAAAATATCAGAATCTACTTAATAAAATTGCTGAAGATAATGCTGAAAAATTGTATAAAAGATTTCAGAATTGATGAAAGAGGGTTATTGCTATATGAAAACAGACTTTATGTGCCTAATGTTGCTGAAATTAAGTTGTTGATTTTAAATGAATTGCATAAAAGTCCATACTCAGCACAACCTAGTTACCAAAAGATGATAACTATGCTGCGAAAAGATTATTTTTGGCCATGTATGAAAAGTAAAGTAGTTGAATATATTGCTAGGTGTATAAAGTGTCAACAAGTAAAGGCTAAACACCAACACCCAACTGGATTGTTGCAGCCACTACCTATTCTAGATTGGAAGCGGGACATAATTAGTATTGATTTTATTACTGGATTACCTAAAAATAAAAAATAGAATGATCCCATCATGGTAGTTGTGTACAAGCTCAACAAAGTAGCCCACTTCATACTTGTTAAGATAACTCACAAGGCTGCTAACATTGTTGAAATTTTTATGAAGTAGATTTTTCGTTTGCATGGTATTCCAAAAGTTATCATTTCTGATAGAGACTCAAAGTTTACAGGAAATTTATGGAAATCTTTATTTAGAGGTTTAGATACTACTTTAAATTTCAGTACATCATTTCACCCACAAAAAGATGGCCAGAATGAAAGAGTTAATCAAATTCTTGAGGACATGCTAAGAATGTATGTTAGAGATCAGCCAGGTAAATGGGAGGATTATTTACATCTTGCTGAATTAGCTTATAATAACCATTATCAAGCTTCAGAAAAGCTTAGTCCCTTTGAAATTTTATATGGCAAAAAATGCAATACTCCTATCTCTTGGAGTAATCCAGTTGAAAGGTTAATGCTAGGACATTATTTGTTAAGAGAATTGGAACTAACTGTGAAATAGGTTCAAGGCAATTTGAAAATTGCACAAGATAGACAGAAAAGTTAGGCAGATCTAAAAAGAACTCAGAAAGAGTTTCAGGTTGGTGAACATGTGTTCCTCAAGGTAAAACCTAAGAAAGTTCCCTAAGACTGGGAAGTTGTGCTAAATTTGCACTGAAATATTGTGGACCCTTTCAAATCTTGTCCAGGGTAGGACCAGTGTCATTTCAGTTGGCATTGCCACCAAATCTTAAAGTACATAATGTTTTTCACATCTCTCTTTTGAAAAAGTATGTGCATGATACTACTCATGTGATTAATTGGAATGATGTATAGGTGGAACCGGACTGTATCCTCGACAAGAGGAAAATTTTGCTTTGTAATCGTACCATTGGACAGGTTAAGGTGTAGTGTAAGCACCTTAGTCCGAAAGAAGCTACTTTGGAATTGGAAATTAATATGCGGGTGGCATATCCAATGTTGTTCTAGGAGTAACATGAGGATGATGAATAAAGAAACATCGAAGACGATGTTGGACTTAAGAGGGGGTGTTTGTCACATACCCAAGTTCTAGACATTTTATATTATTGAGAAAAAAATTATGTTTTAATTTTATTGTAAAGTTTTATGACAATTGACCAAGTGGGGTCATGGATGACTATAATTAATTAATTTGAATATTTTATTATTAATAAATAAAAGTGGAGACAAATATCCAAAGGAGATTGTTGAATGCGTGTTCACTGACCCACTAGGGGGAATGAATTGTGGTGGAGAGAAAACTGACACTTGGCAACATCCTCAACTCACTTCTAACTGTTGCAGGGGGTAACTTCCCTACTTTTATGGTCATGTTTCCCAAGAAAGTGGAGCTGAGCAGGTGGCTCATTTACTGAAATAAACTGACCAAAAGGCCTAGGCATGCTATTTATCTAACCATCAAATTCAGCAGGAGGCGGTTCTATTCTTACCTTGTGATAATTTTTTGAGCACAAGAGATTTGATGAGGGAAAAGTTAGAAGTATTTGAGTGAAATAAGACTGCATTCTGAACTAGTGTAGCCACATTGCTGAGTTCAATATTGCTAAAGGCAGGAAGTGCTACTGCTAAGTTCCAAGGAAATTTATTCCATTAATCCACGCAGCATCTTCGTCCTAGTGGTTCAGTGAATAGGCTTGGGGGTCCTAAGGCAAGTAACTTGGATGTCCTCAGGAGTTGGTTGGGTGGAACGGGCTCCTTTGGTTGTTTGTTTCTTCTTCTACAGTTTCCAGGTTCACATTGTGTTATCTTATTTACTTCTGTCAAGTTATTAATTTAAATATTAATGTTTTATGTTATTAGTTTTGCAATTAAATATCAGATATCTTGCACTATTAATGAATATCTCTATTTCTGTAAATTATAATTGTTAGGACAATATGCTTATGATTGAAGTAGTTAAATGATTAGAATAATTGAATACAATTTATTTCCTGCATTTTTCCACACACTAGTCATAGTGTCGTACTCTAGTACAAGAAAGAGTAATTAAAACCAGATATGAGTATTGATATGCAGTAGATAGAGATGGATGAATGCATAGAATATATTTGTACTGTAAATGTATCTACATGAACAAAAACTGTTTCGATATTTTCAATTTATGAGCAAGACAGTATTCAGTAGATAAACTATCTCTTTCATTACAGAATAGTCTTAGTAATACATGTATTGGATTTTATACCTCTGTCCAACTTAGACTGTTTTAGGGTTTTAATTCCTTTGAATTGTAAAACACATATCATGCATTTCTGAGCATAAAACTTCCCTTTTTAAACATATCTTGCAATCACTCTAAATACTTCAACGATTTTGCTTACAACAGAATCCTATCTTTTATTTATAAACATAAATAATGTTCTAAGTATTTCCTTTTTAAACGACAACAGACTTAGTATGAAAAATCAAAATTATACATCATAGAAACATATTTAAAAAAAGCTTGATATATCATTACTGTCAACAACGAAACTCCTTAGTATTTTCCTCATCAATAAACCTAAGCTTTATTATTATTATTATAGCAGAGAAACAATATTCTTGCACTCGTATAAACAAAGTATACATTATCAATTTAATCTATCACTGTTTGTTCCAATGCAAAACAATATATCCTCACAGGTTATTCGTATATATTTAAGACCACGAAATTGTTTAGGTCCAAACCCTAAGCTTAGATATTCTTAACCTTTTAAGTTACCATCCATTCGTTTTATGTAAACAAAGGACTAGAACATGTACAGGAAGTTAAAAACCTTATAAAAAACAAATGCAGTAAATTATTACAGTAGGGTTACAAGCTAGCCTTACGACCTGGTTGGGAAAGCACCAAAACCCTACTCATAATACAAAAACGGGCTTAACCTAAGTATTTTCTTTAACCATCAAACATTATAACCATTTCTGAAGAGCCGGAAACATCTTTTATGACTGTCAATTGATTTATTTATAGCGAAAGACTTTTGCACTTCATGATAGTTCACTATAAAACATTACGAGTTATGGGTCAAGGGTTCAACCCTCTTCACTACTCATCATAAACCAGAAATCATTTTTCTAACACCTTAACAGTGAAATGATATAGCTTTCGAAATAGTCTTCAATTCCTTTTTCCACAGAACAAATAACATACTTTAAACCGAACTAAACATCGAGAATCCGATGTGAGCAAAAGCTCGAGGGCTGAGAACCCTGAATAAAAATGCCTTACGGCTTTGTTGTAAAACAACCAAGGTCCAAAACATTGTTTGAATCACGACGAAACCTATTTCATAAACAACCAACTCACTGCTAAACAAACTAAACATGCTCAGTGACAATTTCATTGTGGTAATGGATACCCGTGAGATGACTCCGAGGCTTACCCGAAGTCCATTCAGAAGGCTTCCTCATTCCTTTTTCGACTAGCTGCAACCATTGACGAGAAGGTTCACCTGCCATATTAAAAATTATGATGAAGGTTAAATACAGAACTATGTTTTGAAAGCAACAAAGACATTCTTTAAAACACCATGAATTCTTTTGAAAACCAACGAACGCATCACCTGTGATATCTGGAGCACGGTTGAATACTCTGGGCTCTCCAATGCAAATAGTGGAAAAGAATTTCCACTATAAACTCCAAGGATTACAACACTGTACAGTTTATGAATGGTGAGACAAACCTGAACCATTAAACTTTGCTAACAATCTACGGCTCATGAGAAAGATTACCACCAACACAAACTAAGACTTGTACATTGCAAACCATTGAGAACACTATTTATAGCAAGGTCGGGATTTTGAAACCTTAAGGGCACCTCCAACAAAAACCTGAAGGTTCGAAAGTCTGTCGGCCTCCCCTCTCTTTGCATAATGAAACTGAATTTTTAATATTGGGCATATCAATGCTAGGGTTAGCATTTAACCCAAAACCCGAGATCAATAACAAGATCAACGACGTAGAACGAGCCACTAAGATAAGGATCCCTTACGATCATAATCAAATTTAATGTCAATTCCGACCACAACTTCCACATAAAGCTCGCGATAATCTTGGAGATCCTACTAGGATTTCACCACGCCATCTTTACACAGCTCGACGAAGTTCACTTGCACTTTCAAAGGATTGTCACCTAACTCCAGAACATGTCACGTGAGACCTGGACACGAGAGAAACCATCAATTTATCCACTTAGATAACATTTAAGGAGCGATTAAATACTGTAACCACCAATACGTATTGCATGCCAACACATCTTCCACTACAAGGTTATTACAATGTGTACCTGTAGGGTTTTGGATGTATATGGTGAGTTTACGAAACATTACCTTATAACATAGCCTTGCTACATTAAATCAACATCCAAAGTGCTAAGTCATGCATACATTATCCTATGTATAATTTAAGTATTTAGATCCAACACTTTAGTCTTTGCAAATAGGATTAATGCATACCATCTCTTTGTAAGGTCTACGCATATAGAATGTATGGGGGTATCCTAAAACATATTGCATAGTTTTATTAAAACCATATTGTTTAACATAGGTAATTTCTTTCTAATCTTTGCAATGGCGGTTATTTTGGTATCAAGGTTTAAATATATAGTTTTATATAGTTTTAAATATTACTCAATATAAGTATTGTATCCAAGTCTTGAATCAGAGATCATTACTTTGACCTCTCTATAAATTGCTAGAGAAGATGTATTGAAGAATTTATGCAAATTTCTATAGTAGCAAAATAAGAAATATAGGATTGCTAATACACAAACTCTTCTCCATAACACACTATTATAATTATGACAAAACAGAGGTAATCAAATAATGCCAATATAATTACTTGATTAGTTTGGAAGAGCAGATATTCTTCTACATATTCTTAATGATAATGTAAAAGGCCACTATAGTGCTGTTAGATAAACTAAAACACTTATGAAAGCTGCTATTGGATTTTTTTTGTCTTACCTATCCATTGCAAATAGAATTCAGGAGCATTAGCTAGTGATAGCTAAGTAAGTCTCGGGGCTATTCAAGGAACCCTTCATGTCATCAAAATGAACATTTAGTATCTAGAACCCAACTTCTTATTTTAGAACGAAGAATTTAGGACATGTTTTCTAAACAATAAATACTTAATGTAGCTTGCAAATTCCATAACATCTGGACAGTTCAATGACGATACACGACATAACGACATTTCAATACACTAGTTAAAGATAGTAGAAGCAACAACAAAAAATTAGTTTATGAGAAACATAAACCATTAGAATTTACAACATTCGTAAGCAGTTAATGCTACTTGAAAATTTTTAAATTTTAGTGAATTTTCGGGGATGTTACATAACCCACAAGCATACACCCCTCTTGCCACACCACCAACTTACTACCATCTGTTGGCTGCACCTGTTCCTGCCCAAACTCAAGCTCTCACTACCTATTATCTACTGCTAGAAGCTCCTGCACCTACCCAACCTCAAGCTCCTCTTATTCCACAAGGGAAAGTATATGGCCAACAAAACCATCTGTAGAACCGACCTGCCCAATTAGCAAGGGAAACAAAACAGGAGACGAGGTTGGAATCAGGACAACAATCAAGAACTCTGGCAGACAAACTCCTAATCCCCCATATAATAATGGTGTCGTGTCGGCTAACCAGAATCCAGATCAAAATATATGGAAGGGTAAGAACCCATAGTTAGACACGAACCACCCTTACTCGTTCGGTGGGTTTTATGTTCATTACATCCACCATTTCCCACATTTGATAAGAGCCAAGCACCTTTCGAATGAAGACAACCAACAACAATGGACTGTTGCACCCTCGACACCACCTAACCCACCGCAGCCCACCACACAACCCATGGTGTTGAAAAACCCCCTTCCCATGCAAGGAGTTATCACTACCCATCCTATGGTACCCATGCAAGGGGTCGCGGTTACGCAACCACCAGTTACTTACGCCACTTATTCTAGCCAAATCCCTGACTCAAGAGTTCACCATTTGTTAATGATGTCCTCTTCCAAAGTAAACCTTCAAATGCACTATAATCAATATGGTTCGAACCTAAGACCATCCCCCCAAACAAGTGTGTCGTAGCTACCCCTGTAGACCATTCTATATGAATGGCCCACCACCACCTAACGGGGCCCCCAAAGCCCCCAAATTCCTTATGCATCGCATCACCAACAATTTGAATTCTCGTGTTGCTCCTAATTATAACATCATGGATGACTTGGCCCAGTCCCCTGCTTCCATGCCAGCCTTGGAAGTTTTGAAGAATTGGGCCTACACAAAATAAAGCACTGTTAAGTAACTTAGGTGCGATCGACCCATATGACTCCCAATTTATGGCATTCCACTTAGACCAGTTTGAAACC
The DNA here is from genome assembly GCA_027924585.1 of Larix kaempferi. Lineage (NCBI taxonomy): Eukaryota > Viridiplantae > Streptophyta > Pinopsida > Pinales > Pinaceae > Larix > Larix kaempferi. Next base: position 5,574,405 of record BSBM01000922.1, read on the forward strand.
CGCATGCCTTCGTACATCACATTTCAGAACTCAGTTTCGGTGTGAAACCTAGTTATGCATTGATGCATGGTCGATGAGGGTACAATAGCCACGCAACTTAGTCATAAATCCTTCTTGTCAATGTCCCCGTGCAGTTAGTAGGAAAAACCGTCCCGATTGATATTGAATTCGTCAACGCCCAACTTGACTACAAATTTCTTCTAGGACAAAGATACTTGTATGCAATGAAGGTCGTTGCCTCATCTCTGTTCGAGTTGATGATGTTCCCTCATGAGGGATAGGTCATTAAAATTGACCAACTTACTTAATATGAACCCAATGCACCTGCTACCCCCAAGAATGTCCTACCCATGGTTGACAAAATTGTCCATGGTGCGTCTACTCCTTTTATTTCCACTGTGGGGCCAAGTATTTATTTTGAGGCCCCAACGAACTCCACATTTACAACCTTTCCCCCACCTCCTATGGATATCAATATATCGGACTTGTGCATCATTTCCTCAAGTAAATCAGTACCTAGGACATAGCCCACCATCAACCTGACACCACAACCGCAACCTCAGTGGCCAGCTGAACCCAAACCATTGTCTGTACCTAGCCATGTGGTAGCCACCCCGATCCACACAATCCCATTTGTGTTTCCTGCATCAGGAGTGGTAAGCATGCTTGTCATGGTAACGCTGAGTCTTCCAGGATTGACTCTAGGTCTTCCTATTTTTTACTTACCTGCACCTAATTCCTCACCTACCAGATAGGTTGTCCTTCATCCCTCCCTAGGTGTGTCAGTAGCAACTTCTTCCAACCCTGCTCCCCTGTCATCAAAAAAAGCTGGGGGAAAAGCCATGAAAACAGACACCTTGGCCACTGCAAACAAAGTCGTCAACCCCCCTCCTCCATCATGAACACCTCTGAAATGTTCTTTGTGTGATACTTTGGGTCATGCTACCCATAATTTTCCACACTTTCCTGATCTACATGCTCATATGAAGATGTTGGATGATACCGATAATATTCTAGTTGTCCAATTGTCAACCCCTCTGCAACCGCGTAACAAATCATTGCATAGAAATCAGTCTTGCATGGTTTTTGGCATCTATGGCCACTATTCCCACCATTTTCCTGACTTACCAAAGTATCGGTTGGTGCTCCATGAGTGGTGAAAACCATCCTTAGAGTCCTTGATCACTGTAATTGAGGAAATCCATCCTCGGGAATCCTCATCAGCCGAGGTAAACACCATTTACATGGTTTCAACTGGAAACCCCACTTTCCCTTTGACACTCGTACATGCCTCTTCTAATCTCTCGACACGGTGCTTTCAAAGCGATGAAGAAATCCTCGAATCATTAACTAAACCCGACTTCCCTTGGGATGACATGCATCATCGATCCTATTTTATTCTCGAAGAGTCTATGACAGTTTCGGTCAATCAATTCTCGGTCGAGTCCAAATATTTCATCCACAACAATGTGGATTAGTTTCGAAACCTCATCCTAGCCCCTGACACCTTCTAGGAAATAAACATGGACAACATATTGTAGCTAGGGTTTTCACCCTAGCTTGTGCAAATGAGCACCTACTAAGGAGAAGGGACTCCTTAGTAGCAGTTCAATAAATAGTAAATTAAAATGCTAAAACGATATAAATTCTAAACTAGCATGAGCATTAAGAAACATAACAAAACATGGAATATAAATGGTTTTTCTTTTGTATTAAACTTTTACCTCAAGTGTAGAGGTTGGTGAAGTTCTTGCAATGATCCAAGAGGGTTGCTCCAAACTCCAACTTTGCTCCTTCTCTTTCTCCAATGGTGGAAATGGGCCAAAAGGGGCACTCAATGGTGAAAGTAGCTCAAGGGTGAGCTAAGGTTTCGAGAGTGATTTTGGCAGAGTAAGGTTGTACTTGATTGTGGATATGAAATGAGGGGTCTCCATCACCTATTTATAGGTTTTTGGTGGTGGAGTGTTGGCCCATGGTTTTGGGAACCATATGGTTTAGGTCAGATGTATAGGGTTTTTTCCTCCTTTTTCCTCTTTTTCCTCCTTTTTTTATATTTTTTATTCCCTTTTTAGAGGGTTTTTGCTATTTTGGAGGAATTTTGGATATTTTTTTGGGGGAAAAGGGGTTTTTTAGCCTTTTTGAGGCTTTCTTGATGGTTTTGTGGCCTTTTGGAGGTTTTTTAATGGAATTTTAGGGTTTTGAAAGTAAATATGGTAGGAAATATGGACAAATGAGTCATGTGATGGGTAGATGAGGTAGTGAGCACTTTTTGGGTGTTAACAGATTGCCCCCTGATGTGTGAGGGCAGGAGCTCATCGTATGGCCGATAGACATCATAAGTCCTGTATGGTTTTCTTGGGGTGTGGAGAAGAGAAGAAACAAACTAGATCTCGGAACAACAGTCCCGAACCAACTGCAAAAACTAAAAGTACATAACCTCAATAATGGATGAGGAATAATCTGATCATATGGACGAGGCGGGCATTCCCATGCTCGTATCAAGATATAGAACAATAATAACAATGGGGTCCAAAATATGGGGACCTGACATATACATGACCTCAAATAATGAATGAGGAAGAATCTCAATATAGGGACGAGGCGGGCATACCCATGCTCGTATCAAGATACGTAAAAAATAATTGTGAGGCCCGAAAAGGGGGACCTATAGAATACATAAAGAACCACTGTGTACATCATAAGGGTCCAGAGGGGACACCAATCTGGGACATACTGCTGGGCTGACCATGTCTAAGCTGAAGAACTGATACACTGGAATAACAATAGTGCTACTGAGTGGGGTACCAAAGGAACTGATGAGCTGCTGGATCATAGTGACAAGGGGTCATACTCTCAATGGTACACTGAACTGGAACTGGACTGGGTACTCAAGGAAGCATATAACTAGATGGATTCTGAATACAATCACCAATGCAACCCGGACATCCATGGGAACATATAACTGGGCGTTCCGAAGTGACTCACCAATGTGCTAGAGTCGGGGGAAATCTGAGGTCTTCGACCAATAACTGAAGGGATATAAACCCTGCGCGATTCTCAACGATGCGATCAAGGTGCTGAAGTCGAGCATGTGAGAAACAACCACTCGGAGAGGCAATGATGACTCCTCTCAAAAGGGTCCATAGGCACTCACCATAGATGGTGATGGGTCCAAGGCGCAGGGACCTCTGGGTCTATCCTCTGGAATAGAGGGGCTGGCGTCGACAAAGGGAGACCTGCAACTATCAAGGCAATGATGTTTCCTTGACAAAAGCGCGAGGTGCAAAACCGAAGTGTGAGAATACTGATGGCAGGACTGACATACTGTGGTGGATAACTGGGCAAGTAGAGTGGGTGGACTCAAACTTCCTTTGTTCAGAGTACAATGGTGGGGATGATCGGGCAGCATATGAAACTGACTGAGGGGAAAGGGATCATAGCTGTAATGGATCAAGGAGAGTGACTGGGATGAGGGATACCCAAGCTGGTATAAAATGGCAGGAGACTGCAGACTACTCTGAACAAAGGCGACCTGATTGGGGGTGCTGCCGAGATGATCGATCATAGTGCCAAGAGGCACGGGGGGACTTCTTCAGGGGTTAAGGAACTAGAAGAAGTGTGTTTAAAATGGCACTATCGTGTGGATTTATACGAGCCCAGGACAGTTCATGCTCGTGGTTGTTTCAATTTTAGAAAGTCTGGAAGCGATAAGAAGACTCCAGGGGGTTGCTTTTTCGTGTGTTAGTCTCCAAGGCCCAATGAAGCATAAAAATATGCAATGAAGAACTCTTCTAGCCGGTGTGACTAGAGTATTCCTTTTTCGTAATTAATCTACCAGGTTCGGAAAAGGGTTAAACTTATACCAGATAGATGTCCTTTCAGGTTCTTTAACGAGCATGAAAGGAAGGAAGATTGCTCAGCGATCTTTTCATTATTTTAGGAGCCAGAAAAGAGCTTAACAGAAACTCCCTAAGTGCCTTTTTCGTAAAGGACTTGTCCGGCCCGAAAAAGGAATAAAATTATACCGAACAAAAGGAATGGCCAGGCAAGGAGGAAGTGCTCAATCAAGGAACATTTATGATGACCAAGAATGAGGGTAGGGGGGAACACTGGTGGGCATCCTTGCGGGATAATGAATGGTGGCAAAATAATGAAATAATTGCAGTATGACAGGAGTGAATGGCTCATGTAAAAATGTGGAACAATCCGATGGCGGCCAATGTGGCACGTGAACCGAGGCAGCAAGGTGTTGGGACACAATGGTGAAATTGTACCTGGTGAGAGCGAGAAATGATCTCAAGCATCATCACAAGCTCGGAAAAATGAATCCGGCGATATAAAAAGTGTCAAAAATGGAGAACGACCGAAGTGGCATGCAAACCGAGGCGACGGGGGGCGTTTTGGAAAAATACCCCAAAAATATGGGGGTGAGAGCGAGAAAGGATCTCAAGCATCATCACAAGCTCGAAAAAATGAATCCGATGATATAAAATATATCAAAAAATGGGCTACGGTCGATGTGGCATGCAAATCGGGGCGACAAGGTGTCGGGACACAATGTTGATATTGGTCCTAGTGAGAGCGAGAAATGATCTCAAGCATCATCACGGGCACGGAAATATGAATCCAGCATTGCAAATGGTGCAAAAAACGGAGGTTGTAAGGACTTCGAAATGGTCAAAGGAAGGAACTATGCGTATCAAATCAAATCAAATATACAAGTGACACGTGACCTAAAAAATGGTTGAGATCACAAATGTGAAAAAGTGAGCAGGGTTAATGACCTGCCCCCATGCAATGTGCATGGGGTTTGTGATTGTGGATCAGATATGTGTTGGTTTGAACAAGGGGGTCATGGACATGCTGAGATAAATGTGATGGAGTAGGGTCAAAATGATTGATCATTCCCCCTATCCCAGGGTCAAGGTAATCTATTATGCCTCTTGACTTAGAGGTGTCAATGTGGTGCTCGATGATAGCGGGGTCAAGACCAAGCATTTCGGTGTAGGTCCAGGAAAAGACATCGCGGAACTCTTGCAAAAGTTTCTTGTACTCTTCAATCTCATACTCATTGCAGGATGCTCCTAAGGTAATGATTTCAAGAGCACTAGGTGGGTCAGAGATATCTATGTGGATGACAGGTGAGAGGTTGGCCATGTTACCTTCCTCAAAGGCATCAGGAGCAGGAATAGGATCCTTAAACCAGTCGACTTTAGTGGGAAGGAAATCTTTGGACTCAACTGCGAGTTGGGTAGCTGTGGTAGAGGAGGATTCTTCTGGGAGGAAACAGGAACGATGGTGCATGTTATCCCAGGGATAATATGGGGCAGTGAGTGCCACGAGAATCTCCTCATCATTGCGGAAAGTGTTCGTTGTCAAATCGGTTGATGAGGGAGTGGTAGTCGAAGAGATCATATAAATGGTATTAATCTCGCCGGATGGGGATGATACCGGGGGGTGGATCTCCTCAATTGTGGGGGTTCCGTCTCAAGGTCTAAATTATTCATCTCGTAGAGAGCTACTCTGTAATCTGGGAGATCAGGACAGTGATTTGAGTAGTGGCCGTAAATACAACATATGGCACAAGGGTGGTTGGTACACAGTGATTTATCACGAGGCTTAGGGGTTGGATCGAGTTCGACAACCGGGATATTGGGGTCATCGTCAAGCATTTGCATGTGTTCCTGTAATGCAGGTAATTGTGGACATTGATGAGTCGGATGGCCTAACTCATCACACAATGAGCATTTGGGAGGAGCACGAAACACGGGGGGGGGGGTGGGGGGGGGGGGGGGGGGTTTGACTATTTTGGGAGGGGGTACAGCAGTGTATGGTTGTGGGCCTCTTCCCCATTGGGCTTGATAAGAGGAGGGGATTCGTGGAGGACAAAGGGGTAGCGACACCAGGAGGTGGCTTAGTAGTAGTGACAATGGGTTGCACCGGTTGCAGGACAACATCTGGTGTCGACGGGGAATGAGAGGTGAAAGATACCAGACGAGTAATCCTAAGGTTAACCCAGGAGGCTGAGGGTAGACATAACCAGGGCGCTTACTATTCCCGAGGGAGGGACTAGGAAGGGGATTGTGTGGATGGGTGTAACACCAATGTCACTAGGTACCAATGGTGGTTTGGGTAACAAGGGCGGTTGATTGGCTGGGTGTTTGCGTATTGTGGGACAAGGTGCATAGGTCAGATACTTCGGTCGCGAGTGACGGGGGTGGAATAGATTGGAATGTTGAGGTCATCGGCATGTCTTAGTAAAATCTGGGTCCCACAGAGGAAACAAACGAGGTGGTTGCACCACTAATGGGTTGTTCAACCATGGGGAGAACATTCTCGGGTGCAGCGGGGGCATTGGGGTCATAGTAGGTGAGTTGGTCGACCTTGACCACGCGTCCATCATGGGGGAACATCATGGTACGAAAAATGGATGAGGTAACTGCCCGCATGGCATTCATGTAGCTGCAGCCAAGTAAGAGGTTATAATCAAGTTGGGCATTGATGACCTCTATGTCATTGAGAACGGTTTTACCAGCTAGTTGGACGGGGACGTTAGCTAATAGGCCTTGGGGTTGAGCCGAATGGCCGTCATAGGCTCGCAGCGCAGTGGTGGACTGCTGGAGAGTAGGGGATCCCAACTTCTGCCAAAAAAATGTGGACATAACGCATGTAGAGGCAACTTCATCGATAATGCACCGATGGATGACAAGATTCCGAATGGAAACAGAAACTTGGAATGCTAAAGTGGAAGGCAGGCGTGGTTCGGATTGGTCCAAATCGAAGAGAGCAAAGTCTTGCGCTGTGAAGGACAGTTTTTCAAGACTTCCAACGCAGACATGGCTGCGGGGGACTGGGCTAAGTCATCTACAATATTGTAATTTGATGCAACGCGAGCATTGGGATTATTGTTGATACGACGAAGTGGGAAACGAGGTGTTTTGGGGGCGCCATCGAGTGGAGCCGGAGGTATACGTAACGGCTGATCAGTGGGATGAGCGTTAGTGGGTTTGTCGGTGGGAGGGGCTTCTGGGGTGGAGCCATATTGGTTCCGATGGGTTTGGAGGTTGACGTCAGTGGACGACATCATCAACAAGTGGTGGGTATCTAAGTTGAACATGGGTTGATTAGGAGCGGCATAAGTGATCTGCTGGTTTGGTGGCATGTTGGCTTGAGGGGGAGCCAACGGCTGAGTGTTCACTACGCCTTGGGTTGGTAAGGGATTTTGCAGCACCAAAGGTTGCTGCTGAGGGGGTGGGGGGGTTGGGTGGTGCCTGAGGAGCTGCGTGCCCTTGGCGATGGGCATCATCAACCCAGAGTTGTCTAGCTCACTCTAAATGTGGGCAAGCATGTGTGTAGTGGCCATAGACCCCGCAAATAGAACAAGGATGGTTTGTTCGCAAATTAGGGTTTTTGGCCTACTTGGGCGGCTGATCAGGGTTTTGGTTAGTAGATGCCGCGTTATTGTTGTCTGGGGGATTAGGAGGTTGCCCACCTTGGTCTGGAGGAGGGTTGTTCCACGGTTACGACCTTTTCCATGGTTTTGCTGGCCCTGTTGGAGCTGGTTGTTTTGGTTCTACTGCGGAGTCTGTTGGGCATAAACTTGCCCTTGGGCAGCAGGTGGGTTCTGGGGTTGTGTAGGTGCGAGAGCAGGCTGTGGTGGATAATAAGTAGGCGGAGGTTACGTAGGTGCTGAACCTTGTGGAGGTTGCTGATATGTCTGCGGAGCGGGTTGTGGGTTTTCCACAGGGGCCTGCCTTATGGCGGGTAATAAGCAGGCTGGGCTTGCTGAGGACACAGGAGCTGACGCAGCCTGTGGATGGTAATACGGCTGAGGGTGTGACTGGGGGAGCATAAGCGGGGGGATGCATGTCCAAAGCACTAAGGTGGACATGAGGGTCCGTGAGAATGGTGGTGGATGGGTCATAGGAGCATACGAATTGGTTGCTCTGGATTGAGATGTAGCCCGCGAAAGGTCGGGGCCAGGGCTAGGACGTGCTATGGAAAAGGGGTTGGGGATGTGAGGTAACACGGCCAATGATGCCGTCTGTGGCATGGGATACCCCCCGGCGCATCATTTTGGGAGGAATCACTGCCGAGGGGCGTCAGGTATAATGGTATAGAGATAACCTGACTGAGTGTAAATGAGGTCAAATTGCAGGGCTTTAAGTATGGCCTCTTCTTCAGACTGGGGTCGTTCGGATGCCACATCCCTGGCAATGGCAGGAAGGAGAGATTTTAGAAACCAATCTAAGAAGATACGGTCCGTCTAACATTATTTTGCAGAGGGCTGCGCCGTCGACGCTACTCATGAATGTGGTAAGTGATGTGGGGGTATCCGTGTTCTGTCTACAAGACAATAGGATATCAACTCCCACGTCATAGCGGATAGGTAACTGAAAGAACTGTAGAAAGGTTGAGGCAAGGGAAGTAAAGGGTGGCATGGGGTCCCATGGGGTTGCTCGATGTACCACTTAGCTGTTAGAGCCAGTGAAGGTGCGCTGTAACAGACGGAGGGCAGACAGAGTCGTCCACTATGGAGTTGGAGGAACACCATAGATGGAAGGACATAATATGGTTTTGGGGGGTCCTCACCTGCCTTGCCCTCAAACTTAGGGATGTCAGAGGGGAGCTTGGTGGGCATGTGAGGCCACGTAGGGTCCGTGTCTGATAGGATCGTTAGTCAGTCGAGCTAGGTCAAGAAGGTTGAGGCTAGCCATGAATGGCAAACTAGTAGAAGGATGTGACATACTAGTGGGTGTGACCAAATTGGGGCCAATGCCCCCCAAGTGTAGGGGCAGGGGTTTGGGAGGTTGCCCCCCAAGTGTAGGGACAAACGTGGTATGGGACGGTCCTGCACCACCAAGAGTAGTGTAGTGAGTCACTGATGGAGTGGGAATAGGTATTCCAGCTACTGGAATGGGTGTAAGTGAGTGGAACAGTAGACGTGGGGCCCCCATCGAGGGCATACTCAAAGTAGGTGTGGTAGCTGGTGTGGTGGTGGATGCTCCACCAATGGTCCCTACAAAGAAAGGGGTGGAAGTCACGCCAGCCATGGGGCTGGTTGGTGCAGTGTAGAAATGGGGGTTCTCGGGACTCTGCCTTAGAATCAGAGGTAAAATAGGGGGCGTCTAGATTGGGTGACAGAGCTCTATGCCGTTGACGTGTGGAGTCAAGTGACAAAGCTCGAGATCTATGATGAGTGGTATCAAGTGATGAAGATCTATGTCTATGACGGGTGGTGTTCAAGTGAACCGTGCTACGAGGGCTCACCCCGGAGGCGCCGAGAAGGAATGTCTTGGGGACTCAATGGTCACAAATGGTGTCAAATATCTGGGGGTTGTGTTGAGTGAAAAGTAGCTCAAAAACCCTAATGCAACCGAGATGTGTGCAGAAGGAGAGCTCAAAAAATATGGCACTCAGGCCAACAACCAACTCAAAACACCTACTGTAATAGCTGTGCTACAATAAGTGGAGTATCAACAAAAATGTTTAGAATACCAACAAGCAGCAGGTTTCCTAAAAAATAAAAATGGTGGACTCACTAGACCAAAAGGAGGTAAGGGAGCATGCAAACACCTAACTAAATAGTATTCTAAATCAACTAGACATATCCTCTGCAAGGTGATGAAATCCAAGTCAGATAATATGGATAGGAGAGCCAAGTGGATAAAGATATCCCCCTATCGGGAGGGACACCGGGGTAGTCAATCCTAGAAGAAAGGAAACTAAGATACCCCGTTCATGACACGTCCAGAAAGGTGAATCTTCCATTTGGTCCTTTTACTGCAGTACCCCCCATACAAGGATACCCCGAGAACTGCGAAAGGTAGCCCTTCGGTTACTGAATGGATTGCAGTATTCCACTCAGGTCTCCAGAACCAGTCTGGCGACTTCAACCCTCCTAGGGGAGAGGCCCTCTGATAAATTGGTCCGTGACTGTGCCAAAAAATACTAGGGGATTTTGGTTCCCTAATGGACAATAGCTATGTCTCAAGTGTAAGCAAACCGAGGGTGTTATTTGGATGCCTATCCCCCCGATCCTACCTAACTACAAAAATTCTTATGTGTTTTCCCAAGTGGGGTTAGAATGTTGGTTGTGTTAAGTAGTTTTTTTAAGGCTCACTTGAATTAGGTGATAGAGTGTGTGCGTTGGTGTGAGGTGATGAACCCAAATAAAAGTGCCATAAGGGGGGCAACTTTCTAATTAACAACAACAAGACAGAATGCAAAATTTTCTCTTTTTCAAATTTTTAAAAAATGATTCTGTGAATGTAACAGAAATAAAACTGTAGAGAAGGCTGTAGGGAAGTATGGATGCAAGTAGGACAGATGGCTATGCAGGGGTAGAAAATAGTGCAGCAAAGTGTTGGGTTCAAAATAGGTAAAAAAGTGCAGAGAACAGACCGTGGGTCTGTGGCAGTTCTGCGCGGTCAGACTATGGGAAATAGCTCAATAGTTGCGGACAGGTTGCAGGATTTTGGCTGAAAGATGCAGTCGGACCATGGGAAAAAGGTCGAAAGCCACAGGCAAGTTGTAGGAAAATGGCTGAAAGCCGCAGGCGGGATGCAGAAAAAAGGCCAACAGACGTAGTCGAGTTGTAGAAAAAGGGCTGAAAACCACAGTCGGGATGCGGGAAAAGGGCCGACAGACGCAGTCTAGTTGCAGGAAAGGGGCTGAAAGTTGCGATCGGGACGTGGAAAAATGGTCGACAGACACAGGCGGGTTGCAGAAAACTGGTTGAAAGCGAGAGGCGGGACGTCGAAAAACTTGTAACAGCCGCAGTCGGATCGCAGCAAACAAGCTAATTAGCCGCGGTCGGATCGCAGGTAACAAACTTGAATCCGTCGGTAGGTCACCGGAAACAGTCTGAGAGCCGCGGTCGGATCGCAGGTAAATGCCTGAAATACGCGGTTGGAACGCAACTGCAGGTGGTAAAAGATGTGGTTTATGGCAGCCGAAAGGAAAAGACAGGAAAATATTTTGAAAATTATAACCAGAAATTCAAACCAAGGGGAGTCGCCAAAACTGTAGCTAGGGTTTTCACCCTAGCTTGTGCAAATGAGCACCTACTAAGGAGAAGGGACTCCTTAGTAGCAGTTCAATAAACAGTAAATTAAAATGCTAAAACGATATAAATTCTAAACTAGCATGAGCATTAAGAAACATAACAAAACATGGAATATAAATGGTTTTTCTTTTGTATTAAAATTTTACCTCAAGTGTAGAGGTTGGTGAAGTTCTTGCAATGATCCAAGAGGGTTGCTCCAAACTCCAACTTTGCTCCTTCTCTTTCTCCAATGGTGGAAATGGGCCAAAAGGGGCACTCAATGGTGAAAGTAGCTCAAGGGTGAGCAAAGGTTTCGAGAGTGATTTTGGCAGAGTAAGGTTGTACTTGATTGTGGATATGAAATGAGGGGTCTCCATCACCTATTTATAGGTTTTTGGTGGTGGAGTGCTGGCCCATGGTTTTGGGAACCATATGGTTTAGGTCAGCTGTATAGGGTTTTTTCCTCCTTTTTCCTCTTTTTCCTCCCTTTTTTATATTTTTTATTCCCTTTTTAGAGCGTTTTTGCTATTTTGGAGGAATTTTGGATTTTTTTGGGGGGAAAAGGGGTTTTTTAGCCTTTTAGAGGCTTTTTAGGCCTTTTGGAGGCTTTTTTAATGGGATTTTAGGGTTCTGAAGGTAAATATGGTAGGAAATATGGACAAATGAGTCATGTGATGGGTAGATGAGGTAGTGAGCACTTTTTGGGTGTTAACACATATCACCCACAATCCAAGTGGATATATCTGTCAAACCCGATGTTGTTTAGAACATCATGCTAGGCACATCATGCACTCTCGAAGAATTCACTATCTACAAGAAGCTCTTTCAAGAGCACTGTGATGTCTTCACTTGGTCTTATACTAATATTCCTAGCCTTGACCCCGCCATCATTGAGCACCACATTGACACTTGGACCGACATCACACCTGTCACTCCAAAAGAAATGACCGATACACCCTTCCAAAATTCCAGTGGTAAAGGCCAAAACTGAAAAATTGCACCAAGCAGAGTTTATTTACCCCATTTCCTACACAACATGGGTGTTCAACCCTATGCCGGTTAATAAAAACAAGGCACCATTCGCGTCTGCACTGATTTCCACGATTTGAATTTTTCATGCCCCAAAGATAACTTTCCTATTCCTTTGATTGATCAACTTATCGATGCATCTGCAGGCCACAAGGTTCTATCCTTTCTATATGGTTTCTCATACTACAATCAGATTCAGATTCACAAAGAGGATTAGTATAAGACCATGTTCACCACTCCATGGGGCACCTTTTCTTATCGCATCATTCCCTTTGGTATTAAAAATGTTGGAGCCACTTTCCAGTGGGCCATGACCTTTTTCTTTCATGCCTTGGTCCATATTATCCTTTTCTACTTGGACAATCTCACCACTCGATCCAAGAAACGTTCAAACCACCTGGAAGACCTATTGCAATTCCTTTTGCATTATTGCAAGTATAAAATTCACTTGAGCCCCCTCAAGTGTGTGTTTTTCATTCCTATTGGCCGGTTATTGGGATTCCTTGTTTCCCAGAAAGAGATCAGCCACTAGTACAAAATGAGAGATAAGTGACCGAACAAATGACCAAAATCCACATATAAATGACAACTTTTGATTTATCGATCACAGGTGGCTAATTTCCAGTCTCTTATTACACGACCAAAAATGTGGTCATATTTAGTTTGGTAATTTATAGCTTGTCTTGTGGTCATAATGTGGTCATATATTTGGTCATTAATTTGGTCATTAATTTGGTCATATATTTGGTCATTAATTGAAACAATTAATGACCAACTATACGACCAAATTAATCACCAAATTAATCACCAAATTAATCACCACAAGACAAGCTATAAATGACCAAACTAAATGTGACCACATTTTTGGTTGCATGATAAGAGACCGGATATTAGCCACCAAAACTATCATTTGGTCATTTATATGCGAATTTTGGTCATTTTTTTGGTCGCTTATCTCTCATTTTTTGGTCATTTATCTCTTTTTTTTGGTCACTAATTTAGTCTTTTTTAGTCATTTTATATGCGAATATTCATTGATTTATGTAGACAGGTTATGGAGGAATCGAACCACCAACCTCCTTCCTATAAGGCAGGTGCTCTTCCATTGACCTAGTACCCTTGAAGTCTCATTAATGGTTAAACTATTTGAGATACAGTAAATGTTAAATGTTAGATGTCTTAAATGTAATTCATTAATCAACATAATTATTTTCACTGCAAAAAACTCTTTTAGTAACTGAATGTACAATTTTGGGAGATATTAAATTCAATTACGATGAACTCAAATTGGAAATCGGTTGATAAGACATCAAATAAATCTAGATTGATAATCTTCTTTGTATTTCTCTTCAAAGCAAGGCATTTGTTAGTTTTCCAACATTTAATTCAATATGATCTAGGATCTTAACTGAGAGAACAACATGTACAACATATCAAACGTAAGAGACAAGAGACAAGAGACACAAATTCTTTCACCGAGGAAACCATAAAGGAGAAAACCCCGCAACTTCCTAAGAGATAGAATGAGCACCAATACAAAACCCTAATAACAAGAGATAGTCTCCTAGCGACTTCTCCTCCTCCACTTGTGCGCACTCCTCCTCTCTCTCACAAATGTGAAGTGAGTGAATGAGGTAATGAATAAATGAGGATCACACATCCTCTATTTATACTTTAATTCACTTGAATTTTAACTCTAACTAGGTCGGCCCCAACTTAACCACTTAACATAATGTTGACTGGGCCGACACCACTAGGGGACTTAAGCACCCCATTACAACTGACACTGGGATGACCACACTAGGGTGGTCTAATAACGCTTTAACCCACATGAATCATACAAGGACGACCCCACCAAGGTGGTCTAATAACCCATCAAATACAAATGGCAACACTTCCAATTGAAGGAATAAGACATCTCTATTGGGGATACAATAAAGTGCAAATGTAATACATACAATATAGAAGTGAATATCTTCTGAAGTTACAAATACATCAACACTCCCTCTTAACTAGGAAGGTATTCTCGTGACATAGGTCATCGATACATATAGGCACAATTCTTCAATTCTAGAGATGGATCATCGTCACTGGATCATGGAGCATCATCGTCACTACTGTTGTACTCGTCATCTTGATCACTGGTGCTATCTCTCAATTCTTCTCGTCAAAGGAAGTTCTATAGCGCCAACCCTTTTTCATCATGGTTGTAGGCTTAGCCTCCTATAGGTCTTCATCATATATAGCCATCTTGTGGAATCCTTGGGGCTGATTACATGCATCAACAAAATCTCGAAAGAGCATCCCAGGAATTTTACAAGTTTACTACTCAACCTATCGGATCTCTCAGGATCTTTTACATGTGACCTTCACAAAACCTTAAAAGAGTGTCTTGCGACCTGCAAGATGTCTAAAGAGCATCCTAGGATATTTTACGTTCCTAGCACAACCTGTCTGGATCTCCAGGACTGATTACATGTGAACTTGCAAAACCTTAAAAGAGTGTCTTGCAACCTACAAGATCTCTAAAGAGAATCCCAGGATCTTTTACATGCCTAGCACAACCTGTCCGGATCTCCAGGACTGATTACATGCGACTCTTGCAAAATCTTAAAACAGTGTCTTGCAACCTGCAAGATCTCTAAAGAGTATCCCAGGATCATTTATGTGCCTAGCACAACCTGTTTGGATCTCTAGGACTGATTACATGCACCTATACAACCTGTCCACGACCATAGAGTATCATCTTAATACTCATGATCAACTTGATCATCCTCGCACGGAGCATCATCCTGATGCTCATGATCATACCAATCATCATCATACAGTACTTCATCCTGATGAACATCATCATCTCATGATTAGCCTGATCATCGTCATAGTATCGTCCTCATGCATATCATCATCGCATGATCATCCTGATAATCATCATACAGTAGAATGACCTGATACTCATCACACATGATCGTCCTGATCATCATCACAAAATCATCCTGATGCATATCGTCATCACATGATCATCCTGATCATCATCATAGCATCATCCTGATGCATATCATCTGGAGCATCGTCCTGATGCTCATCACACAACACTTACATCCTCATCCATGGGAAGGATCCTCCTATCACCATGCTAGAATGGCTCATACAAATGTGTCCCATCATTTCCTCCTCGAAGCATCTTCTATCTGAAGAAAACCAAGCCTCTTTCTGAAGTACTCGAACTTCACTCTGGCTAGTGGTTTGGTCAACACATTTGCAATTTTCTCATCTGTCGCAACATACAGGATCTTCACTTCTCCTCTCTGCACCATATCCCTGATATAGTGATATTTGATCTCGATGTGCTTCGACCTATCATGGAACACCGGGTTCTCAGACAACTTCACATAATTCTGGTTGTCACAGAAGATACCGGTAGCATCCAACTAGAGATCAAACAAATTAGACAGTGGATTCCTTAGCCATAATGCCTCACAACTAGCCGAACAAGCTGCGACATACTCTGCTTCAGATGTAATTAGTGCTACACAGGATTTCTTCCTTATAAACCAAGAGATCACACTTGATCCCATACGAAGCAACACCCTGAAGTGCTCTTCCTATCTGCAGCACTACTTGCCCAATCTGAATCAACATAACCCTCCCAGTTAAACTTTTGATTCGCATCATACTTGAGCCCATAATCAACCATACCCTTTAGGTACCTCAGAATATGCTTTACAACAATCAAGTGAACATGTCTAGGATCCGTCAGGACCTCGCTCAATGTGTTCACCGCAAAGCAAATATCTGGTCTTGCGTTCGTCAGGTACATCAAGGACCCAGTCATCTGACGATACATCATGGCATCAACCAACTCTCATGAAGCATCACTCAATAGCTTCAGGATCTCCACTACATACTTCCCTTGTCCAAGGAATATTCCATATGCACTCAGCCACACCTCCATGCCTAGAAAGTAATGCATCATACCCAAGTCCTTCATCTCGAACTCGGCAGCAAGCTTCCTCTTCATATCAGCAATCGACCCAATCTCACCTATCACAGACAGGTCATATACATACAGTAGGAGTATCATAGGATTTCCTTCCTCAACATTGTAGTAAAGGTTGAAATCCGCTTTACTCTTAGTAAAGCCCAAACTAGATAGTAAGTTGTCTATTCTTCTGTACCAAGTCCTTGGTACTTGTTTCAAACCGTACAAGGCCTTCTTCAATTTGCACACATGTGACTCCCTGTTATGTGTCTCAAAACTAAGTGGCTGCTCCACATACACTTCCTCTTCTACTACACCCTTCAAGAAAGCTGTCTTGACATCCATTTGGTGTATCTTCCACTTCATCACTGTAGCCAAAGAAAGTATTGTTCTGATGGAAGTGTATTTGGCTATAGGTGCAAATGTCTCTTCATAATCTATCCCTTCTTTCTGGGAGAAGCCACAAGCCACAAATCTTTCCTTGTATTTCTCTATGCTACCATCTACAGCATGCTTGATCTTGTAGATCCACTTGGAAGTCACAACAGACTTCCCTACTGGTCTCGAGATCACATCCTAGACATCATTCTTCATGATCGACTGGTACTCCTTGATCATGGCATCCTTCCGTTATTGTATCCTTGATCCTTGGAACTTCAGATTCTTCAATATCTTCAAAAGGTAGTTTTCTTGAACTTCGTCACTGGAACAAATGTTGTTGTCCTTCTTTTGTAGGTGATTGTACACGATCTTTCCTACAAGTTAGATTCAATTGCATGATTAGAAACTTCTCATAGTTTTTCAAAACAAATTATTATGCATAAATAGATATGACATATAGTCATGCAATTAACTTAGCCAATGCTTAAAAACAACATTTATCCATATCCCATATTCACACGATAACTTTCTAGATGCCTTCCATCTCTACCAGAACATTTGTTAAGAGTGTGCAAAACTCCCAACATGTTAGCAAAGAGGTTTCATTCTAGATAAGTAGCAATGGAATGTTGTACAGTACCGTAGGCCACTTACCCATTACTATATTAGTAGTATCTTGGTCATTAATGCAAATTTTCTAAAATGCATAATATACATCCTAAATCTAGGAGCATAAGTATGTACATGACTGAACAACATCATTTAAGTAATCATATATACAAGAAATGATAATTCAAATACTTATCTTTGTTTAGTTGTTGGGTGGACTCCCTCTCAATCTTTGCTTCCTTGCAGGAACTACTGGAGTGTGCTCCCTCTTGATCTTTGCTTCCTTGTAGGAACTACTGGAGTGTGATCCCTCTTGACCTTTGCTTCATGGATTATCTGTTTTGAACTTATATCCATCCTAGAGCACTATGCATGCTTAAGTGTGCACTAGTGTCATCATTGTGTCATCCTCAAGATCTCATACATAATCATACATTCATTAGTATAATCTCAATACTATGATTCTTAAACATGTATGGTCATGGTCATTTCATACACAAGTAATTTATCACAAGCGTTAGTATTCAAGGTTTCAGGGAGGACTTCTTTTACTCATGCATATTCTTATTTGACCATAGGACTCTTCTGGTTTGTCATATCATTAATCAAAGTAAGAAGCATAATATGCATAAATCCATGATTACTGAAACTTATAACTTCATGAATAACCATTATCAATCATACAAAAAGTATACTTATATAATATTCTAAGGTAGGATTCTAACTTGATATAGGAAAAACATACCTGGATTATCATATTTGCTAGTTATGTCTAACATACCCGAACAATGTCTTCTTTGTTCTCTTCAATGATTTAGAGACCTTGTGCTAGTAACTTGCATATCTCATAAGTCAACCAATTGTAAAACCAAATTATACATACCTCGTAAGTAGAGCTTCTATGTGATCAATGGCTATGGATGTGTCTTTGTCTTCTTGTCACCATGGTCATATTTTCTTGATATAGAACTTGATTTGTCTTTCTTGATGTACCTTTCATATTAGTGGACAACATCATCCTCATACAACACCACAGTGCATTAGTACAATCATAAGTGTCATAACCCTAATCAATGAATGTCTTCTATCATTCACATGCATTCATACTTTTACTAGGGTGATAAGACAAGTCTAAAATTAATCAAGATTGTACTAACCTCAATAATATGAAGACAAACATATCATAAACTTAATCATGAATAGATTTAAAAAACATACCTGTATCTCCTCAAGTCATACCTGTCGAGATTGATTGTAGACTTCTTATGTAAGGCCTTAGCCTCATCTCCCTATGGAACCGGAATTTCGTCACTTATGAAGGTTTCCAATTCATTCTCTTCAAGGATTAACCCAATCCTATACACTTTGATTTGCTGAAACTGGATCTGGAGATGGCTAGGGTTTGACAGAGAAACCCTAAAAATCCAAACTTGGAATTTCAACCTTTTGTCTGGACAAGAGATGCATTTGACTGAGGCGAGAAAGATGGTGTGCTCATATTTTGAAAAATTCAAAAATTGACCCTTCGAAAGTAACCCACGAATTTCGGATCTGTAACTTCTCTCAAAATCTGGTTTTGTGGTTTTGTTGCTTTTTTGGTCCAAAGATCGAATTAGGGTTTGACTTTCACGGAGATTCACCCAACCAAAAAATTCGATCTCTAAATTTTGATTTTTTTTAGGAGAGAAATCCTATGCCGAGAGCATTCCAAAATTCCACTTCTTTCAAAATCCCTAGTTTCCCGTGGCGGTGACAAGCCAAAAATGAAAGTGCTCAAAATCCAATTCTGTTTTGACAGAAATATATGTCATATTGTTGCTGGTGCATCTCTGAAATTTTGGATGCTCAGGGTCTGAAACTTTGGCCTATGGTAGAAGGACCTGTCATCTTTCCAACTCCATGAGAGAGATATGCTAAGTGTCACAACATGACTTGTTTATGGGATGAAACAACATAGGGAATTTGTAGGGAGTGCCACGTGTCATTGTTTCAACTTCCACCTCTGAAACTAGGACTTGTGAAGCTACAGTCCATCCCCTAACTTCCACATTTTACAGAATCTCATTTGGAGCTTCTAATCCTGAGATGTGACCTTTTTCACTATGTCACTTGTTTAGGACTGCATTCTGGAAGAGGCAGAAACCCTAACTTGTACGGATCATAAATCACAAAGTATAATGAATATGAGGAAGAAAATTTTGCACAGGGTAGATCTGTGTCTGATATTCGGATTGTAAAAAATTCAGACCCTGAACCTTCACCAAAACCGATTTATAGAGAAAGTGCCACGATGACTAGTTTTTACTATATCAAGCCCTAGCTTCCAATTTGTCACAAGTGCAACAAGTGTCATAAATTCCATACAATGCCTTCCTTCAGGCTAGCTTTGATATCATGCCAGTTTTCCAACATTTAATTCAATATGATCTAGGATATTAACTGAGGGAACAACATGTACATCATATGTAACATAAGAGACAAGAGACAAGCAACACAAAGCTTTTCACTAGGGAAACCATAAAGGAGAAAACCCCGCAACTTCCTCAGAGATAGAATGAACACCAATACAAAACCCCAATAACAAGAGATAGTCTCCTAGCAGCTTCTCCTCCTCCACTTGTGCGCACTCCTCCTCTCTCTCACTAATGTAAAGTGAGTGAATGAGTGAATGAATAAATGAGGATCACACATCTTCTATTTATACTTTACTTCACTTGACTTTTAACTCTAACTAGGTCGGCCCCAACTTAACCACTTAACATAATGCTGACTGGGCCGACCCCACTTGGGGACTTAAACACCCCATTAAAACTGACTCTGGGCCAAACTCCCTTAGGAGAGTCTAATAACCCACTACCACTTGAAACAGGGCCGACCCCACTAGGGTGGTATAATAACCCTTTAACCCACATGACTCATACAGGTCCAACTCCACCAAGGTGGTCCAATAACCCATCAAATACAAATGATGACACTTCCAATAAGAGGAATAATACATCTCCATTGGGGATACAATAAAGTACAAATGTAATACATACAATATACAAGTGAATATCTTCCAAAGTTACAAATACATCAACAACATTGATATGGATGATATCAACAAGAGTACCATCCAATTTTCTCCATCTATCATTCTAGAGCGGGAAAAGTGATAGGATATTCCTCACCACCATTTCAAGTAATGTATAGAATGAAATGAAAGTAAACTTATAAAGAAGGAATCGAACTTATCATGAATATTACTTGCTACAAGTTCTGGACATATGAACAAGTTCTCATAGAGATCCACTTGCTTGTAGGAAGCCCTTCAATGCAACTGAAAGTGCTAAAGAATTAGCAATAATTAAAATTAAAATTGAGGGGCAGTGTTCAGCAGATAGCCAATAAAAAGCCATTTTTGCCCGTGAATGATATTGCTCTTTACATGCATGATCTACTCTTTGCATCATCTAATCTTTTACTTCTCCTGATAAGTATCTTAGCATCCCAATCCTTAACAACATCGGTTTGAAATTTCCCTGCAGTTATATTATAGTAGTAAACATTAGATTGAAAAATGGTGAAAGTGTGGTACAAAAATTGACAAAATAAAATACATGTCACTACATAAAGGTCACTTCCTTCGATGCCTATTTAATCACTTTTGGAATTCCATATTCTCCCTTCCTTTTGAGCCTACAACATTCCCTTCATGTCTAAGATAGACATGAAATAAATAACCAGAACTCCACACACAAATCCTACTTAATATACTGAGTGGGGAAGAAAGGACAATTGTTAAACTACACCAAGGACATTTACAATCAAAACTCTATTTCTAAACTAAAGGGGACTGATTAGAGGTTAGAGCTATAGGTTTCAAGCTTACAAAAAATACTTGAGAGCAATATATACCAAGATCCAATGTGAAAGTGTCATAAACAAATAGAAAAAAAAATCCATACTTAAAATCTACTTGACAAAAAAATTGGAAGTTTTATTGAATTACCAGTTTCATACTCCAATGCTTGTAGAATAAACTCTACCTGGTCAATAAAAGGACATTATTAGAAATCTCTTTTGTGTTTGAACAAATGAAGAAGAGCGTTGGAAAGTGAATGAATAAATAACAAAATATCAAACTTGGACTCAAGCTTCCAATCTCACATTAATTCTATAATTCATACTTGATGCCATCTTAATGGTAGTACGTTAAAAAAAATTGAATATTCTACATTACATAGAAGAATATATGACAAAAATATCAACATAATTTAATGAAAAAACAAGAAAACAATCATTTGACAAAATATGTTAGTACTTCAAGTCTTCAAGCTTCCATGCATCTTATCATTCATAGTCTCAGTATTATCCAACATCTAGTTATCATTCCAGGCTACTGCTTCGAAAAAAGTGAGACATGGTGAAACACTCAACACAGAGAACAAGAATGAAATGACTAGTAACCAATTACGTGCAAAGATGGCACTAGTCAATCAGTAAAAATTTTCTATTTCCTGTGGGATGATAAACATCCTTAACTAGTATAAGAATGAAGGAATGACCAACCATAAATGTGGATTGTTTAATAGCATATTACTATTCCTTATTAATTCCAATACCTACAAAGTATCTGATGCTTCGGGAATGGATCTCCAAAATCAAGTGTATTGGGATATTATAATCCATAATTTGTAACTGGAGGCCCGTACATTATGAAAGGCATTGGAATGTTTGTAATATCATATACATTCACCATAATGGCATGTTTTCCAGCAAATTGGTGTAGTAAGTTTTCCACTAGTGACTCTACATCAAAACATACACCTAAATATCTACTCAAGATGCATTGTAACAATATTTGAGATTTTGATAAGAAATCTTAATGATATACAAAAAAAAATATGAGGATTTTCACTACTTACAAAATATATTCGTTGCATCCAATAATAATTAGTTCATTCTAACACAACTTGATGAAAAATGAGATTATTCTTATATTCTTCAGATCTCAAACATTGATGTCCAGTCATACATAGGACTTTTAAATTGTTTTAAGGCTCAATGAAATGTAAAAGAATGTTCCCTAAATACACCAAACAAAAACTCCTTTTATGTTTCCTAACAAAAAAAACATCAAAAGAGAAATGGAAAGAACGGAGTACACGATAGTTGTTCCTTAAAAGATTTTTCTAGATGTCAAAATATGAAAGACAGAGGAATTCCATATAATTTTAAATTGCCAAAAGTAGCCTTGATAGCTTGAACTTCATAGACAAGTCTTGATTTTGTATTATAGGTTGAATTTTCCTCTATGGGAACTATCATATGATCAGTTGAAAATTTTCATCTGCTAGCAATTAAATAAAACCTAAGTTACTAGGATCTGCTTGAGTTTGATCCATGTTCAATATTTTCACAAATCAGATTGGTCCTATATATGCAAGGATCCATTTCCAGAATGCAAACACCATAGGATCCAATTGAGATCTATTTATGGCTTTCCAGAAATGGATCACCGACATATCATCCAAAATAAGTCATTTAAAAAAATAAAAGCACATAAAAAGACTTAAAAAAACAAAAAATATTGGTCTAAAAAACCCTAACTTTTCCCTATAAATTAACCCCTCTCCCCATTCTTGTAACGCCCCCTTCCATCACTCCCGTGCAAGGAAGGAAACGTTAACCAACAACCGGGCTTTGGGCAGACTTAGCCCCAATAATTTTGACTCATAATTTCATATCAATTAAAAACTTTGGCGTGTAGATTCAATTCAATATCAACACAGCAGAAATCAAACATTACATAAGCACACATTTCTTCATGCGTTCAACATACCCATATCAACCATACATGTAACAGTCATTAATTCTCATATTGCATAAAACATGATGCCTTTCATTCCATTAACATGAATAATTAATACTTCAGATTGAATGCATTGCAGAACACATAATGCAAATAATTTAAATCACAAGAATACTTATCTTGAATTGTAACGGTCCAAATGACTAGCTATGAGAGAGCAACATTCCTCCCAACCATAGATCTCTATCTAGCCTATATTCCTTTAGCTGAGAGATCACCCCCGAGCTGGGCTGTGTATCCACTAAGGAGGAACTAGCTGGTTTCACTCAAAGCCATGGTCCCGGTCAAGCATCCAAGGGGATAGAGGAGGGTAACGCTAAGCCAGTGAGCTCAACCACAGAGCTACAGGCATCTCAAGTGAGCTCAACAGTCAGGCACCCACATTACCTACCACATCCAACACAAGGAAGATCCCCTTCTCTGTTACACAGTCCCGCAGGCAACTCTTCCCTCCAGTGCTCTTCAGGATGGGCATAGAAAGGTCCAGCTGCTGATACCTGAGATCCTAGCCTTCACTGGGTTTATCAAGCACACCCAACCTCTATATAGTCATTCCCAACTTGATTTCTCACCATTCTGCTCACCAAATACTCAAATCCGTCACTCATTTTTTGAGCTGCAAAAACTGGGTTTTCCTATTGATTTTGGGGTAGCTAATACTCCCAAATTCGCCCCAAGGTTTATGCTAATGGATCCCCCATTGGATTTCCCTGTCCCAAGCCAAATCTGGGCGTTTTTGGTCTTTCAAAATCGGGGTTCTCTCAAGGTCGCGATTTCTGGTTCTCTCACTGCTGGCACTCGTTTTTTGGATGCAGAATGATGCTAGGTACCTCCACAATGGAATGGGGTGAGAATGAAGCAACCTCCCATGAGGTTGAGTGACTTCTTGCCCAAGCAAACAGAGCCCATGACTACCCATACGAATTTCAGGGCTGCCCATGCTCCATTGAAGCCATGGGCTGAAAATCTCAACCACTTCCCTACAACAGTCATAAATGTCACCTAGGGATGTCAATGGGTTCTCATAATGACAAATGGCAGCCTAGGGTTTAGTCCCATAGCCCCCTCACCACTCCCTAGTGGATACACGTGGCCCCTTCTCATTCGTTGCCTCCATAGCCAATTTTGGTATTTTATTTCAATATTAAATATTTACATCAATTTACAATATCCCATGGCTTAATAGCACGTGGGTAACAAAATATCAGTGTGTCTAATTTAAAATAAAGTCCGAGCATAAACTAGCGGGGCCTTGGCCTTGAGCTCCATGCTAGGGAAACATACAACGTGTGTATACAATATTTACATTAGAACCAATATTTCCTAAGGGTCCAAATTGGGGTATTACAATTCTAAAGAACACCAATTCGAGTTTTACATAGTTGTTTGAATATTTGAGTTGATATGTGTCAAGACACTTGATATGTGGATAGAGGGATTTGAGTGTCTAACACAGAAACATGTATGTGTGTCCCTTCATCAATTTCAAATCCTAACTTAAAAAAAATCCATTGTGCCCATACCTGGATCTTGGTAACATGGGATGAAAGCCACTGTGCCTTTTTGAATACCGCATAAAAAAATTTGAATGCAAAATATGTTTCTACCTATCAAGTAAACTCCCTGAATGAATTGATAGAACCTAAAATATATTTCTTAGTTGTACTTTAAAATTTCATAGCTTTAAGACAGCTAAATAAAACCTTGAAAATTCATGGTTTCATACTTTCATTGATTTTGTGACCAACAATAGCAATCTTCAAATTTTCTGGAAAGTAAATCTACATATTTATTGTGGTTATCATGACAACATTGATGAACAAGTTCATTTCATTGTCTTCAAATAAAGCCTCATATAAAGATTTGTCTCCAAAGTTAGGAAGAAATATCAAGTTACAATGGTACAATGTGAGCTAATCTCTTATTTTGACATTCAACTACTATAAATTATACTATACAACTTCCACATGTAACTCGAGTATGAAATTAGAAACTCAACAAAGATTCCAATCCCCTAAATTGATATTTTATCCTTGATATATTATTTTCTTTGAGAACATCCAAATATGGATATTCCTTTGAAGACTCGTTCATGATTCTGTTGAAATAACTGTGTATTTTCATTTTTTCACCTTCATAATGTTTGGTGATTATACAAGACTCTAATCTTATATAAAAGGAGTTCCTAAAACCCTTCTTGAAAATTTTAATTACATTTTCTATGGTTGTGCACCTAATTGACTAGTAATCATCAAAGAATAATATCACCCAGAGATTAGTTGATGGTTGAATAGCTTCTAATTGGGTGATGTTATTCTTTGATGATTACCAATATTGTCTATATTGTCCTCTCTCCTCCTCCTTATTGGTATTCATGGGCCAATAGGTATTTCCAAGAACCAACTTGAGCTTCTAGACCTGTCTCACATGGTCTACCACCACATCTCTAACACAACACTAGATCTAAATTTTAATTTTTAAAATTCCACAAAAAGATAATTCCAGTTTTTAAGCAACTCTCCTCCTCTCTTATTCAACTATCTAACTTCTTCTTATTGTGTCAAATTTCACACCTACCATGCTTAGATGCACCTAGCACTCTTACTAGAATTCTCCGCAAACTCGAAATTATTGTCACAATCACCTCACACAGAGCTTCCTCCTACCTGTAGCAACCAACTAAATGTGACCCTTCAAAAATTATCAATTTTTTTTTCTTTTTTCATACAAAATCTCAAAAACATGAAACATTGAATTTTTGGTAGTTACCTCATATTTCATCCATCAAGATGCTACTATATGATGTTTCCAAAGCCTTCCTGTTGCAATTACCTCACATAAATTTTCATGTCTACCTTTTGCTAGTCATTTGACTTCACTTTATGAATAAGGACAACATACACTTGGGTATCTAGCTCACTTTTTGAATAGGAAAGGTATCATGCCACTAGACATATCAGTTATTTTATTATCAAAGGATGGCATCTAACCATCACCAACATCCAAATGTTTGATATTTGGAATATTTTTTCAAAGGCACCAGTCACTTGCCACCTAAGGTAGTCCAGATCATCCAATTACACAACTCATCTCAAAGAGAAAAGACAAATCAATACATACAACTAGATTCCACTTTGAAAATAGACCAAATTCAAATTGAGATTCATTTAAAACTGGTACTTTTTCAAGTTGAGGCCAAACACTATTGAAACATGAAAGCTTAAAAATGAGTTAGCAGCAAAGGTTGCAATGAAAGTTAAATTTTCTAGAATATATATAGATCCAATGGAGGTTCAAGATTAAGTCGATATGTTGGATTTTCCCACCTATTTTGTGTGAGGAAGTAGGTATGATTTATGTTCATATATATTTTTACATTGAGCAATTTGAAAAAATGTTGGGGCCAAATACCAATGTACAAAAGGAAAAGGTGTTGAGTATAATTGTGATTGATGACAAAAGTATTCATTAATGACAAAAGATATGATGACATGGCATGTATAATGATGTGGCATGGTTAATGAAGTTGAAAATCCACCTAATGGTGCTCTAGTACCTTCATGATGTCATTGTTACAATTTGACCTAGTTATATAGAGATTTGCCAATTTGGAGAAATTCTAAAAAATGGCTAAGTATTGAAAAATTGGTCCAAGTGGCCTTGGGGAAATGCCCGCCATAATTCATGGGTTAAAATAAATTCCCACACCATATGGTCAGGATGTAGCTTGTTCATTTGTATACCTGACCATGGTCTCATTTTGTCTTGAGAGTGTCTGAGGAGGAAGTTATAGGTCTTCTAAACAGGGTTAGGGGAAGTTTTGCACCAAGTTCAGTAAAATGTCTGCCTAGGGAAAATGAAGATGAGTTTGAGAGTTAAATCAGGTTAGGTGTGCTCAGTGAGGTGTAATACATCATCTAGTGGCATTGGTTTAGGATTCTGGTGAAATAAAAAATCCACCTTAGAAATTGGGTGTCTTACACTTCAAATTTGATGAAAATAAAAATCTTATCATGTTGACCTAGGGTTTGACAATTTTTTCTAGGTGTTGAATTAACAGTTTGGAAGGCTATTTTCAAATGCCCTCCAAATGATGTGTGTGTATCAAAAAAATTCAAAAGGTGACATGGATGTGTTCCTTGTTGAAATGGTTATCTAGCGACACTTTCAGTTTGCCTTATGATGGTCATATATGCAAAAGATCAATCTGCCAAAAGTAAGAAACATATTATTTTGCATATTAAGAACAAAAGAAAATTGGCTAAGTGTTAAAATCAAAAAGTTGAAAAGGAATTTGGAAATGCACGCCAAAGAGTGTCCTTGTTCTGATAATTTTTCCAGATGACATGGGAATGTTCCTTGGTGAACTGGCTATCCATCCGTGGAGTCAGATTCCCATTTTGTGCTCTCAAGTGGGAGTTATTGATCTCCCAAACAAAGAAGAAAAACATGGTTATTTATAAGAGGGTCTAAAGGATAAGCCTGTAGGAGCTTAGGAATGCCCGCAGGGGCTTAAATATGCCCACAGGGAGTGAGGTTAAGCCCGCAGAGGCTTAAGGATGCCCGCAGGGGCTAAGTTTAAATCCCATGGGGGGCCTACGAACTCCCACAAGGGCTAAAATATTCCCGCAAGGGTTTGGCTATGCCCACAGGGACTGAGATTAAGCCTGCAGGGGCTTAGGGATGCCCGTAGGAGGTGAGGTTAAGCCCACAGGGAATTAAGGATGCCCGGAGGAGCCTAGGCATGCCCGTAGAGGCCTAAGAATGCCCGTAAGGGCTTAGATAAGTCCACAAAAGGATGAAGCCCATAATAAGATAGCATGGTAGGGGAGATGAGCTTGTGAAAGGAAGAAACATGCAGGCCTAAGATGTCCAAAATAGGTTTTTAATTAATTAACTAAAAATATGCTATAAATAGAATCACAAATTAAAGATTAATTATTAGATATTTGAAGAGACATGAAATACATAATGAAGAGTTGAGAATGAAACTCATGAAGATATATATAACCAGAAATTTGAATTAGAGGGAAGGTGTCTCTCGGGTCCAAGTTGAAGAAGAAGCGAGTAAAGGCAGAGATTAATGAAGATCTAGAATTGAAGAAAAGGTTCTGGAAAATCTAAAGAAGATAGACAAGGGTGGAAGGGTGGAGCTAGGGAAGGTTCTAGCCTACTAAAAGGGTGTTGGTGCATCCTGTCAGTTTTAGCTGACAAAACAGGGTGTTGGTGCATCCTTCAGTTGTAGCTAAGAAATCGGGTGTTGGTGCATCCAACAAGTTTGAGCTTGGAAATTGATTGTAAATATAATTTTGCAGTATTAGAAAGAGTTGGTGGTTTTCCAAATTGGGCTTCCACGATAAAATTGTGTCTTCTACCTTCTTTGTTAATTCAGTCTTTTTAATTGTGATAAAATTTAAGAATAGTGAAAAACTGATTCACCCCCCCCTCTCTCAGTATTGCTTGATATTCCAACAATTGGTATCAGAGCAGGCTCTTCATTAAAAGTTTAAACACTTGAAGAGAAATATTTTATCACTATGGATCACTCAGGAAAAGTATCCTCAAAAGTTCCCTTATTCAATGGAGAATATTATGCCTTCTGGAGCATCCGAATGAGAAGCCATATAATGTCTCTTGGTTTGGATGTTTGGATGTCTGTAGAAACAGGGTGCACATATCCTAAAGACACTCCTACAGATCTTGAAGGAGTTAAAAAGTTTGGAAGCAATCTCAAAGCTATTAATGCAATTCTGGAAGGATTAACCAGAACAATTTTTTCCAAAGTAATGAATTGTCAAACAACAAAGGAAATCTGGGACAAATTGTGGACCATCTATGAAGGAGACACTAAAGTAAAAATAGCTAGACTCCAGAATTTTAAAACTCAATTCGAAAGTCTGAAAATGAAGGAAGAAGAAAACATTTCGAAATATTTTGGGAGAGTGGATGAAATTGTGAATGTTATTCAAGGGCTGGGAGAAGAATTGAAAGAAAAGGAGATAGTTGAGAAAGTACTAAGATCTCTTCCAATGATTTACAATCCTAAGATTTATACACTAGAAGATAGAGAAAATCTTGACAAACTCACCATGGATGAGTTATATGGAATTCTTATATCTTATGATATGAGGATTGGGAAAGACAACTCTGAAAAGAAGGAAGCAACCTTTAAAGTATCAAAAACAAAGAATAAATCTAAATATATTCAAGTAGAAGAATCTGATGATGAAGAAGTACTTCTAGTCAATAATCTTAAGAGAGGCACTGGTAAGTTCAAAGGGAAATTACCTTTAAAATGTTTTAACTGTGGGAAAATTGGTCACTTTGCTAACAAATGCCCTTATCCCAAACAAGGAGAAGAAAGTGAATGCCTTGATAATTTCAAGAAAAATAAAGAGGTATTTATGAAAAACAAAAAGAATACCTTCTATTCCATGGATGACAGTGAGTCCAGTGAAGATGAGGAAGCATAAGTTCTATTCATGGGAGTAGAACAAAAAATCCTTGAAGAAGGTGAAAGAGGTGTAGAAGATTTCAAAACAGAACTTAAGATTACTGTTGAAGAATTAGAAGTAATTTTTTTTAATTAAAAAGTCATATTCAGAAAACCTGTGAAGAAAAGGATGATCTAGAACTACAGCTCAATGAACAAGAAGAAAAATTTAAAAAAAACAAAGTTGAATTAAGCATGTTTAGGAAAAGGACCTATGAAGAGTCATTTCATTCAAAATTTAAGAGCAGCTCAGAAGCTCTAGATGACATCCTAAGATGTCAAAGATCATCCAGCAATAAAACTGGACTAGGATATGACAATGGAAAGAAACCAGAACAATCCTCAGTCATAAACAAAAGGGGAAATAAAATGAGCTATGCTGATGTACTTATAAAATCAGGTGCAAAAGATCACAATAGAAAAATTGTTCATCTTTAAGACAGAACAAAAACTGTCCCATGTAAACAACAACATTTGTTTTTGGGAAATTGTTATACCTGTAGCAACTTTGGACATATAGCTAGCAATTTTAAGTTAAATACTCCTATTGGGAAAAACCCTGCATTCCATCCTCAATCATATAAGAAGAATGACATAAGAAGTAATCCAAAAGGTAGAAGCTACAACTCTTTTGCTCCCCTTCATAGTTATAGTATAGAATGTTACAAATGTGGTAACCTAGGACATACAGCCAAAAATTGTAAATTGGTGATACCTATGAAGGATGGCAATACACAAAGAAATGAAGAAGAGAAGATTTGGAAGAAAAAGGAAGATCTGAAATGTTCAATAGCACTGTGTGCAACAAAAAAGAAAAATATAAGGGATGTAGATAGTGGTTGTTCAGAAAATATGACAGGAGACCCATAGAAATTTACAAGTCTAAAATGAAATCAGAAAGGAAAAGTCTCTTTTGGAGATAACCTATCATCTAAATTATTGGGAAAGGTACAGTGGCTCTTAAAGAGAAGATGAACGATGAAAATGTTCTACTAGTAAAAGACTTGAAACCAAATCTGTTAAGTCTAAGCCAAACATGTGATCAAGGACACATATGTATATTTGATTCTCAAAAATGTGAAATTGGAAATAAGGATTCAGGAAAAATTGTTGGGACCGCTGTGAGAACTTCAAGCAATGTGTATATCCTAGAAAATGAAGAACAATGTCACATGAGTCAAATTGATGAAAGCTTTCTATGGCATAGAAGGATGGGGCACTTGAAATTTGACAATCTTGTAAAATTCAGTAAGAAGGGAGTTGTAGGAAATTTACCAAGGATCATAAAACCACCAAACCATGTGTGTAGACATTGTCTTCATGGGAAGAAAACAAGAACAAGCTTTACAATCAAAGAGCACACTATTTGTCAGCCATTGGAAATAATTCATACTGATCTTTGTGGTCCTGCAAGGACTAAAAGATTTCAAGGTGAGTTTTATTTCATGTTATTTATTTATGATTATACTAGGATGACTTGGGTTTCATTTCTTAAAGAAAAATCATAAGCTTTTATGAAATTCAAAGCCTTCAAAGCACTTATTGAAAATGAATCAAATCTCAAGATCAAATGTCTAAGATCATATAATGGTGGTGAGTTCACCTCAAATGAATTCTATGAGTTTTGTGAAAATCATGGAATCAAAAGGAAATTTTCAGCTGAGCCCAGAACTCCTCAACAAAATGGAGTGGCCAAGAGGAAAAACAGGACTGTTCAAGAAGCAGCCAGAACTATGCTAAATGAAGCAAAACTTCCTGATGGCTATTGGAGAGAAGCAATATATACAAATGTCTATGTACAAAACAGAGGACAACTCAGAGTAAATAGTGACACAACTCCTTATGATCTGTGGTATGGAAGACCAGCTGCAGTGAAATACTTTAGAGTTTTTGGAAGTAAGTGCTACATAAAAAGAGATGATGATAATCTAGGGAAGTTTGATTCTAGAAAAGATGAAGGCATATTTCTTTGATATTATTATACCAAAAGAGCTTACAAATGTTATAATCTAAGGTTGCACAAGATCATAGAAAGTGCAAATGTAACTATAGATGACATTAAACCTAGAAGAATACAAATCCAAGAAAATGTGGATATTGAAGAAACTGATGATGAAGTAGATGAGGAGGAACAATCAGAAAATTCACAAGAAGGTATTCTTGAAGAAGAAGAAGAAGAAAAAGAGGAGAATGAAGACTCTCCTAGATCAGACACAAAGACACCATCCATATGAATTCAGAATAACCATCCTGAAAGTCAAATTATTGGTGACAAAAATTTAGGAGTTCAAACAAGGAGAAGATTGTTTGATGGTGAAGAACAAGCAAAACTTTCAATAGTAGAACCTAAAAAATTTAAGGAATATTGCAAAAGTGAGGATTGGATTAATGCTATGAATGAAAAACTTGATCAAATAGAAAAGAGCCAAACTTGTGAAATTGTCCCAAGACCTAAGGACATGAATGTCATAGGGACCAAATGGATTTTTAAAAACAAGTTTAATGAGGATGGTCATGTAATAAGGAACAAATACAGGTTAGTATGAAAAGGGTATGCTCAAGTGGAAGGTGTTGATTTTGAAGAAACTTTTGCACCTATTGCAAGACTTGAAGACATTAGAATGTTTTTAGCTTTTTCATGGTACAAGGACTTCAAAGTGTATTAAATGGATGTAAAATATGCATTTCTTAATGGAGAACTTGAAGAAGAAGTATATGTAGAGAAGCCTGAAGGTTTTCTCTTTTTAGAAAATAAAGATTATGTTTGCAAACTTAAGAAGGCACTCTATGGTCTTAAACAAGCCCCAAGAGCATGGTTTTCAAGACTTGACAAATATTTAAAACAACAAGGATATAAAAGAGGGGCTACTGACAATAATCTATACATAAAATTTGAAAACAAAAATATGATCATTGTTGTGTTATACATGGATGATATCATATTTGGAAGTGATCTACAAATTTTGACTATAAACTTTTCCTCAGAAATGAAGAAGGAATTTGAAATGTCAATGTTGGGGGAACTAACATTCTTTCTAGGTATACACATATCTCAATCAAAAAAAGGGATCTTCATCTCCCAAACTAAATATATCAAAGAGATGTTGAAAAAAATCAAAATGGAAGAATCAAAACCTATTAGTACTCCTATGGTTACTAGTTGCAAATTAAGCAAAAATGATGAATCCTTAGAAGTAGACCATACCATGTACAGGTCAATGATTGGTAGCTTATCATATGTAACAGCTACAAGACTAGATGTAATGCAAGCTGTAAGTTTGGTTGCCAGATTTCAATCAACACCAAAAGAAACACATGTGACTGCAGTAAAAAGAATTCTCAGATATCTAAAAGGTACTACAGATTATGGACTATGGTATCCAAAGAAGAATGAATTCTCTCTAGAAGCATTCACAAATGCAGATTGGGAAGGAAGTATTGATGACATAAAAAGCACTAGTGGGGCAACATTTTACCTAGGAAATTGCTTGGTATCATGGCTAAGCAAAAATCAATCTTCCATTTCACTATCTACAGTAGAAGCTGAGTATATTGCTGCACCATCATGTTGTACACAAGTCATTTGGATGAAACACACATTGGAAGATCTACTTGTACAATATGAAGATCCCATAGTTATATATTGTGACAATACAAATGCCATTAACATATCCAAAAATCTTGTCATGCACTCCAAAACAAAACATATTCCAATCAAATATCACTTCTTAAGAGAACAAGTGTCACAAAAGACTGTCAAACTAGAGTATGTTGACACAAAGGAACACATAGCTGATATTTCTACTAAACCTCTGACTAGAGAGTCATTTGCATATCTCAGGAAAAAACTGGGAGTTATCTCTCTTCATTAAAATAAAATGACGATAGTAACCCTGTCAAAAAAAGGGGGACATAGTTGGAAGGGGGAGAAATAGTGACGGGGGGAGAATTAAGAATCTTTTTCATTAATGTAAAAAGGGGGAGAGTAAAAAAAAGGGAAGAACATTTTGTTGTTGTTGTCGTCAATGGCAAAGGGGGAGAATGTTGAGTATAATTTTCATTGATGACAAAATTATTCATTAATGACAAAAGATATGATGACATGGCATGTATAATGATGTGTCATGGTTAATGAAGTTGAAAATCCACCTAATGGTGCTCTAGTACCTTCATGATTTCATTGTTACAATTTGACCTAGTTATATAGAGATTTGTCAATTTGGAGAAATTCTGAAAAATGGCTAAGTATTGGAAAATTGGTCCAAGTGGCCTTAGGGAAATGCTCGCCATAATTCATGGGTTAAAATAAATTCCTGGACCATATGGTTAGGATGTATTTCGTTGATTGGTCTACCTGACCATGGTCTCATTTTGTCTTGAGAGTGTCTGAGGAGGAGGTTATAGGTCTACCAAAACAGGGTTCTAGGCAGCTTTGCACCAAGTTCAGTAAAATTCCCACCTAGGGAAAATGAAGATGAGGTTGAGAGTGAAATGAGCTTAGGTGTGCTTAGTGAGGTGCAATACATTATCTAGTGGCATTGGTTCCGGATTCTGTTGAAATAAAAAATCCACCTTAGAAATTGCAAAAATTGTCTAAATATAGAATTACTGGTAAAAACTATATGAGTGACCTCAGTAAAATGCCGGCCATTTCCTGTGGTTGATGTATTAAAATATTTTGAGAGTATGTATCAATATAATGGTGTGTGGTGC
Source organism: Larix kaempferi (assembly GCA_027924585.1). Classification (NCBI taxonomy): domain Eukaryota; kingdom Viridiplantae; phylum Streptophyta; class Pinopsida; order Pinales; family Pinaceae; genus Larix; species Larix kaempferi. Next base: position 5,608,510 of record BSBM01000922.1, read on the forward strand.
ATCCAACCATATCAATTTCCCAGAGTGCCTCCCAGACTAAATTGCACTACTCCAGTAAAATGCCCGCCAAGGAGAGAGAAAGAAACTTCAGAGGATGAAATTGGTCTTGATGGAATCACCTTGTTAGAATCTACCCATTGGGTGTCTCACGCTTCAAATTTGATGAAAATAAAAATCTCATCATGTTGACCTAGGGTTTGACAATTTTGTCCAAGTGTTGAATTAACAGTTTGGAAGGCTATTTTCAAATGCTCACCATATGATGTATGTGTATCAAAAAAATACAAAAGGTGACATGGATTTGTTCCTTGTTGAAATGGATATCCAACAACACTTTGAGTTTTCCTTATGATGGTCATATATGCAAAAGATCAATCTGCCAAAAGTAGGAAAAATATTATTTTGCTTATTAAGAACAAAAGAAAATTGGCCAAGTGTTAAAATCATAAAGTTGAAAAGGCATTTGGAAATGCCTGCCAAAGAGTGTCCTTGTCCTGATAAGTTTTCCAGGTGACATGGGGATGTTCCTTGCTGAATTGGCTATCCATCCATGGAGTCAGATTCCCATTTTGTGCTCTCACGTGTGAGTTATTGATCTCCCAAAAATAGAATAAGAGGGTCTAAAGGATAAGCATGCAGGAGCTTAAGAATGCCTGCAGGGGCGTAAATATTCCCACAGGAGATTAGGAATGCCCGTAGAGGCTTAAATATGCCCGCAAGGGGTGAGGTTAGGCCTGCAGAAGCTTAAGGATGCCCACAGGGGCTAAAGTTAAAGCTCGCGGGGGGCCTATGAATGCTCGCAAGGGCTAAAAGATGCCCGCAAGAGTTTGGCTATGCCCGTAGGGGCTTAGGGATTCCCACAGGAGGTGAGGTTAAGCCCGCAGGGGCTGAGGTTAAAGCCCCCAAGGGCTTAGGGAGGCCTGTAGGGGCCTAAGAATGCTCGTAGGTGTTAATTTTGAGCATTAATTCACAATACTCTAGGATCTTTACTGAGAGAATAACATATATAGTATATCAATGCATATCAATCATAACAAGTATGTCAATCATCACAAGAAGCAAAAGCATGAGAGACAATAGACACACAGAGTTTCCATGGGGAAAACCCTAAGGTGAAAAACCCCATAGCTTCCTCGGAGATAGATAGAGCAATAGCACAACCAAAGTACAACCAAAGTACAAGAGATAGACTCTTCTTAGCAACTGATCCTCCTCCTCACATGTCCGCCACTTTCCAAGTGAAGGAAGTGTGAGTTCTGAAGTGATCCAAATAGAGATCTCCCGATATCTATTTATACTTGTCTTGTTTGCCCAATAACCTTATGGGGCTGACTTGTCTAGCTAGGTACAATAACTTCATATTACATTACATCGGGCCGACCCCTTACAAGGTGGTCTAATAACCCATCAGCAAGTTAACACACTTGCGACACTTGCCAATACAAATGATGACACTTCCATATAGAGGAATAATACATCTCTATAGGAGGACAATAAATATATAAGTGAAATACATTCTGAAGTTACATATACATCAACACTCCCTCTTAACTACGAAGGTATTTCTCGACACAGATCTACTAGCACAAGTCTTCTTCTCTGGATCATCATCATCGATGCATCGTCCTTGAATCATCGTCATCATCACTACTGTTGCTATCTCAACCAATCTCTGAATCTACTCATCATAGGAAGTTCTACAGAGCCAGTGCTTTTTCATACTGGATGTAGGCCCACTACCTGTAGGTCTTCATCATCATCTGTGCAAACGATCTAATAGAGGTGGTCTCTTAGGACTAATTTTATGTGCTGATGCAATACCTGACAAGAGCATCCCAGGAACATTTATGTGCCTGAGCACGACCTGCAAGATCTCCCAGGACTGATTACATGAATCCCCTTCACAATACCTTTAAAGAGAATCCCAAGAAAATTTATGTGTTGCAGCACGACTAGCAAGATCTCTAAAGAGCATCCCAGGACTTATTATGAGCACAAAGCTCAACCTCTTGGATCTTCAAGACTGATTACATGTGAATAGACAATACCTTTAAAGAGCATCCCAGGACTTATTACGAGCACACAGCTCAACCTATTGGATCTCTAGGACTGATTACATGTCTCCGTAGTAATACCTCATCCCAGGACTGATTACGAGCACACAGCTCAACCTATCGGATCTCTGAGGACTGATTACATACTACATAGCAATACCTCATCCCAGGACTGATTAAGAGCACACAACTCAATCTATCGGATTTCTGAGGACTGATTACATGCTATTTGCACAACCTGCCACATATCATCTCTAACCTCCAAGTATCAACCTGATACTCATGATCTAACTGATTATCATCGCACGAAGCATCATCCTGATGCTCATGATCATACTGATCATCATCACTGTACCGTCTTGATACATATCATCTGGAGCAACATCTTGAAGCTCGTCATCATGATCATACAATGCATCCACCTGATGCATACCAAGTATCTACCTGATACATATCACCATACATGATCCACATGATCATACAATGTATCCACCTGATACATACATAGATACAAGATCCACACAATGTATCCACCTGATATATATCAACATACATGATCTACCTGATCATACACAGTATCCACCTTATACATACATAGATACATGATCCACACAATGTATCCACCTGATATATCTAGCATCCAACATGATGTGTACATACATATACATATAAATGATCCAACTGATCATATCCAACATCCAACATGATGCATATATACATATATATATAAATGATCCAACTGATCATATCCAGCATCCAACATGATGCGTATATATAGAGTAGCAACTGGAGCATCATCCTGATGCTCATCATCCAGCGCTTACATCCACAGCCATGTGAAGGATCCTCCTTCCAACATGCTTGGAATGGCTTCAGCAAATGTCTCTATCACTTCTTCATCGAAGTGTCGTTGATCTAAAGAACACCAAGCCTCTCTCTGAAGTACTCAAACTTCACTCTGGCTAGTGGCTTCGTCAGCACATATGCAATCTACTCGTCCGTCACAACATACAGGAGCTTTATTGCTCCTCTCTGCACCATATCCCTGATATAGTGATATTTGATCTCAATGTGTTTCGACCTGTTGTGGAACACCCAGTTCTCAGACAACTTCACACAATTCTGGTTATCACAGAAGATACCAGTAGCATCCAACGGGAGATCAAATAACTCGGATAGTAGCTTCCGAAGCCATACTGCCTCACAACTAGCCGAATAGGCTGCAACATACTCTGCCTTGGCTGTACTCAGTGCTACGCAGGATTGCTTCTTACTAAACCAGGAGATCACACCTGATCCCATACTGAAGCAGCACCCAGATGTGCTCTTCCTATCTGCAGCACTACCTGCCCAATCTGAATCAACATAACCTTGTAGGTTAAACTTTTGATTCGCATCATACTTGAGCCCATAATCAACTGTACCCTTCAGGTACCTCAGAATATGCTTCACAACAACTAGGTGAACACTCCTTGGATCCGTCAGAAACTGGCTCAATGTGTTCACCACAAAGCAAATATCTGGTCTCGTGTTCATCAGGTACATCAAGGACCCAATCATCTGACGATACATAGAGACATCAACCGACTCAAATGAAACATCATGCAGAAGCTTCAGGTTCGATGCCATAGGTGTGGCCATGGCCTTACAGTCCATCATCCCGAACATCTTCAGGATATCTACTGCATACTTCCCTTGTCCAAGGAAGATCCCATCTGCACTCTGCCACACCTCCATACCTATAAAATACACAAAAAATAGTGCATCATCCCCAAGTACTTCATATCGAACTCAGCAACAAGCTTCCTCTTTGTATCGGCAATCAGTCTATCATCTCCTATTACAAATAGGTCATCCACATATATGAGTAGTGTCACAGGATTTCCTTCCTCAACCTTGTAGTAAAGGTTGGAATCTGCTTTACTCTTGGTAAAGCTCAAACTAGATAGGAAACTATCTATCCTACCATACCAAGTTCTAGGAGCTTGCTTCAAGCCATACAAGGGATTTCTTCAATCTGCACACATATGACTTCCTGTCATGTGTTTCAAAACCGAGTGGCTGCTCCACATACACTTCCTCTTCAACTACACCCTTCAAGAAAGCAGTCTTGACATCCATCTAGTGTATCTTCCATTTCATAGCTGCAGCCAGGGCAAGTACTGATCTGATGGAAGTGTAGTTGGCTACAGGAGAAAAAGTTTCTTCATAATCTATTCCCTCTTTCTGAGAGAAGCCACGAGCTATGAATCTTGCCTTGTATTTCTCTATGCTGCCATCTACAGCCTGTTTGATCTTGTAGATCCATTTGGAAGTCACAACAGACTTCCCTTCAGGTCTTGGGACAACATCCCAAACATCATTCTTCATTATTGATTGGTATTCTTCGACCATGGCATCCTTCCATTCTTTCTTTTCCGTTGCTTATTCATAACTGGAAGGTTCTTTGTTCATGATATCATAGAGTAAAGTAACATAGTTGGTATGTGATCTATTTCTCTTCTTTCCTCTGTGTTCTTCTTTTGGAATGCCATATCTTTCTACATATTGAATGAGCTCTCTAGACCATGCAGGTTTTCTCTTGTGAGATTTGTTCTCACAGGGTGGATCTATAGGTTGTTGCGGATCTTCAATTTCACGATCAACATCTGGAATTGCTTCAGTCATGGTAGTGTCTTGAAATCTAGTTTCCTTAGGTTCTTCATAAACTTCAACAGGTATCTTTCTTGATTTGATGAATGCTAAATTTTCATCAAATGTTACATTAGAGGAAATTTGGGTAAAAAATGGGCCTCCTAAGGAAAATAATAAGAAAATAATAAAATAATAGTAGAGAGAGAGTAAAAAAACTACTTTTTTGGATCGTAATTTCAACTTATCTCCTTGTAGGTTTACTCAAATTTAAAGTGGGAGGACTTGTTGGATGCATAATTAAATTATGCATCCAACGAGTACACATGTTCCATACTTTTAACAACAGTCACACCATGAAAAATTGAAAATACATTAAAAAAATGTTTCTAGTGAGAGAAAACACGTCTTTTAATGTATTTTCGATTTTTCATGGTGTGGATTTGTTAAAAATATGCAACATGGGTACTCGTTGGATGCATAATTTAATTATGTATCCAACGAGTCCTCCCGCTTGAAATTTGAGTAAACCTACAAGGAGATAAGTTGAAAATACGATCCAAAAAAGTAGTTTTTATTTTTTCCCTCCAATTTTTTTAGGTGCTCCCTTTTTTAATTTTAAAGCATTTTGATTGGCTAATACATGATGACATGGAATTTGTATTATTTTTTTAAGGCCCATTTTAAATTTAAATTTCCTCTAATGCATCCCTGCTGACATCAGTTTTCTTGAACCCTGGAAAGTATATTCTGTAAGCCTTCGAGCTTTCACTGTAACCCACAAAGATACCCTTCTTTCCTGAAGGATCTAGCTTAGTCCTCTTTTCCTTTGGCACATGAGTATATATTGGACAACCAAATATTCTGAGATGGATGACTTCAGGTTTCTTACCAGAGAAGACTTCTTTTGGTGTCTTGTTGTCCAATATCTTGTGGGGTGTTCTATTCTACACATATACAGCTGTCCTAGCTGCTTCTGCCCATAGATGCATAGGTAGATCCTAGTCATGCAGCATTTCCCTTGCTGCTTCCATGATTGTTCTGTTCTTTCTTTATGCAACTCAATTATGTTGTGGATTGTAAGGAGCAGTCAACTCCCTCTTAATCCATGAATCACTGCAAAGTTTCTTGAAGTCACCTGAAGTGAATTCTCCACCATTGTCGGATCTGAAAGTCTTGATTTTCTTATCAGTTTGGTTCTCCATCAAGGTTTTGAATTTCTTGAACTTATCAAACACGTCATCTTTGTTCTTCAAGAAGTAAACCCAAGTCTTCCTGGAGAAGTCATCAATGAAAGAGACATAGTAAACATACCCACTCAGAGAACTGGATGACATCGGACCACATACATCAGAGTGGATAATTTCCAAGATACTCTTGCCTTGTTTTCACTGCTTGGAAATGCCTTCTTTATGTTCTTTCCTTTTGCACATCCTTTGCAAACACCTTCATGCTTGGTCTTGATTTCAGGAAGACCTTCTACAGCTTTACTTGCAATTGGTAATGCTTTGTAGTTCATATGTGCAAGTCTTCTATGCCAAAGTTCACTTGGCTCCATGCAATCATGCACCATGGCATGTTCAGGTTGTCCCTTCAATTTGTACAATCCTCCCTCTTGCTCTCCAATCACCACTACATCATCTATGGTCTTTCCCTTTGGCCACATTAGAACTTGGCCATCCACAAATGCAACCGTCATACCTTTTGCATCCAATGCGGATATGGAGAGTAGGTTTTTATTGAGTCCAGATACATAGAGAACTTCTTTCAAATTCAAGGACTTTCCAGAATCTAGGTTATAGGAGGCTTCACCACTTCCTTTGATAGGGTATTGATAGTCATCCCCAAGTTTTACTTTATGGGGTGATTCATGTTCAGATAGATTTACAAAAGATTCTTTAAACCCATTCATGTGTTTGGAAGCACCACTGTCAATAAGCCAATCATTACAACCATGAGAGATAGTACCTGTGAGAGCAGAGATTAGTACATACTCTTCTTCGCTTGATGAGTCATCATCACTTTCTGTTCTAGCTTTCTTCCTGGGAGGTTCATCATCCTCAACAGTATGAGCATGATATCTTCTTTTGTTGTTCTTCTTCTTCTTGTTGAAGTTGTTGGTATCTTGTTTCCTTTTCTTGGGACATTCTGAGGCAAAGTGTCCTTTCTCATTACAATTGAAGCACCTTAGATCTTTTTTTTTTTTGTGATATGGATGAGAATATTTCTTCTTGCGATGGGATGGCTCCCTCTTGAACTTTCCTTTCTTGGTGTGTGCTGTGAGAGCTTGATCTTCGTTCCCCATCTTTTCTTCTCATGCCACAAGCCTTGCTTCTTCTTGAGAACATTCCTCCCACAGTTTACTGAAGGAGATCAATTTATTTCTTGCACAGATCCCTTAGATAAAGGAGTACCATGACCTGGGTAGGCCATTCAAAGTGGTCATAACAATTTCACCATTCTCCACCATTTCATCTATAGCTTCAAGTTGTTCCTTGATCTGAGAGACTTTGGAGAAATAAGATTGAATGGTCTCTCCATTCGACATCTTGACCCCTTTCAATTGATTCCGCAGAGTCATCTTCTGATTTATGTTCTTCCCTTCAAATATCTTGGATAGGGAATCAAACATAGCCTTGGGTGTCTTTAGGGATGACACATGTGGAATGAGATGATATTTAATAGAATGAGCAATGATTCTCTTTTCCTTGACCAAGTTCTTCTTATGCAATATCTTAGCATCTTCATCCTCTAGGATAGGGATCTCTTCTTTTATGTAAGGGTCCAAGTCATTCTCTTCCAGGATTAACCCAATCCTATACTTCCAAGCTCAGAAGTTATCAGCCCCTTCAAGCTTATCCTCAAGCTTGGTGTGGTGAGACATCTTAAAGAGTACTTCAAATGGAAATAGAAAAGATTTAGGTCTTACCACTTGATTTGCTGAAAACTGGATCTGGTCCCGCATTAGGGTTTGTCAGAGAAAACCCTAAAAATTCAAAATGTGAATGTCAACTTTCTGAAAGGATAGAAAGATGTGACTTGATGAGCTAAGCAGCCTGATGTATTTATAATTTGAGATATGCAAAGCTTCACCCTTTAGAAATGCCTTTTTGTCTTCCCGGGTTCACTAGGGAGGACCCTGAATTAGGGTTTGAGTTTCCCGGAGATTTATCCAGCCAAAAATCTCAATCCAAAGCTCTAAACTTTGACTTTTCCAAGGAGCTTCCAGGTATGTCTTCAGATTTTAGAATATCCTATTTTTGAGGAAACCCTAATTGTTAGGGCCAAAACTAAAAGTGCTCAGAACTGAATTCTGATTGGACAGATAGATTCTCCTTGATGAGTGGATTCAATCTACTATACTGCTTTTCCAAAATCTGTGGAGAGAAACCCAATAAACAAGAAACCTTGGTTTCCATCACTACGCAATGTCTTCTTCTCAGGTTAGCTCTGATACCATGTTTATTTTGAGCATTAATTCACAATACTCTAGGATCTTTACTGAGAGAATAACATGTATAGTATATCAATGCATATCAATTATAACAAGTATGTCAATCATCACAAGAAGCAAAAGCATGAGAGACAATAGACACACAGAGTTTTCATGGGGAAAACCCTAAGGTGAAAAACCACACAACTTCCTCAGAGATAGATAGAGCTTTAGCGCAACCAAAGTACAACCAAAGTACAGGAGATAGACTCTTCTTAGCAGCTGATCCTCCTCCTCACAAGTGCACCACTTTCCGAGTGAAGGAAGTGTGAGTTCTGAAATGATCCAAATAGATATCTCCCGATCTCTATTTATACTTGTCCTGTTTGCCCAATAACCTTATGGGGCCGACTTGTCTAGCTAGGTACAATAACTTCAAATTACATTATATCAGGCCGACCCCTTACAAGGTGTTGTAATAACCCATCAGCAAGTTAACACACGTGCGACGCTTGTCAATACAAATGACGACACTTCCATATAGAGGAATAACACATCTCTATAGGAGTACAATAAATATATAAGTGAAATACATTCCAAAGTTACATATACATCAACAGTAGGGGCTTAGATAAGCCCAAAAAAGGATGAAGCACGTAATAAGCTAGCATGGGAGGGGAGATGAGCCCACAAAAGGAAGAAGCCTGCAGGCCTAAGATGTCCAAAAGAGGTTTTTAATTAATTAACTAAAAATATGCTATAAACATAATCATAAATTAAAGATTAATCATCAGATAATTGAAGAGACACGAAATACATAATGAAGAGATGCGAATGAAACTCATGAAGATATATATAAGCAAAAATTTGAACTAGAAGGAAGGTGTCTCTCGTATCCAAGTTGAAGAAGAAGCGAGTAAAGGCAGAGACTAATGAAGATCCAGAATTGAAGAAAAGGTTCTGGAAAATCTGAAGAAGACAGACAAGGGTGGAAGGGTGGAGCTAGGGCAGGTTGTAGCCTGCTAAAAGGGTGTTGGTGCATCTTGTCAGTTGTAGCTGACAAAACAGGGTGTTGGTGCATCCTTCAGTTGTAGTTGAGAAATTGGGTGTTGGTGCATCCAACAAGTTTGAGCTTGCAAATTGATTGTAAATATAATTTTGCAGTATTAGAAAGAGTTGGTGGTTTTCCCAATCGGGCTTCCACGATAAAATTGTGTCTTCTATCTTCTTTGTTAATTCATTCTTTTTAATTGTGATAAAATTTAAGAATAGTGAAAAACGGTTTCATGCCCCCTCTCAGTATTGCTTGATATTCCAACAAGTGGGAATTGACAAGTTCAATTAGAAATATACTAATATAGTTATGAATAATGCCAAAAGATCTATCATCTCTGCAATAAAATAACAAAAATTCCTTAATATGATGTTGCTATTCAATAGAAAACAAGGAACACACCTTTGTTTACATTTTCCTCTCCAGGTCCTCCACTTCTTGCAAAGCTAACCATCACATGGTCTGCATAAAGTTTATATAGAAATTAACTAACCAAAGTTTGGGAGATATAAATAGTACATATATTCTATTTGTGTATTGAAAACTGTATAAAAATTCAATAATGATAAAAAATAAAAATAATTTTATTTATTTATTTCATTAAATAACATGACCATAGTTTCTAAATAATTTTGGAAATTGTTTAAAAGAATTGAGTAATAGCAGGTCTCTTGGACAATAATAGTTCCCACATAACCCCATCATGTAGCATCCATAAACTAAATCCAAAATTTTATTCATCTAAAATTGTGCTACTCAAATCCCTACATGACCTAACAATCAACAAAATGACATTATGCAATGAATGATGTATCCCTGCAAACAGTAAAGAACTGGCTATTTACCTAATAGTGAAGCTTCATAAATTGTGGATTTACAATGGAAAGTTTGGTAGTAAATCTCTCAGCGGATTGAGTCATCGGGACTCAAGCTAAATGCAAAAAAAAAAATGATAAGGATCAAAATCCTAAGCGAAGGAGGTGATTTGTCTTGGGTCTACATCAACACCATTAAGTTGATCCACGTGTTGACATTGGCGTCAATAAACCGGCCTCAACCTTGAGTCAACAACTTGACTAAAAAAATGATCTTGGCCTAAATAGAGAGTTTGAACAATGAGAAGCTAAATGATTATGGTAAGTGTAGTTGAAAAGGTGTTAGTTATATGTAACTAATAACTACCTTATGGTATAAATTTAGCAAGTATCTTAAATAAGGGATTTACATATTTCTATACTTCTGAAATAGAGATATAGGAAATGTTGATGTATATGTAACTTCGGAATGTATTTCATCTGTATATTATATATATATTTATTGTACCCTTATAAGAGATGTGTTATTCCTCTATAAGGAAGTGTCGTCATGTGGATTGACAAGTGTCACAAGTGTGTGTACTTGCCGATGGGTTATTAGACCACCTTATGGGGTCGGCCCTGATTAATATATAATATAATGTGGATGTATCTAAGTAGACAAGTCGGCCAGTAGGTCACTGGGCAAAAAGGTGAGTATAAATAGAGATAGGAGATCTCTATTTTACTCACTCGGAAAAAGCAACTATCTCTCTCTCTGAAAAGTGGCGCACTAAGTGAGGAGGAGGAGGATCATCTACTAGGAGACTATCTCAGTATTATTTGGTTGTATTTTGGTTGAGCCATTGCTCTCTCTATCTCTGAGGAAGTTGTGGGGTTTTTCACCTTAGGGTTTTCCCCACGGAAACTCTGTGTCTCTTGTCTCTATGCTTTTGATTCTTGTGATGCTTGTGATGCTTGTCATATTATGATTGTCATGCATTGATATACTGTAGATGTTATTCTCTCAGCAAAGATCCTATAGTATTGTGATTTAATACTCAAAATTTAACATGGTATCAGAGCTTAACTGAGAAGAAGACATTTTGCAGTGACGGAAGCTTGTATTCCTTGTTTATTGGGTTTCTCTCCACATATTTTTGAAATTCAGTATAGTAGATTGGATCTACTCATCAAGGCACATCTATCTGTCCAATCAGAATTCAGTTCCGAGCATTTTCGGATTTGGCCCTAAAAATTAGGGTTTCCACAAAAATAGGAATTTCTGGAAACTGAAGGCACAGTTGGAACTCCTTGCAAAAATCGAAGGTTAGAGCTTTGGATCGAGATTTTTGGCTGGGTAGATCTCTGGGAAACTCAAACCCTAATTCAGGGCTCTCCCTAGTGAACCCGGGAGGACAAAAAGGCAATTTTGAAGGGCAAGACTTTGCTGATCTCAAATTCTGAATGTACTAGGATGATCAGCTCTCCAAGGCGCATCTTTCTATCCTTTCGGAATTTTGAAATTCACATTTTGAATTTTTAGGGTTTCTCTGACAAACCCTAATCCGGGACCAGATCCAGTTTTCAGCACTTCAAGTGGTAAGTCCTAAACCTTTTCTATTTCCATTTGAAGTACTCTTAAAGGTGTCTCTTCACACCAAGCTTGAGGATAAGCTTGAAGGGGATGATAACTTCCGAGCCTGGAAGTATAGGATTGGACTAATCCTGGAAGAGAATGAGTTGGACTCATATGTGAAAGAAGACATCCCTATCCCAGAGGATGAAGAGGCCAAGGCATTGCACAAGAAGAACTTGGTCAAAGCAAAGAGAATCATTGCTGATTCTATCAAAGACCATCTCATACCCCATGTGTCTTCTCTCAAGACACCCAAGGAGATGTTTGAATCCTTGACCAAGCTATTTGAAGGAAAGAACATAAATCGGAAGATGACCCTGCGGAACCAATTGAAAGCAGTAAAGTTTCAGAATAGAGAAACCATTCAATCTTATTTTTCAAGGGTCTCCCAGATCAAGGAACAACTAGAAGCAGTGGATGAAATGGTGGAGAATGGTGAAGTGGTGATGACCACTCTAAATGGCCTACCCAGGCCATGGGATTCTTTTATTCAAGGAATTTGTGCAAGGAAGAAGTTGATCTCCTTCAACAGATTGAGGGAAGAATGCTCTCAAGAAGAAGCTAGGCTTATAGCTCGTGAGGAAAAGATGGGAGGAGAAGATCAAGCTCTTGCAGCTCACACCAAAAGAAGCAAAACCAAGAAGGATCACTCTCACCACAAAAGATCTCATCAAAGGAGTAAGAAGGACCTAAGATGCTTTACATGCAATGAGAAGGGTCACTATGCTTCAGATTGTCCCAAGAACAAAAGGGATAACAACAACAACTTCAGTAAGAAGAAGAAGGGCAGCAAAAGAAGATTTCATGCTCATGCTGCCGAAGATGATGAACCCCCAAAGAAGAAGGCTAGGGCAGAAAGTGATAGTGATGATGTCTCATCAAGTGAAGAAGAGTATGTTCTGATCTCTGCTCTCACAGGTACAATCTCCCATGGTTGTAATGATTGGTTAATTGATAGTGGGGCATCCAAACACATGACTGGATTCAAAGAATCTTTTGTGAACCTATCTGAACATGAATCACCCCATAAGGTGAAACTTGGGGATGATTATCAATACCCAATCAAAGGAAGTGGTGAAGCCTCCTACAACCTAGATTCTGGAAAATCTCTGAAGATGAAGGAAGTCCTCTATGTACCTGGGCTCAAGAAGAACTTACTCTCCATCTCTGCATTGGATGCAAAAGGTATGAGGGTTGCATTTGTAGATGGCCAAGTCCTGATGTGGCCAAAGGGAAAGACAATAGATGATGCAGTAGTGATTGGAGAGCAAGAGGGAGGACTGTATAAATTGAAGGGACAACTTGAACATGCCATGGTGCATGAATCCATGGAGCCAAGTGAACTTTGGCATAGAAGACTTGCTCATATGCACTATTGGGCACTTCCAATTACAAGCAAGGCAGTAGAGGGTCTTCCTGAAATCAAGACCAAACATGAAGGTGTTTGCAAAGGATGTGCAAAAGGTAAGAACACTAAGAAGGATTTCCCAAGTAGTGAAAGCAAGGCGAAAGACATTCTGGAAATCATCCACTCAGATGTATGTGGCCCTATGTCTTCAAGTTCCCTGAGTGGGTATGTTTACTATGTATCATTTATTGATGACTTCTCCAGGAAGACTTGGGTATACTTCTTGAAGGGCAAAGATGAGGTGCTTGATAAATTCAAGGAATTCAAAAACTTGATGGAGAATCAAACTGACGAGAAAATCAAGACATTCAGATCTGATAATGGTGGGGAATTCACCTCAAATGACTTCAAGAAGCTTTGCAGTGATTCAGGGATTAAGAGGGAGTTGACTGCTCCTTATAATCCTCAACAGAATGGAGTTGCAGAAAGGAAGAATAGAACTATCATGGAAGCAGCAAGGGCAATGTTGCATGACCAGGATCTTCCTATGCATCTATGGGCAGAAGCAGCTAGAACAGCTGTATATGTGCAGAACAGAACACCCCACAAGATATTGGACAACAAGACACCAGAAGAGGTCTTTTCTGGTAAGAAACCTGAAGTCAGCCATCTCAGAATATTTGGTTGTCCAGTATATACTCATGTCCCAAAAGAGAAGAGGACTAAACTAGATCCTTCAGGAAAGAAGGGCATCTTTGTGGGTTATAGTGAAAGCTCAAAGGCTTACAGAATATACTTTCCAGGGTTCAAAGAAATTGATGTGAGTAGGGATTTAACATTTGATGAAAACTCAGCATTCATCAAATCAAGAAAGGCACCTACCGAAGGTTATGAAGAACCTAAGGAAACAAGATTTCAGGACACTACAATGACTGAAGCAGTTCCAGAAACTGTTCGTGAGTTTGAAGATCCACAAGAACCTGTAGATCCACCCCGTGAGGATAACTCTCACAAGAGGAAACCTGTATGGGATAGAGAGCTCATTCACGATGCAGAAAGATTTGGCATTCCAGAAGAACACAGAGCAAAGAAGAGAACCAGATCACACACCAGTTATGTTGCTTTACTCTGTGACATTATGAACAAAGAACCTTCCAGTTATGAAGAGGCAGCAGAAAAGAAAGAATGGAAGGATGCAATGGTTGAGGAATACCAATCAATAATGAAGAATGATGTTTGGGATGTTGTCCCAAGACCTAAAGAGAAGTCTGTTGTGACTTCCAAGTGGATTTACAAAATCAAGCATGCTGCAGATGGTAGTATAGAAAAATACAAAGCAAGATTCGTAGCTCGTGGTTTCTCTCAGAAAGAAGGAATAGATTATGAAGAAACCTTTGCACCTGTAGCTAGGTACACTTCCATTAGAACAGTGCTTTCCCTGGCTGCAGCAATGAAATGGAAAATACACCAGATGGATGTCAAGACTGCTTTCCTAAACGGTGTAGTAGAAGAGGAAGTATATGTGGAACAGCCACTCGGTTTTGAAATACATGACAGGGAATCATATGTATGCAGATTGAAGAAAGCCTTATATGGCTTGAAGCAAGCTCCTAGAACCTGGTATGGTAGGATGGACAGTTTCCTATCTAGTTTGGGATTTACCAAGAGTAAAGAGGATTCCAACCTTTACTACAAGGTTGAGGAAGGGAATCCTGTGATTCTACTATTGTATGTGGATGACCTATTTGTGACAGGAGATGATAGACTGATTGCAGATACTAAAAGGAAGCTTGCAGCTGAATTCGATATGAAATATTTGGGAATGATGCACTATTTCCTAGGTATGGAGGTGTGGCAGAATGCAGGTGGGATCTTCCTTGGTCAAGGGAAGTACATAGTAGATATCCTGAAGAGATTTGGAATGATGGATTGCAAGGCCATGGCCACACCTATGGCATCAAATCTGAAGCTTCTATGTGATGCTTCATCTGAGCTGATTGATGTCTCTATGTATCGTCAAATGATTGGGTCCTTGATGTACCTAATGAACACAAGACCAGACATTGGCTTTGCTGTGAACACATTGAGCCAGTTCCTGATGGATCCGAGGAGTGTTCACCTGGTTGCTGTAAAGCATGTTCTGAGGTACCTGAAGGGTACAATGGATTATGGGCTCAAGTATGAAGTGAATCAAAAATTTAACCTACAGGGTTATGTTGATTCAGATTGGGCTGGCAGTGCTGCAAATAGGAAGAGCACAGCTGGGTGCTGCTTCAATATGGGATCAGGTGTGATCTCTTGGTTTAGCAGGAAGCAGTCCTGTGTAGCACTAAGTACAGCTGAGGCAGAGTATGTTGCAGCCTGTTTAGCTAGTTGTGAGGCAGTATGGCTACGGAAGCTACTGTCTGAGTTATTTGATCTCCCGTTGGAGGCTACTAGTATCTTCTGTGATAACCAGAGTTGTGTGAAGCTATCCGAGAACCCAGTGTTTCATGATAGGTCGAAACACATAGAGATCAAATATCACTATATCAGGGATATGGTGCAGAGAGGAGCTATGAAGCTCCTGTATGTTGCGACAGACGAGCAGATTGCAGATGTGCTGACGAAGCCACTAGCCAGGGTGAAGTTCGATTACTTCAGAGAGAGGCTTGGCGTTCTTCAGATCGAGGACACTTCGAGGAAGAAGTGATGGACACATTTGCTGAAGCCATTCCAAGCATGTTGGAAGGAGTATCCTTCACATGGCTGTGGATGTAAGCACTGGATGATGAGCATCAGGATGATGTTCTGGTTTCTGCTTGGATATGATCAGTTGGATCATTTTTATGTATGTATGTATGCATCGTGTTGGATGCTGAATATGATCAGTTGGATCATTTTTTATGTATGTATGTACGCATCATGTTGGATGCTGGATATGATCAGTTGGATCATTTTTATGTATGTATGTACGCATCATGTAGATGCTGGATATGATCAGTTGGATCATGTGTATGTATTTTGTATATGCATCATGTTGGATGCTTGGACCATGTATCTGTATATGTATCAGGTGGATACATTGTATGATCAGGTGGATCATGTATGGTGATATGTATCATGTATTTGTATTTGTATCAGGTGGATACATTGATGATCAGGAGGATCATGTATGATGATATGTATCAGGTAGATACTTGGTATACATCAGGTAGATGCATTAATGATCAGGTGGATCATGCAGCAGAATGTTGCAGTGATGATCAGATGATCATAGATGATGAGCTTCAGGATGTTGCTCCAGATGACATGCAGCAGGATGTTGCAGTGATGATCAGGATGATCATAGATGACGAGCTTCAGGATGTTGCTCCAGATGACATGCAGCAGGACGTTGCAGTGATGATGATCAGGATGATCATGGATACATCAAGATGATGTATGGTGAGTATCAGGTTGATACTCTATGGCCGTGGATCAGGTTGTGCAGATGAGCATGTAATCCGGTGCCCTGGGAGATTTGCAGATGGTCTTTCGAGGTTTTGCCTATGGCATGTAATATCGGTGCCCTGGGACATCTGGCAAATGCTCTTTCAAGGTTTTGCTCTGGGAGGACATGTAATTCGGTGCCCTGGGAGATCTGCAGATAGTCTTTCGAGGTTTTGTGGTGGGGTCACATGTAATAGCGCCCTGGGAGATCCTATAGGTAGAGCTGTGTGCTCGTAACAGCCTGGGATGCTCTTTCGAGGTTTTGTGACGCACGTAATAAGTCCTGAGGATTCCACAGTATGGCCAGTGATGACGAAGACCTGCAGGTGGTGGGACTACATCCAGTATGAAAAAGGAATGGCTCTATAGAACTTCCTATGACGAGTAGAGACAGAGATTGGTTGAGATAGTAGCAGCAGTAACGATGATGATGACGATGCATCGATGACGATGATCAAGAGAAGAAGACTTGTCTAGCAGATCTGTGTCGAGAAATACCTTCCTAGTTAAGAGGGAGTGTTGATGTATATGTAACTTCGGAATGTATTTCATCTGTATATTATATATATATTTATTGTACCCTTATAAGAGATGTGTTATTCCTCTATAAGGAAGTGTCGTCATGTGGATTGACAAGTGTCGCAAGTGTGTGTACTTGCCGATGGGTTATTAGACCACCTTATGGGGTCGGCCCTGATTAATATATAATATAATGTGGATGTATCTAAGTAGACAAGTCGGCCAGTAGGTCACTGGGCAAAGAGGTGAGTATAAATAGAGATAGGAGATCTCTATTTTACTCACTCGGAAAAAGAAACTATCTCTCTCTCTGAAAAGTGGCGCACTAAGTGAGGAGGAGGAGGATCATCTGCTAGGAGACTATCTCAGTATTATTTGGTTGTATTTTGGTTGAGCCATTGCTCTCTCTATCTCTGAGGAAGTTGTGGGGTTTTTCACCTTAGGGTTTTCCCCACGGAAACTCTGTGTCTCTTGTCTCTATGCTTTTGATTCTTGTGATGCTTGTGATGCTTGTCATATTATGATTGTCATGCATTGATATACTGTAGATGTTATTCTCTCAGCAAAGATCCTTTAGTATTGTGATTTAATACTCAAAATTTAACAGGAAAAAAGAGTTTTGAATTTAGATAGGCGAAATTTGGCATTGGAATCCTTTCCTTGCAATCTGAATGTTCATTTGAGAACCTTGTGTTAAGGGAAGTCAAGATTTGTACTTGTAAGTGATATTGTATAAATATAATTTTTCATTTTTAATTCTTTTTCTGCATATTACTCCACTAAAATCTATTGGCCAATACAGGTGTAGGATATGTTAAGGGTAAATGCGCACACCCTAGGGCTTGAACTAGGATGCAATTTCACACATAAAGGTTGGATCAACTTGGTTACAAAAGGTTCAAAGTTAATATTCAATTCTGAATTTATTAGTCATTTATATGAACTAGACTTTTACATTAGATGATAAACAATATTGGAGCATTGTACTCCAACATAGTTTATCTCATTTTTGTTGTAGAGGGTTGGAATTATGTCCCATTCAATATACCTCTATAGACCAATACCAAAACAGAATTACATTCTGCAAAGACTAAAACAGGGAAGCTAGAAAAGGTATCACTTAGGAGATGACTTTAACTAGGATATTGATTTACATGTTGCATTGCACTTACTCAAACTATAAGCTCTTTGATTTTTAATAGAAGGAATGGCCCATGTTTTTTAGTCATTACATTATTCAGATCTATGTTTCCCATACTTAATGCTTATTAATTTGTCAGAGTGTACCTGGCATATTCAAAATCACAGCAAGAAAGTAGTCATGGATTTAGACCACGTCTACATCCTAGGGTGAATGTTCCTTATTGAATCAACAAATTCCCTACTATGGAAGGCTTGGAAAATAGACATGATGGGAGAAAGAACGAAACACACCATGGCTCCTGTGGAAGAGACAAAACAAGGCCCATTTAGTAGCACTGTCACACTTCAGGTGCCAAGCTAAAACAAGGTCATTGCAAAGGCCACCACCAATTTCTCCTTGATACTTAACTGTGATTTGGCCACTTTAGTTGCTAGACCACCTCACTAGAAGATCAAGGAAGATGGTTGAGATCCATTGCAAATTAGTACACCTTTGAAGAATGGTTAATACGGTAGTGATAGAAACATCAATTTTCAAAATATCACGCCTCACTTAATATTTATCCCTTTCTGAAACAATTATCCATTTCATTGAGAATTTATTCTAATATAAAATAGAGACTTTCTCTCCCATTTTAATAATATTAAAGAGGAAAATTCACAGTTATCATATGGAGTGTTGGCACATTTATTTTTGAATTTTTTGTTGAAAAGATTGTAAATGATGTGAAACAAATAAATAAAACCTTATAACTTGTTTCCACATGACCAAGAGTAAGTGAAAAAAATGCTAAATGAAGGAAGTGCCAAGTCCCGAAGGGAAACATTTCATATGAATGATGGCCAAGTTAAAGAGGAGCTAAAAAGTTAAATGAAATACCTTGAGATGTCACATAAATAAATCGACAACCTAGATGGAAGCAGAGGGATAGGATCAATGGCAGGGTTAAGTTTCTTCGGAGAAGAAGCAAGGTATATAACACAAACGAAGGTTTCTAAAGCGACTGTTGGAGCGTCGTTAAAAGGAAGACAAGATCAACAGTCAGTTGATTGGTTGAGGATCATATTGATGGCTCATACAAATTTCGCGCTACCAACATGCACATAGAAGTGGAACGCTTGGTGGTTGCGAAATAACAAACCACCTTCCACGTGTCAACATCATAACATTTTGTAACTTGGGAGAGTGGTAAAGGAAACTGCCTCCTAGCGTTGTGAAACCACTTTGGGAGGATATAAAGGCCAAACACACATGTGAAAAGTTGACATTTGTCACTTAGTATCCGATTGATTGGGACGTGTCATGTGCTGTGAAGAAGATGACAACAGGTACCTTTCCAGCTCGTCCGTTGCCAGGTAGGTTCTTCGAAAACTCCTATGGTTATTTCAAAAGGTCTTCATAATGGAAATTCTCAATGCAGCAGGAGGTCAGAATGATGAATCTATCAAACTGGAAGAAATTCTAGAGGAAAAGGATGGGGATATATATGACACTGTTCTTACCATAGTTTCGGTTTCATATATAAAAACAAGTTGGAGGGTTTGCAGAAACAGAGTGTAGATATACATAGTGTTCATGAATCCAATTTTATCCATTTCTTCCCTGAGAAAACCCTAGGTTTTCCTGACTTCATTTCCTAGTGTGAGAATTCCATGGCTCTGATACCATGTGAGAATTATATATAGGTTTAATACCATGAAAGGATTCTAATAGCCAAGAATCTTGAAGCAAAGAAGTCCTCACAAGAATTATTCAAATATATGCAAGAATAAGAAGAAGAAATATTGAGACAGAAACATAAGAGAAGGAAATCAATTGATGGAAATATCATCTCATATATTATTCATGAATATTAATACAATATATAATACATATCAAGAGACAAAATAGAATGCCTTACAGACAAGTTGAAAAGATCACAAAAGTAAGGCTTACTAAAATCTAGAAAAACCCCTTAGGTGTCAAAATCACTTTCCAAATCAGTCCAAAGGATCATGAATTAGCTAAATATGGTATATAATAAAATGAGTGATGAAAATGGAATGTGATGATTAGTTTTGGAGAGAATAAATAGGTGGAGGTCGAATTGTCCAAGTGGAGATAGTTTCTAAGTCAACTAGCTTTAGCTTATCCACTACAAAGTAGAAAAAACAAGATAAAGCTTTCTAAATATAAAAAGTGTCTTTCTAATTCAGGAATGGAATAAAATCAGATAGAATCCAGGGAAATCTTATCCAAAATCTATCCAAATTCTTTTTTGTGACTTAGGATGGCATATGGAGGCATATAAGACAAAACTAGGCCAACTACATAGTCTACACCTAGGAAAAATATTAATCTAGATGACTAATAAAATATATCGTAAGTATGGAATGGGTTTTTAAATGTTCCAACAAACCCCCTTAATACTAACTTAGAGTGAGTAAATTATATGTAGGGCCCAAGCAACAAGGATTATGGTCACCCCAAAAATTATTATGCTTAGGTAAACTAAGGAAATAGGCAAAACCACATGGGAAAAACCAGCCCTAAAAAATGGACATGTGCACACCAAAATTGTTGCTGCTCCAAAATCAAGTAGGTGTGGAATTGATCAGATGTCTGCAGGAATCTTCTTATTGGTAAGAAGTGGATCATTCTCCAAAACATGTGCTTGAATTCTCCTTTAGTGGATTTAAGCAAATCTAGAAGCTATTTGAACTTACTCTTGAATAGAACAAATCCATGAATATGAAAACCATTCTGGAACTTGAAATTCAAACAAAATGAGGTAGGATCAACTCCAATCATATATGATTTCTCTTTAAACATGAAATTAAAATCATCTCCAAGAAAATATTCCAATGTGACTCCAATGTCTCCATCTTCAATGAAACTTTGAGTACATGCGCTAGTCATCATGTAGGAATAGGTAGAAATCATTACATCACAATAAGTGAGTGCAAATGGAGCACTCTTGAAATATGAACCAGCCTTCAAATCATCCAATATATCAACATATTTCACACCATCATCTTGTGAAGTATGTACAAAATCATTAAGAACTAGATTTTTATCCTCAAGATCAAAATATGAAGAATGATATGAGAACTATGAATGGATGGAATCCTCTTCAACAATGGTAGCTCCATTAGTTGAAACTTCTTCATTACCAGCAACCACATATGAAGGAGAGAGATATGATTTCTCAAATTCTTGAGCCAAAAAAGAAGTCTCTTCAATTACTGCTTCATGGAAAGAAGCATTCGAATCAAAGATATCATCATCAATAGGAACTGACTGTGAAGAAAATTCTACAATTTCATTTTCTTCAAAGACAACTTTTTCAGAGAGGGTTGAGGCCGAGACTTCAGGAGGAAGAACACATGAGAAGGTGTCAAATTTACTCTCCATATTCCTGATATGAAACTCATTTTGATTTTCAAATACTCTATCTAAATTGGTCCATATATCCTTTGGGTATTCAACAGAATCAATAAGGTAGTGCATGCATGGAGAAAAAGCTAGACACATGGCTCCAAGTGCTCTATCACAATTATTCAACCAACCATTTTTCTCTTTTGAGGATTCAGGATCTGCAACAGCTCCAATAGAAACATCAAAGAGACAATGTCTCTTCATATATGCACTCATATGTGGCTTTCACTCATCATAGTTTAATGGTGTAAGAAGAGGAAATGAATTCGAATCCATGAAGTTCTACCTGCAAAACAAACTTTGAAACTTATACTGGAAGACTCATCTGAATCTAATCTATGAGCTCCCTGACATATAATACCATGTGATAATTCTATGGCTACGATACCATGTGATAATTCTATATAGGTTGAATACCATGAAAGAATTCTAATAGCTAAGAATCTTGAAGAAAAGAAGTCCTCACAAAATTATTCAAATATATGCAAGAATAAGAAGAAGAAATATTGAGACAGAAACATAAGAGAAGGAACTCAATTGATGGAAATATCATCTCATATATTATTCATCAACATGAATACAATATATCATAAATATCAAGAGAAAAAATAGAATTCCTTAAAGGAAATTTGAAAATCTCACAAAAGTAAGGCTTACTAAAAGCTAGAAAAACCCCTTAGGTGTCAAAAGCACTTTCCAAATCAGTCCAAAGGATCATGAATTAGATAAATATGGTATGTAAGATAATGAGTGATGAAAATGGAATGTGATGGTAAATTTTGGAGAGAATAAAGAGGTGGAGGTCGAATTGGCCAAGTGGATAGTTTCTAAGTCAACTAGATTTACCTTATCCACTAGAAAGTAGAAAAAACAAGATAAAGCTGTCTAAATCAGAAAGGTATCTTTCTAATTTAGGAATGAAATAAAATCAGATAGAATCCAGGGAAATCTTATCCATAATCTATCCAAAATTTTTTTTGTGACTTAGAATGGCATATGGAGGCATATAAGACAAAACTAGGCCAACTACGTAGTCTACACCTATGAAAATTAATATAGATGACTAATAAAATATATCCTAAGTATGGAATGAGTTTTTAAATGTTCCAACACCTGGTGCGCTAAAAAGTACTCCCAAACTGAAAAATTTGTCGTGAACTCGTCAAGAACTAAAACTCTTTGTCCTGTCAATCCGGTGGTTGTTAGGAAGTCATTAGAAGTCCCTTTATCTTTCTCCCAAAACCAAGAAGAATTTTCCTAAGAAAGTTTTGTCATCCTATACAGAAAATCCCTCCCCGAAACCAAGTAGGATTTTCTGTCAAATTGCCATAAACCAGATATTGCAATTGATAATGCACCTTTCCCACTAGACATCACCTTTTTCAATGGAAATTCACAGCTTGTTTTTTCATTAATTTTTCAGTTTTTAGGGGTTGATAATGACTTAGTGGTGACTGAAGTTAAATTATGTCTACTTTTAAGGTTTATTTCAGGTTTACCAGGGATAGAGTCCAGTCAAATCCCTTGTCTTATGTTTGATGAATTCGTAGCTGAGAATATTCATTCTCAGTTAGTGAATTTCCACAATACAAAACATTTCAAATTTCAATCATACTTAATGAAAATGTTTCTGTTTTCAAGTGAAGGGAACCTGCATTTTTCAGAAGCAGTGTTTTCAGCCACAATAGAAAATAACATGTTCAATTTTATGCATCTCATACTATCAGAGGTGTATAGGGTATTTTTTTAGGAAACATTTCCAAGATTGTTGCTAGAAACGAACACATAAAATTTACTATGGAGATCCAGGAGAACAACTCCCTTCCTTTTCTTGACGTACTGATCACTAAGAAGAATGATGTTTCCCTAGCTCACCAAGTGTATCGTAAGAAAACCCATACAGATACTTACTTACATGCCAACTCACACCATCACCCTTCACAAAAACTTGGAATATTGGGCACACTCGCTACACGAGCTGTAAGGATATCTGATAAGGAACACCTTGATAGTGAGCTAAGACACCTTGATAAAACCCTCCAAAACAATGGTCACAAAAGGAGAGATATTAACAAAGCATTCAGGAGAGCGAAAGGATTAGAGAATAAAAATAAAAAAAAACGTAACAATGAACAAGAGGACGTAGGGAGAACCTTTCTCCCATATGTCCAGGGAACAACAGATAAGATTGCCAAAGTGTTGGAGAAAAAGAAGATTAAAATGATATTTTGCCCTCCTAACTCCCATAGGAATTTGTTAGATAAAGCTAAAGACCCGATCGACCCTAAACCAAGGAAAGGTGTTTATTCGTTTCCTTGTTCATGTGAAGACGTATACATAGGTGAGACAGGACGCTCAATTCAGACAAGACTGAAAGAGCATTGTGTAGATGTTATTCACAACAGAATTAAAAAATCAGCCGTGGCTGAACATTCATCGAAGACTAACCACCATATTTGTATTGAAGAAGCAAAGGTCATAGCATTTGAAGATAACTATAACAAAAGACGCATACGTGAAGCAATTGAAATTGAGAAACACCCTAGAAATTTCAATAAAGATGATGGCCTTAACCTGGGTGATTCTTGGAAACCAATCATTCACTCCCTGCAAAATAAGAACACAAATAAAAAATCTTAAAAAATTATCAATAAACTTTAGTTAAAAAATTAAGAGATAAAAATTAAGGTTTAATAATTAAAAAAAAAAAAAATTCTAATTTTATAAAATTAAAAAACTTAAAAAATCTAAAATCTAAAATAATTTATAATATAACAACTTTAAAAACTTCTTAAACAAAAATTTTCTTTAAGAAATAAATAGGTTTCAAGGTAATGAAAGAAAATAAGACTCCTAAAATTAAGAATCTTTAAATTTAAGTTAATACTTTAATATTCTAACAATAATTTAAAAATCTTAAATATTTTAGATAACATTAATACTAATAAAAAGTTGTTGGTTCTAATTAAGGTTAAAATAAAATAAAATTTAACATTGGTTAAAGAATTGAGTTATAAACTATTGAACATTTAAGTTAAAATTCTTTTTTAAAAATTATAATTTAATAAGAATATTATTTTAATAAACATTTTCAAAAATTAATATGTTGATAATCAATATTAATAAGTTACCTTAATAAAAATGGAATAGAATAATATAATAACATTAAATTTGATTAGGTTGGCTTTTTCATAAATTAATAAACAAAACTAACATTATAAAAATGTAGATTAGTGTAGGTTTTCAATTGAGATACCTTTTCTCCTGAAGAGGGACTCAACTATAGAGTCCGAAACGCGTCGAGATCAAAAACTCCACACAGGTTTCCAATTTCCCTTGAAAATAACTGCAACCTGTGAAAGCCTAAACGAGACCTTATTGTAGTTGAGTCCAGAAAAGGAAGTGGGTGACTGGTTCTTGCTAAAACAAGACACAGTGATCAGGCTCTATGGTTTTGTAAAAGAGCCATATGTTTTACCAGGATTCTTGACACTAAGGGTATTCTCCTTAGAGTTCATTAGGAAAAAGCTAATAGTTGAGAATGATCATTTTTTTGCATTCAAAAAGGATTTATATATGAAATTCCCATTGAAAGTAGGCCCTTTCATCATAAAAAACAAAAATGCTCTTTCATTTCTAGAAAAATAGTTGGAAATGATGAAATTTAAAAAGGCCATTGTTGTTCATTATGATCCATGCCATATTATCTCACAAGGGAGACAATGGAACAAGAGTAGAGCTTCCTGCCATATTATCTCAGAAAGTTCACAATCCAATCCTTTTGTATTAGAAAGATCTTCAGCTAAGTTGGTACCTACCCCAAGTAAAATTGAAATTGATAGCAAGAGGATTTTTCCTGAAACCACTGATATGGAAGTGGAGGAACAAGGAGGAATCAAGAGATTAAAATCAGGTCAACAAAATGAATTGATTATGCTATACAGTGAAAAAGGGAAGGAAAAATAGAAATATCAGGGTCTAGAAATTCAAGTGTATGATTATAAGTTTGATGAGGAAAAGTATACAGGTGATAGTGATAGATACCAACCTAGGGCCGAGCTATATGTCAAGTATGGCCAAGATAAACAAGTTGCAACAGAGAAAAATAACAAGTTGTTTCCTAAAGTCAGGAATATATCAGATTCATAAATTACTTTGATGACTGCTAGAGATCCTGCAAAAAATACCTTGAATTTAGCTATATCTCTGGATGAAAAGGTTACTGAAATGAAAATAAATCTGCAGAAAATACCAGTCCTAGAAAAAATCCATTTACATAGGAAAAATGGAGAAGTAATTTATATAGATTTAATGAAATCTACCTTGAAGTTTGCAAAATTGCAAAATATAGCTAATAGGTTGGAGATCCAACTGAGATAAGAGAAAAATGAGAATAAGGCTTATCAGTAGTAGATTAAAAAGATACAGGTTAATTTGGTAGAAGAAAATGATGAGACAAATAAGGGTCAGGAAACCAAGAAGCTTCTGAGTGAAAAATAAAATACCATTCAGCTGCTTAAAGAGAAACTAAAAATTCCAGCAACTCAATTGATTCAGGCATCTAAATTGACAGTTTTGGAGCAAGAAAGAGAATCCCTGTCACAAGAGTTTAATGACTATAAAGCAAAGCTAATTAAATTTGAAGAAAAAGAAGTAAGATGGGAAAAGGGCAAATTAAATCTCAAGACTCAAGTTGATGATTTGAAGGAAAAATTAGCAAGTGCAATGCAGGAAAAGCAGATGATAGGGCAAGAAAATCAGGAGACAAATACAAAGAGTCTGATTCAAGCTATGTCCCAAGTGAGCTTGAAAGAAGTAGAGATCAAAGAATTGAAAGAATAAATTCAACGATTGAATCAAGAAAACCGAAAGAAAGAAGAATAAATGAAAGAGCTTGAAGGTAAGAATAAAGAGCTGATTGATAAGAATAAGAAATTGACATCTCAGGTTACAGGGAAGCTTCATTTTCAAGGTGCAAAGCATTTAATTTGGGATTCAATGATAAATGAGGCGAGTAAATTCAAACCATTTTTAAATTTTATGAAAACAAAAGAAATAGTGGTGAATGATAGCATATAGATTTGTACAACAACGAGAGAAACTTTGGATAAAAAGCCAAAGGAAACATCCCAAAATACAATCAAGTTCCTAAACACTCTTATAGAAGATTATTTAAAGGCATTGGAAATAAAAAAAATAGAATATCAGTAATAAATTCGGCAAGAAGAGTCTTGGGAAAGCATAATAATGTTGAAAATGTCCAAGCTAAACAGATCATATGAAAAAACAGGTTGAATCTTTCAAAAGATAATTTGCAAATTTGATTCAGAAAGGGCTTCCTTCTTTTTGGGATGAAGATAATAAGTTAATATCCCAAAATGACTATAAAAATTTCTTGTTTGAAATCAGGATGAATTATCAAAAGTTTGAGGATATGACCCATGTTTTGATAGGAAAAACAGTGTTGGAAAAGCTTGCAGATGATTTTGAAATTTTAAACCAGTTGGTAATGATAGGGGAAAAGATACCTCCAATATCTATTGCAGATCATGTGGAGATGAAATTTTTGGTGAATGAAATGACCAGTTGTGAAATCCCTTCTTCAGAGCAGTGGAAGATAGTAGAGACATATGGAAAAATGAAGTATAATTTGCACACTTGAGTCTTGAAGACTCTTGTTCGAACATGAGATTTGTACCAGGAGTTGCAGTTGATTAAAGACACAAGAATGTTATGTTTTGAAATATGAAATAAACATTTTGACAAAAATAATATGTAATAAGTAGTTATACTTTCCTATTTTTGGAAATAGACAGTTAGGTTTTGGCTCAATAAGCCTTTTCATGTATAAAAACACATTTTGACAATGTAATCAGGGTTGGAACCCGAAAGAGAGACTTGTTTTGTATCGAGGATATTCAAGAATCAATAGAAAATCCTACAGAGTTGAGCACACTTTCCAAAGCAAATATTCATGTGCTATTTATTTCCAGTCTATAACTTTCTCTTTGTCATGTGATTTGGCATTCCTCTAATCTCTTTTCCATTATGTTTTCTTTCATGCTTATATGATATTTTACTTAGAACAGAATTCATGTTACCATGATCTGATCTATATGAGATATAAGTATTCATAATATTTCTTCTAAATTTGGTGTTGGATTCATCTACAATTGGTTCCCAATATTAATAGATTGTTTCTTTTTCTTCTGTTATCACCTACAAACAAGAACTTGACTATGAAGAAATGACTTTCTTTCCTTTGTAAAAAATTCATATTGTTCAAACTCTGTTTAACTTTAAAAATATTTATGGCTTTGAATCCATGCCCAATGGTATCCTTGTGTTTCATCCTTTTACAGATTAAATCCATAATCATTTTGATATATCTCTGGCCATTACATTTATTTTTGAGATCCCTCTCTGGTAGGAAAAAAGCCAGTTTTCCTCCTAAAGATTGGTTTGAAATAGTTACCTTAGAACTATACTTCCATAACCAAGGGAGAAATTCTGAGTGCTAACATGGAGAACACAACCATATTTAATTTTATCACATAAACCCTTCCAACACTTCAAAAATATCTCTACTGCTTACCACCCATGGCAGTCCTCAAATTAATGATTGAAAGTACACATTTCAATTTACATCTATAAAGCTTACTATAGGATTGGAACCATGGATTGCAGAAGAAAGAATTTCCCACAACATTAAAAGATAATAAAAAATATCTAGAAGCTTAGAGGGTGAGCTTCCAAACATGAGTAATGCAAGGGATGTGTTATGTTAAAGAGACAATCTAGTTGAGTTTGTTGTTTTTGTTTTTGTTTTTTAAAACTGAAAATTCTGCAATTCATTTCACAAATTAAAGAATCCCTTTAGAAGTTTTATTAGCCCATGAAGTTTTTTGTACATTAACGCTTCATATTGGATATTAGGACCTACCATACACCTAAATAATGTTGAGAAAATAGTATAAATTATATATTATTTTCTATACTTATCGCACAACACCAAATCCAATAATAATTATTCCCAGCAATTTTAGTAGTAAAATTATAGTAAAATCCTAATAATTTAGTGTACAAAAATAGACCAGGAACAATAGTATGGAAACAAATGATCAGGAAAAAAATTTAGTGGCTAAATTTAACCATTTGACTAAGACCATTTTTGTCACCAATTTCCATTTTTCCCTATAATGAAGTACAAATGAACTGAATAATATTTGAGATACATTTAATTTTAGACATAGGTAATATCAAGAAGTAAATTTCCACGAGTGACCCAAAAAAAGGTTAGCGGGACTCAAAAGAACAATCCAGTAAAACCATAAAAGTGCCTAAGCAACTCCTAGATGCTGAAAGGTAAAGTGTAAAACAAAATAAGCAACACCACTGAATGCAAAAAGCAGCCAAAATTATAATCCTAGATACAACATGATAGATCCATAACAGCAGGAGATCCTAATCTTCCACACGACATTCTGTTGGCTTCCTTTGCAAGACATGGATGATGAGAACATATCAACAACCTGGTGCATGTACTCAGATCCTTAGCAAGATCGGGTGAAGCAAGCATGAGTAGAGCCTTGATCATAATCTATGTAGGTGGCATTATTGGTAGGGAACTATTTGTTGAGTTTTCTGCATAAATATAGCATTGTAATATTGTGTTGCTGCTGCAACCTGATCCCCAAAATTTTCCTAAATTGGTAGGGCCCCTCCTTTATTTTTTTTAGAGTTTATTGCTTCTTAGAAGATTCCCCCTTTGACACTAGAATTTTCTTAAAAAATCTTGAAGAGCAAGTGTTTTTTCAGCTAAGTTGCAACTCAGGTTTTTTCGTCGAAACAGTCGTAGCGTTCTAGTGAGTTCACACCGACCAAATTGCAGTGATTTGGTCAAACTGCGCCCACGTTTCAGAACTTTTTGGTGAGTTTTCACCGATGCCTCGTTTCCTTCTGGCGGTTTTTGCCCCGATGTTTCAGAGCTTTTTAACGAGTTAACGCTGACCTGTCGCATCCTTTTGTTAAAGATCACGCTGATCATTTTGCAAGTTTTGACGAGTCTTCCCTGGCCTTTTCACAATTGTTTCGACAGTTTTTCGCCGACGTTTCACTGCGTTTGGGAATTCACCACCGATCGTTTCGCCGCCATTTGACAAACATTGTACTGATCTTTTCACTGTGGTTTGGACAAGACTCACCGATGGAATCAATGTGGTTTGGGTCAAGACCGCTGGCCGGTTCACCACCATTAGGCAAGTCTCGCCGATCTTTTCGTCGCGGTTTGGCCAGGATGTGGCAACCATTTTGCACCAACCGGAGATTTTTTGCCGACCATTTCACAACGCTTTGTTAAATTAGTCACCAATGTGTCGCGGCATTTTAACAAGTTAGCGCTGACCAAGTCAGAGCAGTTTGATGAGTTCTCGCCGATCGTTTCGTAGCTGCTGGGGAAAGTTCGCCGAAATGATCAGCGTGAGTTTTCTCGGAAAATGCGGAAAGCGAGAAAATGGACGCCAATGGGTAAAGTCATTAAATGACCCCATTAACCAATCTCGTTTGCATTTATGGTGAGGGTTTTATATATAGAAAAGGGGTTTTTTTCCAACTTTATTTTCAAAAGTGAAATTGAACGTCATTTTGTGCAATTTGAGTAACCGCCATTCATCAGGTGCCAACCAAATCTCACCCCCGAAGCTCACTAGCCCAGCCACTCCGGTAGTGACAGGTAGGCATCCTGATACCCTTTTCCGTTTTGTTTCCTAGTTGCTTTGCTTTATCTTGGGTTTTCTTTATCCTTTATTTTTTAGGCCTTTGCCTATCGGCATCGTGTTTTTCATATTTTGGGGGGTAGGGTTTCCTAGTTCAGGCTTAGAACCATTTTTTAATCATGAGGCTACCATGGCTAGGTAAGCTTCCCGCTCTAAATTTCCCATGTTAACATCTATTCCAGTTGCCCCGTCGTAACCCGCATACCCTTTTTTGGTTAGCATGACTGTGTGTTTGACTTGGCCATGGCCAGTGGATTTTCACATCTTTATCAGGTCCTCGCCCCATGAGACTCGCTTTTAAAAGGGGTTTAGGCATTTAGTAGCCAAACGTTAGTTGCACATAGAAAAATTTGTGAGTCTGGCCGGTAGTTTAGGATGTCTACACCATCATAATCGCTCCAAAAGCGTCGTGCTCGCTAAGTGTGTGTTGCTAGTTAAAAAAAGAAGAGATCTTTTCATTTGAGCAAAGTTATGAAACCAAAGTCAGCATTGTAGCAGATTTTGCCAAAACAGTTCTGGTTTTTTTTTGTTGCAGCGGCCTCCTCCCTTTGTTTCTTTTCATAATCCCCAGTAGCATAATCACATTTAAGGTGAATGTCAGAAAAAATATTTGTTGACCAACAACACTACTTTTAAAGGCATCCTTCTAACCATATCACTGACCGACGAGGAAGTGGGTTCACTAGATAAGTACCAGTTGCACTCTGTGTTTTCACATATATACATAGCATTAGGACATGTCAAATCTTAGCAGCATTGGTCTCGTTTGCTTGACTGTCCGTGCATACTGAAAAACTGCATTCTTGCTTCTCATAACTTTGTTTGTAGATTAAGCCAATGGAAAATTAAGCTTGTTTTTCACCCTTAGGTTTAAATTTTTTATGCAAATAGTTTAAATAAGCACCTTTTGTACTTGAAAACTTCACCGCAATTTAAAATCCAAACAAAAACTCATAGCATTTAAACATTGTTTCAGTTCTTCTCATTGACTATACCATGGATAATGAATTGTTTGTAAATGTTTTGATCCCTCATTTATTCATTCTGTGTCTCATCAGACTTGATATGCATAAGCGGTCCACCCGGAAAAATTCCAAGCTAGAAGAATCAGACTCATATGTAGAGACATTATTGGATACCTCACTAAAAACAATGTTCCACAATACTAAAGTCATGATGGGGGCCACCCCAGAATTCAAATGGGGCGAACTATATAGAGCCATCAAAGATGGAAATGTCCTTGACGCTTCCATTGAAGAGTTAGTGGTCTACTAGAACGTAAAGAGGCCCGACCTCCATAAGGAGGCCACATGCCCATAATTATTCCCATGCTCAGAGGTTATCGGGTGGATTTTCCCCTAGGCGGATGTTAACACCATGATAATTTCATATGTCAAAGGAGAAGAGCTTCCCTCCTTCCAACCATCCCACATAGCTGTAACATACAAGCTTCCTTCCCCTAAAGTCATGATGACCGATGATTGGATAAGTGAGGTCAATATGGATCATTTTGATTATTCTAAGAAGATGAAGGTACATAAGAAGCAGTTGAGGCCGAGGTCCAACGGAGAATATGATAGTCAAAATTTGAGGACCACGTATAGAATCAGAGTTCTGATGTTAAGATGGGTTTTTGGCTTGGTGAACGGAAATACATATAAACTTAGCTAGGTACCAGTGATATACCACATTTCCACACATGGTACACTTTTCAACTAGGAAAATATCATTTCTTAGATTTTGGTGTCGCACATTGCTGTAGCGCAAGGAGGACTCACACAGAAAAAAGATTAATTTTTATGTCCTCTTATCTCTTGGATTGCATATTAATCAGAAAACCTTTCCCTGATTTTGGATGTGTTTGGAAACAGGTCGAGTCTCCCCTCCATGTAGACTATCAGAAAAAATGGGCTCACAAATGTGCAAGTCACTACAAACTCATTTGTGAGGGATTAATCATGCCACTACACTGGCTAATCTTCAAAGAAGAACCAAATTGTCTGTCCGAGAATGCCTTGTTATTTATCAAGGAATATGGAGATGATTACTTCTTCACGGAAGGCACATACATCAGGATGTATGGGGGAACCCAACCCCCTTTTATGTTTCCTTAGTATGCTACTTATTTTGTTGTGCACAAAGAGGCCGTAAGGCAGGTTTTTGTCAATGGGGTTGGGAAATTTCTTCATGAGAAGAAGAAGGCTTCCTACCCACCACTGCCATTCACTATCGGTGCATAAAAATTCCCCAAGGTGAAGGGGGCCAAGGATTTTGTCAAATATTTAGAGGCTTTTCATTTTGGGACAAATATTTTTAGAAGGAACGATAGCCTAGATAAGGTCACTCATCATTGTGCTTCTTGCAGAATTAACTTTGAATACACACATCACTTCTTGAAGGATGAAGAAGTGTATTGGAACGCAAGAAACATGACTGAGCTAAACAAGTGTTTTCGTCTCAAAAGAGGAGCTGGTTCCAGCACTACAACTAACACTATCAAGGAATTTGAGAGGAAGAGAAAAGAGGAAGCAGAAAGGAAGCAAAGGGATCAAGCCATAAGGCTGTAGGTAGAAGAAGCTAAGAGGAAGTTAATGGAAGAGGCCAAAAGAATCCGGAAGGAAGAGGCCAAAAAAATCTAGAAAGAAGAGGATGAAAGTGTGATGAGCCTGCAATAATTAATTAATGCAAATACACAACATATCAGAAATAATAGAACTCAAAATCACTTTTATATTGATCACGGGCCACTTCGAGGGGGCAACCTCCTTTGAGCAAGCTCAATACAATTAACTTCATGGTGCCTTCATAGGCCTCAACACACACTTATATACTAAGTCTAGGCACCAATAACATGGGTCAATACTATGTGTCAATACAAACCATGGGCTAAGTCTAGGCGCCAATACTATGAGTCAAAACCATGGGACATATAATACTATGGGATGACTTACAAAGTATATGTGTCCAATACTATGGGTCAATACTATGGGCTAGTATAAACTATGGATCAACAAATACTACGGGACGACTTACAAAGCATATGCGTCCAACAACAATATACTAACAAAGTAAAGACATGGGTTCCTAACATCCCCTCTCCCTTAGAAAAAGCTTTGTCCTCAAAGCTTTAGATGTGGAAATTGATGCAGAATCTGAAGGAGTGGGTCCCTCGTAGCATCCTCGAGTTGCATTCCGAGCCACTGGAGCCTTTGGAGTTTCAGGGAGGATGGCATGGAAGGATGTCGATGAAGAAGAACTATATCAACGATGTGAAAAGTGAGCTCAAAACGGTGCTGATCAGCTTGTTGTTTCAGTCGAATTCTTGCCATGTGAAAATTGTCCTGCAGAATGAGAAGAAGCTGATCACGGTTTCGAAGAATTGAGTCAATTTCCTGAACTGGGGAGCTGCTGAAGGTGTATGGAAGAAGAACTGGTTGTGCATGTACAAAGGCTGCTTCATATGGTGTCCTTTGAGATGTGGTACTATACCAGTGGAGCGCTTCTAGGAAATCCATAGAAATAGTTGTCCAAATCTGTGGAGGGATGGGTAAGGGTTTGAGCAGTCCTGAAAGGAGGGTCGTTTCACCCTTGTTGACCTGGAAAGTATCACAGTCAACCACCATCCGTTGAATTGTCCTTTTGAGTCCCTGCCAAAAGAAGTTACATTGTTCCTGGTCATACGTTTTGAGGAACCGAGAGTGCCCTACTGATGAAGAAGCATGGAGTTCATAGAAGAGATAGCCTCATTGAACAGATTGCAACCAATTTGGAACAAGCAGAGAAATAGCTGTAAGAGAAACTGGGTCATCAAATGTGCGAGGAGGAGCATCTTCCACCATAGTGTCCTTACCCTTCTGGTAAGTGGTCGCATAGTCATAACCCATGAGTTGGATAACCCAATTCAAGTGTGTTGGGGAGGAGACCCGTTGTTCCAGAAATGTTTCCAAAATCTGGAGATCAGTCTTAATGTAGAAATAATTCCCCAATAGGGATGGCTGCCACTTATGGACTATATGCAAAATAGTCATCATTTCCTGCTGAGAGGTAGATGGGGCTAAATTCTTACCTGAAAGTTATCTGGAAGGCAACAAGCTCATTGGTTCAACAAAGACACCTGCATATCTATCCAAGGAATTAGTGGAGACTGTTGATGGGTGCATCTGAATGGAATGGAGCTGAGCGATGACACCTTGTGAATTCTTCTTAAGTATTTTTTCCATGCGATGTGAACTGATTATGCAGAGAGAGCCTGGTTGTAAGCCCATAAATTTGTGTTGTGCCCCATTGACTGAAAACTACATCCAAAGTTCAGCAAAATCCCATAAGATGGGTCCAAGTGTGCATAACCATTGAACGCCCAAAACCACATCACATCCACCTAATGACAAGGAAAACATGTGAGAGTGCAGGTTATAATCTTCCATAGAGATACACACATTGTGACACTTCCCCTTGCAAGGTAAGGTGCCCCCATGGGCAACCATGACTTCAAAGTTAGAGCAAGGATGGACAAAACAATCATCCTGTTTGGCAATCCGAGGATCAATGAAGTTATGAGTGCTACCAGAATCAATGAGTATGGTAAGAGGGAGCTTCTAGAAGTATCCTCTGACTCACATTGTTTGTGGGGTGGTGACGCCGGTTACAGCATGGAGAGAGAGATCGAGTGGGTCATCCTGAAATGGGGTGTCAATAGGCGGGTGTTGAATGTCAACCTGATCATCTACTGTATCTAGAGCTTCTTCATCAAGTTTTGAGGTAGGCGGAGAATCCACATCCAAGAGATAGAGATTTTGCTGAACACATCTGTGTTCTCGAGTGAATTTCTCATCACAATTATAACAAAGCCCTTTTTCTCGGCGTGCCTACATCTCTGTTTCAGACAAATGCTTGATAGGAGTTGGTTGCGAGGCAGGCGTGATGGGAGGTCGTTGGGAACCCATATTGCTGAAGGGAACAAAGGTGGGTTTGGAGCGTTGTTGAGCTGCGATCTTGTCCTCAGCCAGCTTAGCCAACCCTAGGACTTCCATCATTGTGTTGGGACAAAACATTTTGACCTCTGAGAAGATTTCATCTTTGAGACCACTGATAAAACAACTCCTGTAGAATTCATCGGACAATCCTTCTGTGTGATTGGCTAGTTTCTCAAATTCCATCTGATACTCTCTCACTGTGCGAGTTTGGTGAAGTTTAGTGAGTGCTCCTATGAAGTCATCAAAAGAACTAGGACCAAATTGTGACAAAAGGAGTTGGCAAAAATCTGTCCAGTTTGGCTCGGGATGAGATTTGATGTACCAACGATACCATTGAAGGGATTCCTATTCCAAATGAAAGGATGCAAGTGGAACTTTCTGAACATCAAAAGTATTATGCAGACTGAAATATTGTTCTGCTTGGTATATCCATCCAGTCGGATTAGTACCATTGAAGCGAGGAAAATCAAGCTTCGACCCACGAAAATTGCTGGAAGAAGAGAACCCGGTGGCTGCAAAAGATTCTGGTTGTCGAGTATTGTTCATGGCTGAATGCTGAAGATGGAGCTTGAGAAATTTTTCATCAAGATCTTGGAGTTTGGTTTGGATGGCTGCAAGTGCGTCCTTCATGGTTTTTGCTCCTGCGCGGGTGACAACCATAACCAGGAGTTCTTTTTTTTTTTGGTTGACTGGGTAGGAAAACAAAAATAGAAACTGCTTCAGTAAAGGAAAATCTGGACTTGGGAAAAAATCTGAAGGGTAATTGGGGTTTGACGAGGTTTTGGACACTGTCGAATAGACAGGGAAGCAAAAATGAGGATTTCAGAAGCACGGTGAAAGAATGGAAAAATTTGGCAGAGGGGGACAAAGAAGCAGAATTCAGAAAGGAACTCTGTGGTAAAATTTGAAGGTGATTGGGTGAAATCTGAGGAAGTTATGGCAAACCCTAAAAATAGACAAATGTGGGATTTCGGGCTTTGGGAAGGGGAATTGGGGATAGGGTCCTCAGGAATGAAATATGAAGAATTGGATGATAGGGGTTCCTGGAAAATTTCAAGGGAAACAGAGTGAAAACAAGGGAGATATGGAGAAAAAATTGATTTTTTTTTTTTTTGTCAGACTAGAGCGGCTACAGCTCGGAAGGGATCTGGAATAGATAAATCTGCAATGACGCAGAAGGGATCGAAAATGGATGGATATGAAATGGTGACTGGATCTGGAATGACTTTCAGAATAGATCTGAAACGACTGGATCTGGAGTAGAAGTGACCGGCAACAGTTCAGCTAAAAATAGATATGGACCCCAGGTGTGTGCGACTTCCTATCGGTTCAAGGGATTTACTCGACCACCAATGCTGTCTCACGGCTTGCGTATTGGGGCAGTACCCCTCACTCCATGGCTCAGGTAAAACTGATAATCGCTTTGCCACAAACGACAGCTCTTGGTTTACCTCACGGGTGGGAACTAGTCAATCAGGTAGGGGTCGTTGCCCTTTTTGCTGGTAGGTCCTCTCAATGGGCCAGCTACTTTGGGGTTCCTGTGGTACTCTTCACAGTGAGTTTTAGGGATTATGCCCAAGTACTTCCCACAGTTAAGCGGATGGGGATTATTCCCAAATCCAAAGCTGCAACAGATGCGAAAAAAATTTTTGGCAGAAATTCCACCCAACGAGCCCAAGAAAGTGCTCTGATACCAGATGTGATGAACCTGCAATAATTAATTAATGTAAATACACAAGATATCAAAAATAATAGAACTCAAAATCACTTTTATATTGATCACAGGCCACTTCGAGGGGGCAACCTCCTTTGAGCAAGCTCAATACAATTAACTTCACGGTGCCTTCATAGGTCTCAACACACACTTATGTACTAAGTCTAGGCACCAATACCATGGGTCAATACTATGTGTCAATACAAACCATGGGCTAAGTCTAGGCGCCAATACTATGAGTCAAAACCATGGGACATATAATACTATGGGACGACTTACAAAGCATATGCATCCAATACTATGGGTCAATACTATGGGCTGATATAAACTATGGATCAACAAGTACTATAGGACGACTTACAAAGCATATGCGTCCAACAACAATATTAACAAAGTAAAGACATGGGTTCCTAACAAAAAGAATCCAGAAAGAGGAAGCCAAGAGGTTGCAAAAAGAAGAACAAGAAATAAGAAAGAAAACAGAAAGAGAAGCAACTGAGCAACAAAAGCAAAAGGAAGAGGAAGAAAAGTCCAAGGAATATGCGGAAAAGGGAAGCCTGAATGTGCAATATATGGACATAGACCCACCTGAGGTGTCCAATGTAATACTCACCGGAGGACACCTCCCATTAGCTGAGCTTGGACTCACGCCATTCACCCCATCAAAGCATCATACAGTGGCCAAATTGGACACTATCATCTTTGATCAGAAAAGAAAGAACATCGCAAAGAGAACAGAGAAGAGACTGAAAATGGGTGCCCAACCCGATGTCATTACTGTTCAGGAGAGCACTATCATGGAGGGTACGCACAATGACCCTAAGTTCATGGCATCTGTCAACATAACTGCTCCACAAACAAGTGCAGATAACGTTGGCAAATTGATGAACGACATTGAACGAAATAAAGAGAAGATGCTCAAATTAAAAGATAATTTGGTGAAGGAGCGAGGAAAAGGGATAGAATTGAAAAGGAAACATGACACCCTTCTATCCGAGAAAGAAAGGGGTATGAATGAATACTAGAATTTGGACGAAGAAAAGGAGGCATTAACTAGGGAAAGGAGCGACTTTGAATCCCAAATCACCCAATTAGAGTCAAGAGATTCAGTGTTACAGAGAAAAACTTCCTATGGCTTGGCGCAGACCACAAAAGATAGATGACTACCAAAAATCTACTCAATTCTCAGTACAATGCTATCTAAATGAAAATGCTAACATGTGGATACAATACCAACCTTAAAATGGATGTTCATAGTAGATCCCCATTGAGCTTTCAATCTCTACACTTGAACCTACAGCTTAGTCTTAACAACAAATAAAAGCAAGTGCATATAATATATGAAAGACATTAGCATAAACAATAGCATGGTCCATTATATAATAAGCAAACGTAACCCAATGTAATTAAACAAAAATTTACAAGATTAATTGGACAATAAAATGAGCATTTCTATTAATGAAAACAAGAAGTAAATGATACAACCTCTTGCCAGAAACTCATCTGAACCAAGAACTAGGTCCCTCCACCACTTCAATCCCCCATGCAATGGAAAACTCACTAGAAAAGGACAGAGTCCTTCAAAAGATAAGGAAGAGTTTGGTAGGTGAACATAGAAGGTTCACAACATCAAGGATCAATGGATGTAGAGTCAAGTCACGGCAAAAATACAATAGAGTTTCTTTTCTCTCTCTTTCTCCTTCCTTCCATACACCATAAGAGCTGGATATATAACCCTCCAAAGGTAGGTGAATGGCCGAATTGAGTCGTTTCGAGATGCATGGAGGGCCAAAGGTCACAATGGCCGCTTTTTGGAAATAAAAATAGAGTTTTTATTTTATTTTACCATTTAACTCGATGTACATGGGCTATATTGGTACATCCCCCGTATACGCTAGGTATACTGGAACAACTAGCGTACAAGAAAAAAAATAGGGAAACAATGGTTCCTATAGGAAAAAATGTGGATCTGAGTCAATAAAAATGAATACTGAAGGCCAGTGAGTGTTGATGCTCACAAGGTAAAAAAATGCACTGTAACAAATGCCCCTAATGTGTGAGATCAGAGAAGGGACTACAATGGCCGAAATACATTATAATCTTAGAAGGGGAGTGATGGAGACCCAAATGGAAGGAGCATCCCACTTGTCATAATACAATGATATCTCTGAACACATGTCAATACAATACAACAATCTGATACAATGGCCATGAGTAGGTAGTATATAGTGAATACATGTCATAAGTGGTCATAGCCATGACCCATATATAGTAAGATATGGTCTCCTGCTGAAAAGGAAACAACTGGTGCAAACTGAAGGTACAAAATGATGATGTATGAGAATGACATCTCATAAGTACAATCACAATCATGAGTAGCATACTGAATGCCACTGAAGTCTGGGATCTTCTACATAAATCATCTGCGGTGCAAGTCCCATCAAGTGAATAAAGGTGTTGAAGTCGAACCTGATGTGACATCGTCTGATTACCGGTCAATGATGTATACCGTTAATAGATGCAAGATAAACCACCAATAATGAAAATGGGCATCAAGGCACAGAGTACATTCACCAAGTGCGAATAAAGGTGTTGAGGTTGAACACTATGATGAATCCATCGATCATGGGACATTGATGTATTCCCAAAACTGTCGATGGCAAGAGAACCTACCACTAATGAATGCAAGCCTTAAGGTACTCAACAAACTCTAAGTCTCAATATCCAGAATAAATGGGTTGAAGTTGATGGAATGAAACTCATTGGAAGGAGGGAATTAATGAATCCCCTATCAACCAGCACGTGGTAACAGCTACATTGAAACATTTGGAAGAACTCGAACGGACAGAACGCACTGACTCAAAAGGGATGGTCGACATGCAATACTCAAGAGATATGAGGAGTGGTCGACTTTGGTTTTATAACTTCCTTTGAACAAGGGCATGAGCATATGGATAGACTCAGGAAGCATAGACTCAAGTGCTAGATAATAATAATGCTTTGCGATGCAGGAGGAATCAACAAAGGGCTTGATAATGACTGGAAGCTTAACTAGCTGGTGGAGTAAGATCTGAGAAAACGAGTACAACTCCTAAGGTCCTACTATAATCCTGACTCATAATGAATGGAGTGGATATGAATGCTCTATTCAAAGGCGATATGACAGCTTCCAAATAAGAGGTAGTAAATATTTTCCCATCCGGATTTTTCAGTTATTTTATTTTTTTGGTCTTTTTCATATTATGAAAGATTGAAAAAGGATAAAATTGCTTATGGTACAAAAGTGAGGGAAGGAGTGTCAAATGGAAAGCAAACTAGTCCCAAGTAGTGGAACATACCTATGATCAATGCAGGGAAGCATGTGCAAAATGTGGACACTCAGGGGGGCGTTACCTCAGGGTAAGGGTCATCAAATTGTGAAAGATAAATTATGGCTCTACTTGGCTCAGAAGGTAAAGTGCTCAAGAACATGGCTAATAATTGAGTAAGCAGGAGCTGGTACAAGGTTCAAGAGGCAATTAGGATATTGCAATGCAATCAAAACTCGACAAAAGCAGGGAGTCCTTTTTTGTAAAGTTAGTCTCCTCACCCAAAAAAAGTGTAAAACAATGAGAGAAGAACTCTTCTAGTCACGTATGACTAGATTATACATTTTTTGTAATTAATCCAAAAAGGTCCAGAAAAGGGGTAAACTTATACCTAAGTGGATGTCGCTTCAAATCCTTTAACGAGTTTGAAATGAAAAGTATACTCATGACCTCCTTACTATTTTTAACAAGCTCAAAGGAGATATGGAAGAATGCTCGTAACCTCCTTACTATTTTTAATGAGCTCAAAGTAAAGGTGGAAGAATGCTCATCATGGGAGCAGACGAGTGTAAGGTATATGCGATACTAGTTCCAAGCACATGGAACAAAGCTATGCATAATCCAAGGAACATGAACAAGACAAGGACACTCAGGGGGTGTCTGTGAATTCAGATGGAAAAATGTTCAAATGCATCATAACAATGGGGAGGCCTAAACCTATATGCAAGGTTCTGAATATGCCTATCATGACCTAACCAAATGTCGAAAAGGACCAGTAAACAAGTATAAATCCAGCTAAGAATCCTGTCTCCAAGAAACACTAGTACCAAAATCATATCTAAAACGTATGTAAAGACAGATCTGATACAAGTCATTGTAGTAGAAATACTTTCAACTTCACTATTATCAACCCTAGGTATAATGCAGGTACAGCTCACTAATAAAGACTCTATAGTACCAAATCCTAAGGGATTACAATCAAAATGATCAACACTGGGATGAAGATCAAAGTTGAAGGACATGGAAGAATCTACAAGAACAAATTCGTCATCATAGGAGTTGAAAGCTCTAGAATCAAACTCAGCAGGAACACTGATTTGCTGATCTATAGGAGAGTCAAAAGACTCAACGTTAGGAAAATCAAAATCTAATGTCAAACCGAGGCTGGAAAGAATTGTGACTGGATCAAAATCCAAATGGATGGCATATTGTATTATAGACTCATCTTGTTCAATAAAATCAATTGTGGGAAGGAAGTGAGATCTATGATAGAGATCCCCCCAAGGTGTGTCACTACCGTTCATGGCCTCGATAATAGCTTCATCCGAAGGCAAACTACCATCAAGGAAATTATGCGATCAAGATGAGTCGATTGCCCACGTGGGCAGCATAACGGGATCTTATTCCTCCATCCATGAAGAAGAGAGATCTAGCTCTGCATTGGCTTGGTGAATATCATGATAAGCAAGCTCGGTTGCAGACAAGGGCATAGACATTCAAAAGTGCGAAACGTCTCCAGACGGGGAACGCATGGAAGGTAAACTCCACGGATCACTAAAGTATGATGTCCATAATGGTACA
Organism: Larix kaempferi; assembly: GCA_027924585.1. Classification (NCBI taxonomy): domain Eukaryota; kingdom Viridiplantae; phylum Streptophyta; class Pinopsida; order Pinales; family Pinaceae; genus Larix; species Larix kaempferi. Next base: position 5,650,364 of record BSBM01000922.1, read on the forward strand.
TGATTCAACGAGGAATGAGCATCATCAGAGATGGTTCCTATGAAGGATTTTGGTGCAAGGAGGTCGAAAGATCCCATCAAAGAGAAATACAAACCTACACCAATATTCCCAGTTGCCAGCTAAGAATTTTCAATTTGAGGAGCAATAGTTCTTAGAGATGCTACGGTATTGGAACTAGTGAAATCTATCTGATCGACTATCACAATCTTGCCTTCATGAGGAAATAAAATAAATCTAAGAACAGAGGACACGATCACTCTCATCGCGTAGATCCAATTCCGACCCAGTAAAAGGTTGTCATCGATGGGCGCATCAACCACCTCGACTTCAATAGGCATGGATTTCCTACCCAAGTGGACCTCAAGGGAAGGGAGAATACCATGCGGCATGAACAATTGACCATCGAACACAGTAAGCATGGTCATAGACTTTGACAAGGGAGGAGAGCCAAGATCTTTCCAACAAGCTAATGACATTACTGAGGTGGAACCACCTTCGTCAACCACCATACGTTTAACGACCATTTGTAAGCACCTAACATGGACTTGAAAAGCCACATGATAAGGCAAATGAGGTTGGACATGAGTAGTGTCGAACTTGATAATGTTAGGGCTACCTTGATCCTGGACTCCCAAAGCACATAAAAGGGCGTTCCTTTGTGAAGTACATGCCTGGAGAACCTCAAGAGTCAACATGGCACACAGAGTTTGGCCCAAATCTTCTATAATGGAGTAGTTCTGGGTGGCTCGGGAATTGGGATTGTGCATCGAGCACTTAAGAACACCTTTCGGTATTTGTGGCATAGAACTAGGCTTCTCGATATGCAAAGGAGAATCAAGAGGAGGAGGCTCATTCCCCATATGAGGTTGTGGTGCTCCATAGTCACATGAGTGAGTAGCAATATTAACCTCAGATTGAACCATGTTAATGCATCCAAAGCCACCAGCATGGGTAGAGGACATCGAAGCTTCATTAGACCCATTACCAGCGACAGAAGCACTCAAAGCCATATTTTGGTGATTTGGAAGGGGATCTTTCAAAACAGTTGGGATCTATGTAAGATGCTTCGAAGCTTCTTCAATACGAGGACACGAATGTGTAAGGTGATCTTCCGAACAAATTTTGCAAGGAAATTTCACTTTATGTCTAGGCTTACGGTCCCCACTAGCATGTCCACCATCCCGATGAGGGTTAGCGTTATCTTTCTTAGGATTATTTCTATTGTTCCCATTATTTCCACCCCTACGGTTATTTCTCCCCTTCTTCTTTCCACCAGGTTACTGGTTACCTGATGGGTTTGCCGATTGTATAGAGTGAACATCGGATGGTTGGGTGGAAACGGACGAGGCATGAGCCTGTCCAGGGGTAGATTGGTTAATAGAAAAATTGTGCATTTGATTTTCAACCAATTCTATGGGATGAGTACTCATGGAGCCAACAATTGCATCAGCATGCGGTCCAAGAACAGGCTTGGGCTCATGACATGATCTCGATGCATCAGGAATAATGGTGTACAAGATACCAGACTTAAGGTAGACTAGGTCTAGCTGTTGGGCTTTGAAAATGGCTTGCTCCTCAATCATAATACCGGACAATGAAATGTCCTTTGAAATGTAAGGGAGTAAAGGCTTAAGGAACCAATCCAAAAAAAACTCTGGAGGAATGTTGGCTTTCACTAGCCTCTTCCATTGGCGCCACACTTGAATATGATCATATATGTGTGTGGCTTTGTCATGATGGAAGGTAGATAAAAGTTTGGTGCCAGTATCGTAACGAACCGACAACTAAAATTGATTTAGGAAAACCAAAACCAAATCATTAAAATTCCTGTAAGTGCCCCTAGGCAACTCGACATACCATTTCGCCACTACCCCCGTGAGGGTGCATTGAAATAGCCTCAAACAAATAGAGTCGTAATTCAAATAATTTGAGGACAAACATAAGTGAAAAGTAGTAACATGATCACCGGGATCCTCACCATTCTTCCCTTCAAAATTTGGAACGCCAAAAGGGAGTTTGGTAGGGACTGGAGTCCAAGTATAATCATGACACACTAGATCATTCGTGAGCTTCGAAAGATCTGGTAAATTCAATCGAGCAAGAAATGGGAGCTGCGGTTGCAAAACTTGATTATAAGCTCCCAAAAAAGGTTGAGTTTGCGAACCGTAAGGTGGGATTGTGTTCATCAAATTCAACGTCTGAGGCACTGACAAACTCTAGTAGTAACCATGACCATGACCGTAAGGATAATAGCCTCCACTAAAATGGCCCATATGAGGATACACATGCACATGTGAAGAATAATATCTATAAGGGGGGTTGAAATAAGGACCAAAAGTTGTTGTATGACTATGAATATTACCACCATGGGTATGGGGTATATAAGAACTAGTCTTGGAAGGAGTAGTCGTTTGATGGCCATAAGTAAATGGTATGTTCCCACCCCCAGGAACAGTAGTACTAGGAGGAGGATGATGTGGAAGGATAAAAGAATTCCTGGGTACAAGCATGTGTATAGAGGCATAAGGTTTGATGGATGGTATATATGTCGTAGTACCAATTCCCACGGTAAAACCTCCAGTAGAGAAAAGATTCGTACCAACACTAGGGGTTGTCGTAGGAGGTGGCCCTCCTCCAACATACGGAGTAGATGGAGGGATATGACCACTCCCAAAATAATATGCAATAAAAGAGGCATAGTGCCCCCGACCCCAAGGCTAGAGCTGGCATTACTACCCGACATAATAGAGGTAGTAGTTGGAAAAACACTGGGCATACCCAATGAAAAAGGGTCTGTGATCGTAGGGATGGATGTAGAGTCATAACCTGGCATACCATAATGGAAACTTGGTGTATGAGTATCATCGAATGGATTCGTACTAATAGGTGGGGATACCCAAAACCCAAGAGGAGTGATGTGTGGTGAATCTCCACCCCATCCACCCCCAGGGGTACTTAGAGGAGAGTTCTGTGTATTACCACTGGACAAAGTTGCGGGGATTCCAGTCATTCGAGATGAAGAAATTTTGATAGGAGCTCTTTGAATCTCATGATATATAAATGAAAGACCAATGACAGTCTTCCGATGCTTCTTAATAAAATACTGCGATGGATCGCTAGCTGGTAAACCTGCCATTCAACAAGATCGGCGGAGAGGTCGATCTCGATCCACGATGACTCCAAAAATTCAACAAATATAAATGTCTCCTAACGGCCAACTAGAATGTCAAAGAACACATACCTAAAGAAACTATAGCCAAATGCACACAAACAGGACTGGCTCAGGGGACCTCCCGACACTATAGTCAGTATGACTCACTTAGGAGAGGCTTGAGAGTCCCAAACTATAACCAGAGGTAACATAATCAGTTATAAGGGCCTCGGACTTCAATGTGTGCATAGGCTCAAATCCATATACAACAATAACTATGTTTTTGACCCCTATCTAACTCAGGACAATCGCAGAATAACCACTACAAATGCACTATGTGATACCTAGGTAAAGCAACTAAGGCCACCACGTATAACAAATGTTCCGAAAAATAGTCACAGGTGGGATCCATCGTATGGGAAGGGTAGCTAAGCCCGAAACTCAATAGGATAAAATCCCCCAAGATCCCCCATACACGAACAAATCCTCGAAATATCTCCCACGTTCAGCTAGTATTGGAGGGCTATCTCTGTAACCAACCTCCCGTGACCTCGTGCTTAACACTGGTTTGAGTAGAGCTTCCTAAGAACACTGATGTATAGCATGGGTTTCACCACTCTCTGTTAAGACACATAATGTTTCATTTAATAGTTTTGGATTGTTAACTCACAACGATCTGTTCCAAGACTCTAAACCTATACTAGTTGGTGCACCCTATAAAAGAGAAAATTGTTTCTAATCAATTTTAAGATTAAGCATTAATTTTAATGGCTGTAATTACTCAAAGGATATGGTCGTGAAACTAATGACGTGAATAGACTCAATGAATGCACACCCAAAAAGCACTAGACACAACTACCAATGAAAAAATATGCCACTACCATGACAATCAATCCAAGGTTTCGAAAATAAAAATGCAATCTCTTTATAATTTCATGCACATGCAAGTCCTAAATGAAAACATAAGCACTCTCATGCAAAATGCAATAACATAAAGCAATTTTTTTTGTTTGTATTTTCATATATAAATGGAAATGAAAATGCAAGCAATATTTTTGTATTTTTCAATATCAATGATTGAAAAATGCAAGCAGAATCATAACTATTCAGTAAAAATGTAGAGCATGCGAAGCAGACAACCCAGCAAATCCCAAACAGTAAGATTCAGCCAAGCTAATGAGCTATAAAAACAAAAAATGGTTGGAAACCAAAAAGCTCAAAAACTAAAGAAAGAGGAGTTTCTGATCAATAAAAGACCATGGAACAGTCAGGAAACAAGCCTACTTAGACTCAGGAACACTCAGAATCAACCCAACAACAACCAAACACCATAAAAAAGACAATCCCAGAGTTGTACGCGACTTTTTATAGAAGAGTGGCATCTGTACGCTGGCTACTGTATTAAGAGTAGCGAGTAGATGCGAGCTAACCAAGGCTGACTCACGTACGGGGCAAGGTAAGTGGACCAAAATTGAATCAAACAACCAAAAAAAATCAATATTTCTTATGCAGTTCCTAACAGCCAATCAATGACACAGAAGCTTGACAAACATAAACCCAAAATAAGTAAAAATGCCTAAAATACCCAAAATGGAGGTTCCTCCCCAACAGAGTCGCCATTTCTGTTACGGAGAAAAACTTCCTATGGCTCGGGGCAGACCACAACAGATAGATGACTACGAGAAATCAACTCAATTCTCAGTACAATGCTATATAGATGAAAATGCTAAGATGTGGCTAAAAGACCAACCTTCAACTGGATGTTCATAGTAGATCCCCGTTGAGCTTTCAATTTCTACACTTGAACCTACAGCTTAGTCTCAACAACAAATACAAGCAAGTGCATATAATATATGAAAGACATTAGCGTAAAAAATAGCATGGTCCATGATATAATAAGAAAATGTAACCCAATGTAATTAAAAAAACATTTACAACATCAATTGGACGAGAAAATGAGTCTTTCTATTAATGAAAACAAGAAGTACATGATACAACCTCTTGCCGTCAACTCATCTGAACGAAGAACTAGGTCCCTCCACTTGTGCCTCCACCACTTAAATCCCCCATGCAATGGAAAGCTCACTAGCAAAGGATAGAGTCCTTCACAAGATAAGGAAGAGTTTGGTAGGTGAACAGAGAAGGTTCACAACAACAATGATCAATGGATGTACACTCAAGTCACGGCAAAACTCCAATAGAGTTTCTTTGCTCTCTCTTTCTCGTTCCTTCCATACACCATAAGATATCAATATATAACCCTCCAAAGGTAGGTGAAAGGTCGAATCGATTCGTTTCGGGATGAATGGAGGGCCAAAGGTCACAATGGTCGCTTTTTGGAAATAAAAATAGAGTGTTTACTATTTTTTACCATTTAACTCGATGTACGCAGGCTGAATTGGTACATCCCACGTATACGCTAGGTATAGTGGAACAACTAGCATACATGGACAAAAAAAGTGAAACAATGGTTCCTAGAGGACAAGATGTGGATTTGAGTCTGTTAAGATCCTAGTGGGCGGCCTTCACTAACATCTCGAGGTTTTGGTGTAACGGTTCGTATCATCTGGTATCAGAGCACTTTCTTGGGCTCGCTAGGTGAAATTTCTGCCAAATTTTTTTTTCGCATCTGTTGCAGGTTCAGATTTGGGAATAATCCCTATCCACTTAACTGTGGGAAGTACTTGGGAATAAGCCCTAAAACTCATTGTGAGGAGTACCACAGGAACCCCGAAGTAGCTAGCCCTTTGAGAGGACCTGCCAGCGAAAAGGGCAACGACCCCTACCTGATTGACTAGTTCCCACCCGTGAGGTAAACCAAGAGCTGTCGTTTGTGGCAAAGCGGTTATCAGTTTTACTTGAGCCATGTAGTGAGGGGTACTACCCCAATACGCAAGCCGTCAGACAGCATTGGTGGCCGAGTGAAACCCCTGAACTGTTAGGAAGCCGCACATACATGGGGTCCATATCTATTTTTAGCTGAATTGTTGTCGATCATCGTTGTGCCGTTTTAGATCCAGTCGTTCCCCATTCCAGATCCAACCATTTTCAATCCATTCGGCGCCATTTCAGATCCCTTCTGAGCCATAGCCGCTCCAAGCTGGAGGAAAAAAAAAAAAAAAAAAGGTATAAAATTCATTTTTTTCTCCATATCTCCCTTGTTTTCACTCTGTTTTCCTTGAAATTTTTGGGGAACCTCTGTCATCCCATCCTGCATATTTCATTCCTAAGGACCCTATCCCCAATTCCCCTTCCCAAAGCTCGAAATCCCACATTTGTCTATTTTTAGGGTTTTCCATAACTTCCTCATATTTCACCCAATCACCTTCAAATTTTACCACAGAGTTCCTTTCTGAATTCTGCTTCTTTGTTCCCCTCTGCCAAATTTTCCCATTCTTTCACCCCGCCTCTGAAATCCTCATTTTTTGCTTTCCTGTCCATCAGAAAGTGTCCAAAACCTAGTCAAACCCTAATTACCCATCCAATTTTTTCCCAAATCCAAATTTCTCTTTACTAAATAAGCTTGTGTTTGTGTTTTTCTATCCATTCCTCAAAAAAAAAAAAAAAAAAAAACTCCTGGTTATGGTTGTCACCCACACAGGAGCAAAAACCATGGAGGAAGCACTTGCAGCCATCCAAGCCAAACTCTAGGATTTGGATGAAAAATTTCTCAGCCTCCATCCTGAGCATTCAGCCATGAACAACAAACGACAATCTGAGTCTTCATCTGACAATGGATTCTCTTCTTCCAACAATTTTCGTGCTCCGAAGCTTGATTTTCCTCGCTTCAATGGCACTGATCCGACTGGATGGATCTATCGTGCATAATAGTATTTTAGTTTGCATAACACTTTTGATGTCCAGAAAGTTCCACTTGCATCCTTTCATTTGGAACAGGAAGCCCTTCAATGGTACTGTTGGTACATCAAGGCTCATGATGAGCCAAAATGGACTGATTTTTGCCAACTCCTTTTGCAACGATTTGGTCCTAGTTCTTTTGATGACTTCACTAGAGCACTCACTAAACTTCGTCAAATTGGCACTATGAGAGAGTATCAAATAGAATTTGAGAAACTAGGGAACCACATAGAAGGATTGTCTGATGACTTTTACAGGAGTTGTTTTATCAGTGGTCTTAAGGATGAAATCCGCCCAGAGATCAAAATGTTCTGTCCCAACACAATGATGGAAGCCCTAGGGTTGGCTAAGTTGACAGAAGACAAGATTGCAGCCCAACAACGCTCCAAACCCACTTTTGTTCCCTTCCAAAATATGGGTTCTCAACGACCTCCCATTCCGCCAGCTCCTCTACCAACTCCTATCAAGCATTTGTCTGAAACAGAGATGCAGGCACGCGGAGAAAAAGGGCTTTGTTATAATTGTGATGAGAAATTCACTCAGGGACATAAATGTGTTCAGCAAAAGCTCTATCTCTTGGATATGGATTCTCCACCTGCCTCTAAAATTGGTGAAGAAGCTCCAGATACAATGGATGATCAGATCGACATTGATGAGTCGTCTATTGACCCCCCATCTCAAGACGACCAACCAGAGATATCTCTCAATGCTTTATCTGGTGTCACCACCCCCCAAACAATGCGGGTCAGGGGTTACTTCAAGAAGCTTCCTCTTATATTACTCATTGATTCTGGCAGCACTCATAACTTTATTGACCCTCGGATCGCCAAACAGGCTGATTGTTTTATCCACCCTTGCTCCAACTTTGAAGTCACGGTTGCTAATGGGGGCACCTTACCTTGCAAAGGAAAGTGTCACAATGTGCGTATCTCTCTGGAAGCTTATAACCTCCGCTCTGACATGTTTGCCTTGTCGTTAGGCGGATGTGATGTGGTTTTGTGCATTCAATGGTTACGCACACTTGGCCCCATCTTATGGGATTTTGCTGAACTTTGGATGCAATTTTCAGTCAATGGGACACACCACAGATTTATGGGCTTACAACCAGGGTCTCTCTGCATCATCAGTTCACATTGATGGTAAAAGATCCTTAAGAGGAATTCACATGGTGTCATCGCTCATCTCCATTCCATTCAGATGCACCCACCAACGGCCTCCACTAATTCCTTAAATAGATATGCAAGTGTCTTTGCTGCACCAGTGGGCTTGCCGCCTTCAAGAGACCTTTTCAGTAATCATTTCGCCGCATCTACATCTTAGCAAGACATGCTGGCTATTTTGCATGCAGTACAAAAGTGGCAACCATCCCTATTGGGGAATTATTTCTGCATCAAGACTGATCTCTAGAGTCTGGAAAATTTTCTGGAACAACGGTTCTCCTCCCTAGCACACCTGAAATGGGTTATGCAACTCATGGGTTATGATTATGCAATCACTTACCAAAAGGGTAATGACAATATGGTTGCAGTTGCTCCTTCTTGCACATTTGATGAACCAGTTTATCTTACTGCTCTTTCTCTACCTGTTCCAAATTGGTTGCAATCTATTCAGCAGGGCTCTCTCTTCTATGCACTCCATGCTTCTTCATCAGTAGGGCACTCTGGGTTCCTCAAAATGTATGACAGGGAACCATGTAACTTCTTTTGGCAGGGACTGCAAATAACAATTCACCGGATGATGGCTGACTGTGATACTTGCCAGGTCAACAAGGGCAAAACGACCCTCCTTTTGGCACTGCTTGAACCCTTTCCCATCCCTACATAGATTTGGTCAACAAGGACACCATATGAAGCAGTCTATGGACAGACACCGCCAGTTCTTCTTCCATACACCCTCAGCAGCTCCACAGTTCAGGCAATTGACTCGGCTCTTCGAAACCGTGATCAGATTCTTCTCATTCTGCAGGACAATCTTCACATGGCCAGAATTCGACTGAAACAACTAGCCCCCCAGCACCATTCTGAGCGCACTTTTCACGTAGCTGATATGGTTCTTCTTCGTCTACAGCGTTCCAAGCACTCCTCCTTGACACTCCAAAGGCATCAGTGGCCCGGAATGCAGCCCGAGGATGCTACAGGGGAACCACTCATTTCGATTCTGCATCAATTTCCACAACTAAAGCTTTGAGGACAAAGCTTTTTCTAAGGGAGAGGAGATGTTAGGGACCTGTGTCAACCCTTCTCTTTACTTTGTTAGTATATTGTTGTTGGACGCATATGCTTTGTAAGTCATCCCATAGTATTTGTTGATCCATAGTTTATATTAACCCATGGTATTGAGCCATAGTATTGGATGCATATGATTTGTAAGTCATCCCGTAGTATTCTATGTCCCATGGTTATGACTCATGGTATTGGGCATAGACTTAGTATATAAGTGTGTGTTGAGGTCATTGAAGGAACGGTGAAGTTAATTGTATTGAGCTTGCTCAAAGGAGGTTGCCCCCTCGAAGTGGCCTGTGATCAGTATAAAAGTGATTCTGTTCTATTATTTCTAATATCTCATGTATTTGCATTAATTAATTATTGCAGGTTCATCACATCTGGTATCAGAGCCTCCACCCAGGTTCAAATCACAGAGCGGGTGGCAACGACAGCATTGCAGTGTTCACCCAGGGCTCGTACGGCGCAAAGGGGACACCACCGTATGGGCGCACATCCAGCCCAGAGTCTGGACTACGGAGCGTGGTGGAATGTTAAGATCCTAGTGGGCGGCCTTCACGAACATCTCGAGGTTTTGGTGTAACGGTTCGTATCAGAGTCAATAAAAAATAATATTGAAGGCCAATGAGTGTTGATGCTCACAAGGTGGAAAAATGCACTGTAACAATCGACCGCAAACCAATAGGTCAAAGAATTGAAATCTCAGGTGGAGGAGTTGGTTAAGGAAAAGGAATCTTTGGCAGGACAACTAGAGTTGGCAGACAAAATAAAGCAAGATATAACTCTGTTTTGTGATCAAGCCTACAAGATTCACGAATGGATATATCATTCTCAGTAAATTATCACGAAAGAAATATACAAGATGAAGCTAATGATGGTAAGAATAAAGGTGATAGCTGCGGAGTCACTGGAATTCAGGAAAGGGATATTGGAAATTGTAGGTAAGGTTGAAAAACAGATCGCCTAGAGGGAAACCAACTCGGATTTCCCTGATCATCTGCACCAGAAGACAACAAGAGACCTGAAGTCGGATATGGAACTTATGGAATTTTGCAGGAAAGCTGCTAGGGGGTTAAATAATGAAATTCCTAAGACTATCGAAAATTGCGATGATTTTTACAAGACAATCCATCAAGTCCATGAAAAGTGTCACGTTCCCTTAGTTGCGAAGATGAATGAGCTTTTAGCAAAGGACCAACGCATAGTACAACTGCAGGATGGGCTACGAGGAGATATAGAGTATATCATAAAAGTGGATGCTCTCACAAAAGAAGACATTCATCACTTTGAGGGGCACGCTTCTATAAATGCATATTTCCTAGAAGACAATTGCAAGGATGCAGCAGAAGGGGTGGCGCATATAGAGGCACAATTGTCAATTCATGAAGTAACTTTATAAGTATTGGAGCCTATCAAATATAAGACCATAGTTGAAGAAGCTAATGCATGGGAAGAATATATTTCTAGTTTGGTTGGGCCCACCTAATTTTTAAATTGTAAATATCTTTTGTATTTTCCTATGTAAGCACTAGAGGACAAATTTTGGGGAATCCTAGGGTTACGGTAGATAAAGAGTCACTAGAAGAATTTTTTTTTTTAAGATAAATAGGGGAAGATAATAGAGATAAGGGACTTTTGCTAGCACAATAGAAGCTGGACCATTTTGCAAGAGAACTATTTTTCTGCTAATAAGAAGGGTTTGTTTGCTGGGAAAAGCTTGCACAGAGATTTTCTCTAGAATGAATGGAATGTTTAATATGGAACTACTTCTTCTTGCATTCGTAATTTATACTGTGAGATCGTTCTAACTTCTTGAACTACTTCATTGGTGATGAATGATTTTACTTTCTATGCAAATGTTTATGTGTACAATGAGTAATGAATTTTTTTAATCATATCAGAGCTACCTTTGGTATTCTTTCTGTTGTAAATGTGAATATTGTGTTGGAATAGTTATCTGTTAGACTTGTATGAACATTTCCAGTACATTACTCTTAATTCAAATTTGCTCCCTGCAAGGATAGTATAGCTAGGTTAGATTAACTTATAATAGGAATAGATAATTGATAAGGTAGGAGTGGTAAGATAGGAGGTAAGAACCCATGCATCGCTAGGTTGGTTTCTGCCTGTCAATTATATGCATTTAATTATGGCACTTGAATCTCATACCTTAAAATAAAATACATAAATGGTGAACGGGTCCGTAACCGGTAAAAGAACTTAAACAACCACACCCATGGTAGTCGGACCATTAACTAGACGGATTCACCACACCAAATGGTGAGCGATCTAATTGGGCTTGCTTACCGGGGAGAATCCCTACTATTGGTGCTGCGAATTTTAGGGCATCAACAGCTTTTGATGCTAGAAGGAGGGCCTCCAGTGCATGACTGGCAGAGGAGATCCATTTGTACGAAGAGATCCCTCTGGAGACCCACTTGGAACAACTTTACCAGAAGACTTCGTTCTGGAACCAAGAAATCAAGAAAACCTAAATTCTGGAGGTGAACACCAGGAACCTCTATACGCTGTCCCCTTTGAAGAAGTAGACAACTTCCAGAGACATACATGCTCTTATGTGAGAAAAATTGGGGTATTGAACGTAATTCTCGCATATCCTAGAAGGTGAGTTCCTAAGAAAGAAATCCAATACACCAGAGATTTGGTACTTGTAGAAAATTTGGAAGATTTGTTGGATTTATCTTTTCAATAAATCATAGAGCCCCTTGATAAGTTGAGACCTGAATCCCATCCATCTCAGGACATTTCTCATACCCCACCACATTCTCCACCGCAAATTATGGCTGGAAATGTATCTGAGTGGAGATCCATAGGGCCACTTAATTTGGTTTCCCCTATCCACGATCTTCCCAAACATTCAGAATGGGTGCTACCCAAATTTGACCCTAGAAAATGCATCTTTGTCGAAGATCACCTGAAGATTTTCTATTTGGATCTAAATCTTTTAAATGTAGAACATGAAAACGTGGTTTGTATACTTTTCCCTTAACGTTTGAGCCGAGGGAATCTTCTTGGTATTTTAGTCTACAAGCTAATTCTATAGCAGATTGGGACGATTTTGAAAAATGTTTTTTAAACAAATTTGGCAATCAGAAGACTGACGTTGCCATGCTCATGAAAGAATTGTTATCTATGAGGATGGATAAGAAAGAAAAGGTGCAGGAGTTCAATCAAAGATTCACTACCATGTTAAACAATTTTAGTGCTACAACAAAACCTGAGGAATCCTTGGTAGAATATTATACTACAACCTTGTATCCACCTATAGCCATGTTTGTTAAAAGACCGATTAAGGCTACTTTAATAGAAAATTATGACGAAGCTAAGAAGGTGGAAGATGACTTGAATAGTATCTCAAAGCATGCATTAGAATTAGAAGTGAAACCAACGCTTAGCAAGAATCCTTTGATATTATCTAGAACTAAAGAAGAACCCTCAAATGAATTAGAAAATGGGGTTAAAATGGTGCAAAAATTGTCTAACAAAATAGTGGACTTGGAGAAAGATAAGGGGGCTAGTACATCTAGAAAACCATTTAATCCCTTCTACAAGAAAAGGGAAGAAAGTGGACAGCCTTTTCCACCTGCAACTAATTCTGATGTCCTAAATTTTAATAAGGTTGGCATGGAACATTTATGCACTTTTCACCAAGAACAACATTCTGAAAAGAGCTGCCCACAATGGATAAAATAAATGACTTTAGTAATGAACCAATTTTTGGATGCTCAACTAATAGACCAGGAAGATCCAAAAGAAGATCAAACAAAAGAACAAGAAGAGCCAACTGAGGAGACCACAATGGTATTATGGGATTGGGCACCCACTTTGGGATTAAATGAAGAAGAGCAGGATGAAGAAGTCCAAGTATCATTGGTGAATATTACCACTAGAAGTAAAGGACCAGTGGCAGATCAAAGCATGGTGTTTCCTAAGGTGAAGATCACAAAAGAAGCTTCAAAAAGGAATGTTGGCATCACTCAACCTCAACCCAAAGTGAATTTTGAAGCTGTAAAAGAAACGAGCCCAGTAATAAATAAATAGGCAAAAGTCGTAGTGAACAATCCAGGAAACAATGTGAAAAGCACAGAAGAATACAATATGGGGTATGATATTGTTGAAGACATCAATAAAACTAAAGAAAACATATATTTACTTGAATTATGTAATCTCCCCCAGCAGAGAATTAAATTATTAGAATCTTTTGACCCACAATCAAGCAGTACCTTAGAAACCATTGAGTCAGATACTGAGATAAATGAAGCAAGTATTGGTGGTAAATCAAAATATAAGACTCTGACTTTCATGTTAACCTTTGAAATTTTTAATCATAATGTACACAATTGCTTGGTAGATTCTGGAGCTTCATCCAATGCTATGCCATTATCCATCTGTAAGAAAATCAATGGGCAACCAATACCATCTCCTTCCCAGATCATACAGTTGGACAGGTCTATTGTTAAAGTCATAGGGTAGATGAAGATGTGCTTATCAGATTATCTGCAGACCCGAGGGAATGTCAATTCATAGATATCATGGTAGTGGATATACCTGAAGCTTATGGTTTGATATTGAGTAGGGATTGGTCTACAAAACTAAATGGTTATTTTGCAATAGATTGGTCTCACTTGTGGTTACCATATCATAACAAGAAAAATCAGATTAATGTTTTGAGAGAGCCTCATATGACACATAATGTAACTCAGTTGGAGGAAAAGAATGAGCCTGTGAATTTTTGATCTTCAGTTTTGGGGAATTGTTTTTTAGAAATTGAATTAGGAAACTATCAAATGGAAGAAGTTAGCCATGATTTAGACAAACAGTCCAATCTCCTTCAATTCTCACGGACTGATGACATTGATTGTAACATAGTAGAGCTAGTTATTAACTTAGGAAATAATACTGATGTAGTTAAATCAGAAAATAAATACTGGATTTTGTACTTTGATGGTTCCAAAATGCAAGAGGGATCTGGAGCTGGTTGTGTTCTAGTTGATCCTAAAGGAAACAAACAATTTCTCTCTTGTAGGATAGAGTTTGAATGTACAAACAACATGACTGAATATGAAGCTCTAGTCCAAGGTTTAAAAAGAGCTATTAATTTGAATATCAAGTATTTAAAAGTCTTCGGTGATTCAGAAATAGTTGTTAGACAACTAATAAATACAATTAATTGTCTGTCTCCACACTTAAAAGGATATCAATATGAATTCTGGAATTTAATTTCACAATTTGATGCTTTTAACATAAATGCTATTCCCAGATTACCGGATGCCGCAACTGATTTATTAGCTACTTCTGCTTCTAGATTAGTGCCAACAAATAACAAATTCTCTATGGAATTGATTTTCAGGCCATCTGTACCTGATAAGGTCATAAATTCAAAGGTGTTTGATGATGATGAACAAATCATTAGTTTCTTGACAAATGAAGATGCCTTCAAAGAATCCATAATCGAAGAAGATGAACATAATTTGGATTTGCAGAATAAGGGCGCAAGCAAAGGAAATTTTATTCCAAAAGGAGTAAGAACACTTGAAGGTCTATTTGATTTACAGAACAAATTCATAAGACCATCCAATGTCAAGACCAATAGCTCCTCGATGCAGCATGAGTTGGTAAACTTGGGTATAGAAGCTAAGCCCAAATATATTAATCTGGGTAAATGTTGTTCACCGCGCAAAAGATGTAAGTTCATAAAAAAATTTCAGCAATACAAAGATGTTTTCGTATGGACTTACAACGATTTGAAGACATATTCCACACACATTATACAAAATGTGATACCCATGAAGCCAGGTGTGAAACCATTTCAGCAACAATTACAAAGGATGCATCCAACACTTGAACCATTAATACAAAAGGAATTAAAAAAATTGTTGGATGCTAAGATTATCTTCAAGGTCCGACACTCCGAGTGGATGGCTAATCTGGTCCTAGTACAAAAGAAATCAGGAGAAATAATATTATGCGTCGAATTTCAAAACTTAAATAGAGCGTTGGACAAATACAACTATCCTGTTGCATCAATGGAACAAATCATACAAATGGTATTAGGCTCATAATTGTTCTCCCTGTTAGACGGATTCTCTGGCTACAATCAAGTATTGGTGGCTGAGCATGATTTATTAAAAACTACATTTCACACTAAGTGGGGAACATTCGCATATGAAAGAATGTCGTTTGTCCTAATGAATGCCAGAGCCACATTCCATAGGGCCATGGATATCTATGAACCCAAAAAAGAGTGTTTTTGTTGATCTGGAAGGAAAGCTTTTGGGTCACATCATCTCGAAAAAGGGAATCTCGATAGATCCAGAGAAAGTTGAAGCTATAACTCATATTCCCATGCCACATGATAAAAAATCTATGCAATCATTTATGGGCAAAATTAATTTTGTTTGAAAGTTTGTGCCTGATTTTGCACAAATTGTTAAACCTTTGCAGGAAATGGTGAAGCAAAGTGTGCAATTTAAATGGACCAACATCAAGAAGATTGTGTTCAAAGACATAAAGGCTGCCATCACTAATGCAACCTCTTTGATAAGTCCATATTTTGAAAAGGATTTTATCATATACACCTTTGCATCAGATACTTCTCTCGCAGTGGTGCTCACTCAGAAAGGAGAATCCGGAGACAAATATCCAATCTCTTTTATGAGCACTGGGTTACAAGGGTCTGAGTTGAATTACCCAGATGTGGCTAAGAAAGCATATGCATTGTTTAAGGTGGTAAAATAGTTCAGGCCATACATTTTAAAAAACAAAACGAAATTCATAGTACCTCACCCACTGTCATATCTTTATTTGTACAAAAGGAATTGGGGGAAAGAAGAGGAAACTGGGTAACTGCACTACAAGAGTATGATCTAGAAATTAAGTCAGCCACTATCATTAAAGGTCAATGCCTGTGTAAGTTGATCACTGAAAACCCAGCCAACAAAGATCAAGAGTGGGAAAATGAAGCTGAATTGAATCTAACCGAAGTCTGTCCTATCTTCACTGCTCCAGAATATTGGTATAGAGATTTGGTGCATTATTTACAACAAGGATACCTACCAGAACACTGGAGTCCTAAGAAGAGAAGGGTAATCTGATTAAAATTAGCTTCTTATCAGATAATTGATGGAGTACTCTTTAGAAAAAATTATGATGTGATACTTCTTAGATGTCTTGAGAAACAAGATGATGATAAAGTGGTCAAAGAATTACATGATGACCCTGCAAGGGGACATTATTCTGGGGATACTACTGCTCAAAAAATACTAAGAGTTGGATACTATTGGCCTATGCTTTTCAGAGACGCTCATTCTCATGCCATAAAATGTGATGTATGTCAAAGGAGTGCCGACAGATTTCCAAAAGTAGCAGGACCATTGCAGTTGGTTATTATCTCTAAACCATTCGAGTAGTGGGGCATAGACGTTATTGGAGAAATTAATCCAAATTCTTCGCTTCAACACTGGTATATCCTCACGGCCACTGACTATTTCACATGGTGGACAGAAGTTGCTCCTCTGCGTAAAGTAAATGAAGATGCAGTCATCGGATTCCTGGAAGAAAACATCATAACTAGGTTCGGGATTCCAATTTCTTTAGTTTTTGATAATGCAAATTACTTCTCATGTGTTAAATTAACCGTATTTGCTTATGAAAGAGGAATTAAATTACATTATTCAGCAAATTATTATCCCCAGGGAAATGGACTAGCTGAATCTACAAACAAGAATCTCATTTAAATCCTAAAAAAAATGTTATTGAGAGTCAGAGGAACTGGCATATAGCCCTTCCAAACGGTTTATGGGCAGCTAGGGTTACTACAAAAAGTTCCTTAGGAGTCTCCCCTTATACGCTAGTTTATGGGAAAGAAGCTATACTCCCGCCTAATATACTAATCCCATCCCTGCAACTAGCCTAGGCCTCTCGAGGTTCCAGTGGTGAAATCCTACAGTCACAAATCAATACCCTGCTGAAACTCGAAGAATCATGGCAAAAGGCCAAATATAGAGTCCATTAGCACCAAGATATTGCCAAGAGATGGTTTGATAAATGGAAGTCTGGTAAAATAATTTTTGAGGTAGGAGACTTAGTTCTGAAGTGGGATCACCCACATGAAGAAAAGGGGAAGCATACAAAATTTCAACAATTATGGCTTGGCCCCTATCAGATTGCCAAAAAGCTTGGCCCTTCGACTTACAAACTGCAAGGTTGACAAGGGGAGGAAGAGAATCTCCCTGTCAACGCACTTTCTTTGAAACAATACTTCACATAGGTTTAGGAACACTTATGTACATAAATAAACTTTGTCTTTCTTTATTTTTTTCCAGTCTGTTGTTTTCTTAATTGATTAATCTAGTTTGTCTTTTTTTCTTTTCATCAGCTTCATTTTTGTTTGTTTATTGTTTGATTTCCTTTATTTTGTTTCAAATAAACCGTAGCTCGACATATTGGTATTTGGAAATATAGGAATCTGGACAATCTCAAGGGAATCTCTTGAAAGGTCAGAATCTACTTATAAAGAAAGAATTCTCTATGTGACATTGCCATTTGTGGATAAGTTTTTAGAAAGGGAAAACCCACTTCAGTTTCATAATTGAGTCATGATAACCCCTGTAAAATAACTGAGACTTATGATTTATGAATTACTATCTTGAGGCTCCATTCATCTCACATAAATAACCATGTTAGGAAGCTCACTATGGTGGACCCATGGAGAGGAATCAGGTCTCACAAATGTATGGCATTTAAAGTGATCCCATGCTGCAAATTAAAAGCCAAAAGAGTGTATATCAAAGAGTCACATTTCCGCAAAATTTCATCTCCATCAAAGAAATGGTTGTGAAAAATGAAGACATCCAATCAAGAAAGTGGCCTTAGTGGTCAACTCAGCAAGGTTCTTCTCCGTCCATGAGCATGACAAATAAATAAATCTATTTCTCACACAAAAGGACGTTATGGGTGGAAGAACCCACGTCAAATGCTAAAGATTGAAGAAAAGCTATCATGGAAGACTCAGATGACAAAATTCATCAATAAAGAAAGCATCTAAAGAATTGTTGACAACATGGGAATGAGGAATAAATGAATGCATCTATTTGATCTTATTACAATCCTATGGAGTCTTATTTAGTAGGCATCTGAAATATGGAACTAAAATGAAATCCACATTTTGGCCTCGGGAGAGTGGTCAAGAAACCTCATTCAAAGTTACCGTTTCTCCCCAATGACCAATGTGATAGAAGAGGGACTACTCCCCTGTATGAAATATGGTCTATAAAATGTTATGTTATATATGGGTTCAATAACATGTAATTTTTTTTGACCTTAAAGAGGGATTATTCAGAGATTTGTGTTCAACAGTGAATCGCCAATTGTTGCTGCTACAACCTGATCCCCAAAATTTTCCTAAATTTGTAGGGCCCCTCCTTTATTTTTTTTAGATTTTATTGCTTCTTAGAAGAGTCCCCCTTTGACACTTACAATTTTCTTGAAAAATCTCGAAGAGTAATTTTTTTTTTAGCTAAGGTGCAACTTAGGTTTTTTCGTCGAAAGAGTTGCAGCATTCTGGTGAGTTCATGCCGACCAAATCAGAGCGATTTGGTCAAACTATGCCGACATTTCAGAAATTTTTGGCGAGTTTTCACAGATGCCTCGTTGCTTTGTGGCAGTTTGTGCCTCGACGTTTCAAAGCTTTTTGGTGAGTTAGCACCGACCTGTCAGTGCCTTTTGTTGAAGATCATGCCTATCATATCACAAGTTTTGACGAGTCTGCCCCGGCCTTTTCGCAACTGTTTCGACAGTTTTTCACCAATGTTTCAGTACGTTTAGGCATTCGTCGCTAACTATTTTTCCACCATTTGACAAACATTGCACCGATATTTCATTGTGGTTTGGTCAAGAATAGCCGATGGAATCGCTGTGGTTTGGGCCAAGACCTCTGACCGTTTCGCTACCGTTAGGATGGTCTCGTCGATAGTTTCGTCGTGGTTTGGCTAGGATGTGCTGACCATTTCGCACCAACCGGATACTTTTTTCCGACCATTTTGAAATGCTTGGGAAAATTAGTTGCCAATGTGTCGTGGCATTTTAACAAGTTAGAGCCGACCAAGTCGTAGCAGTTTGATGATTTCTCGCTTACCATTTTGCAGCGGCTGGGGAAATTTCACCAAAACAATCGGCATGAGTTTTCTCGGAAAGTGCAAAAAGGGGGAAAATGGGCACCAATGAGTAAAGTCATTAAATGACCCCACCAATCAATCCCGTTTGCATTTTTGGTGAGGGTTTTATATATAGAAAAGGGGGGTTTGTCTGACTTTGTTTTCAAAAGTGAAATTGAATGTTGTTTTGTGCAATTTGAGTAACCAACATTCATCGGACGCCAACCAAATCTCGTTGCTGAAGCTCACCAGCCCAGCCACTCCACCAGTGACAGGTAGGAAGGTTGATACCCTTTTCCATTTTGTTTTCTAGTTGCTTTACTTTATCTTGGGTTTTCTTTATCCTTTGTTTTTTAGGCCTTTCCCTACTGGCGTTGTGTTTTTCAAAGTTTTGGGGGTAGGGTCTCCAGTTCAGGCTTAGAGGCGTTTTTTACTCATGAGGATTCCATGGCTTGCTAAGCTTCCCGCTCTAAATTGCTTGCCTTAACCTCTAGTCCAGTCGCCCCGTCGTAACCCGCATACCATTTTTCGGTGGGCATGAATTTGTGGTCGAGTTGGCCATGGCCAGTGGAGTTTCACGCTTTTACTAGGTCCCCTCCACCATGAGACTCACTTTTAAAAGGGGTTTAGGCATTTAGTGGCCAAACATTAGTGGCACATAGAAAACTGTCTGAGTCCGGCTGATAGTTTAGGATTTCTGCCCCAGCATAATCGCTCGAAACTCATCCCACTCGGTAAATGTGTGTTGCTAGTTAAAAAAAGAAGACATCTTTCATTCTAGCAAATTTTTGAATCCAAAGTTAACATTGTGGAGGATTTTTCCAAAATAGTTCTGTTTTTTTTTTGCAGTGACCTCCTCCCTTTGTTTCTTTTCATAATCCCCAGTAGGATAATCACATTGAACGTGAATGTCATAAAAACTCTTTTGTTGACCAACAACACTACTTTTGAAGGCATCCTTCTAACCATCTCACCGACCGACGAGGAAGTGGGTGCACTAGATAAGTACCAGTTGGACTCTATTTTTTCACATATATACATATCATTAGGACATGTCAAATGTTAGTAGCATTGGTCTCATTTTCTTGACTATCTGTGCATACTGAAAAACTGCATTCCTGCTTCAGATAAATTTGTTTGTACATTAAGCCAAAGGAAAATTAATCTTGTTTTTCACCCTAAGGTTAAATTTTTTGATGCAAACAATTTTAAAAAGCACCTTTTGTAGTTGAAAACTTAACCGCAATTTAAAATCCAAACAAACAATCATACCATTTAAATATTGTTTCAATTCTGCTCATTGACTATACCATGGATAATGAATTGATTGTAAATGTTTTTATCCCTCATTTATTCATTATGTGTCTCATCAGACTTGATATGCATAAGCGGTCTGCCAGGAAAAAGTCCAAGCTAGCAGAATTAGACTCAGACATAGAGATATTATTAGATACCTCACTAAAAAAACAATGTTTGGAGATACTAAAGTCGTGACAATGGCCACCCTAGAATTCAAATGGGGCGAACTATACAGAGCCATCAGAGATCCAAATGTCCTTGACACTTCCATCAAAGAGTTAATGGTATACCAGAACATAAAGAGGTCCTGCCTCCATAAGGCGACCACATGCCCAAAATTATTCCCATGCTCAAAGGTTATCGGGTGGATTTTTCTCCAGGTGGATGTTAACACCAGGATCATTTCATATGTCAAAGGAGAAGGGCTTGCCTCCTTCCAACCATCCCACATAACTGCAACATACAATATTCCCTCCCCTAAAGTCATGATGATCAATGACTGGATAAGTGAGGTCAATATGGATCATTTTGATTATGCTAAGAAGATGACGGTCCCTGAGAAGTAGTTGAGACCGAGGTCCAGCAGAGAATATGATAGTCAAAATTTGAGGACCCCTTATAGAATCATAGTTCTGATGTTACTCCGGGTTTTTTGCTTGGCGAACGGAAATACATATAAACTTAGTTGGATACCAGTGATTTACCACACTGCCACACATGGTACAATTTTCAACTAGGCAGATATCATTTATGAGAGTTTGGCATCGCACATTGCTACAGTGCAAGGAGGAATGACATAGAAAATTAAAGCTGAATTTTGTATGTCCTCTTATCTCTTGGATTTCATATTAATCAGAAACCCTTTCCCTAATTTGGGATGTGTTTGGAAACAGGTCAAGTCTCACCTCCATGTAGCCTATCAGATGACATGGGCTCACAAATGCGCAAGTCACTACAAACTAATTTGTGAGGGATTAATCATGCCACTATGCTGGCTAATATTCAAAGAAGAACCAAATTGTTTGTCTGAGAACGTCTTGTTAGTTATCGAGGAATATGGATATTATTACTTCTCCACAAAAGGAACATATATCAGGATGTATGGGGGAACCCAACCCCCTTTTTTGTTGCCTCAGTATGTTACTGATTTTGTTGTGCACAAAGAGGCCGTAAGGTAGGTTTTCCTCAATGGAGTTGGAAATTTTCTTCATGAGAAGAAGAAGGCTTCATATACACATCACTTCTTGAAGGATGAAGAAGTGTATCGAAACGCAAGAAACATGACCAAGCTAAACAAGATTTTTCGTCGCAAAAGCAGAGCCGGTTCTGGAACTGCAACTAAAACTGTCAAGGAAGTTGAGAGGAAGTGAAAAGAGGTAGCATAAATGCAACAAAAGGATGAAGCCATAAGGCTGCAGGTAGCAGAATCTGAGAGGAAGTTAATGGAAGAGGCCGAAAGAATCCAAAAGGAAGTGGCCGAAAAAATCTAGAAAGAAGAGGATGAAAGAATCCAGAAAGAGGAAGTTGAGAGGTTGCAAAAAGAAGAAGAATAAATAAGAAAGAAAGCAGAAAGAGAAGCAGCTAAACAACAAAAGCAAAAGGAAGAGGAAGAAAAATCCAAGGAAGTGGTGGAAAAGGGAATCCCGAATGTGCAAGATATGGACATAGACCCACATGAGGTGTCCAATGTAATACTCACCAGAGGACACCTCCCATTGGCTGAGCTCAAACTCATGCCACTCACCCTGTCAAAACATCATACTGTGGCCAAATTGGACACTATCATCTTTGATCATAAAAGAAAGACCATCACAAAGAGAACAGAGAAGAGACTAAAAATGGTTGCCCAACCCGATGTTGTTACTGTTTAGGAGAGCACTATCATGGAGGGTACGCACAAGGACCCTAAGTTCATGGCATCTGTCAACATAGCTATTGCGCAAGCAAGTGCATATAATGTTGGAAAATTGATGAATGACATTGAGTGAAATAAAGAGAAGATGCTCAAATTAAAAGATAATTTGGTGAAGGAGCGAGGAGAAGGGATAGAATTGAAAAGGAAACATGACGCCCTTCTATCCGAGAAACAAAGGATAATGAATGAATATTAGAATTTGGGCAAAGAAAAGGAGGCATTAACTGTGTAGTTAATGATTATGGAAGGGGAAAAGAGCAACTTTGAAGCCCGAATCACCCAATTAGAGTCAAGAGAGTTGGCCGCAAACCAACAGGTCGAAGAATTGAAAGCTCAGGTGGAGGAGTTGGTTAAGGAAAAGGAATATTTGGTAGGACGATTGGAGTTGGAAGACAAAAAAAATCAAGATATAACTCTATTTTGTGATCAAGCTTGCAAGATTCAGGAATGGATATATAATTCTCAGGAAATTCTCATGGAAGAAATATACAAGATGAAGCTAATGATGGAAATAATGAAGGTGATAGTTGCGGAGTCACTGGGATCCAGGAAAGGGCTGTTGGAAATTGCAGGTAACGTTGAAAAACAGATATCCTGGAGGAAAACCAACTCGGAGTTCCCTTATCATCTACCCCAGAAGACAATAGGAGACCTGAATTCAAATATGGCACTTTTGGAATTTTACAAGAAAGCTAATAGGAGGTTAAATAATGAAATTCCTAAGACTATCGGAAAGTACCATGAACTTTTCAAGGCAATCCATCAGGTCCATGAAAAGTTTCACACCCCCTTAGTCGCGAAGATGGATGAGCTTCCAGCAAAGGACCAACTCATAGTATAGTTGTAGGATGGGCTGCAAGGATATCTAGAGTATATCAGAAAAGTGGATGATCTCACCGAAGAAGACATTCATCACTTTATGGGGTAGGCTTCTATAAATGCATATTTTCTGGAAGACAGTTGCAAGGCTGCAGCAGAAGGGGTGGCGCATATAGAGGAGCAATTGCCAATTCATGAAGTAACTTTACAAGTATTGGAGCCTATAAAATATAACCATAGTTGAAGAAGCTAATGCATGGGCAGAATATATTTCTAGTTTGGTTGGACCCACTTAATTTTTAAATTGTAAATATCTTTTGTATTTTCCTATGAAAGCACTAGGGGACAAATTTTGGGGAATCCTAGGGTTAGGGTAGATGAAGAGTCACTAGAAGACAAAATTTTTGTAAGATAAGTAGGGGAAGAGAATAGAGAGAAGGGAATTTTTCTAGCACAATAGAAGCTTGACCATTTTTTAAGAGAACTATTTTTCTTCTAATAAGAAGGATTTGTTTGCTGGGAAAAGTGTGCATAGAGATTTTTCCTGGAATGATTGGACTGTTTAATGTGGAACTACTTCTTATTGCATTCGTAATTTATACTGTGAGAGCGTTCTAAATTATTGAACTACTTCATTGGTGATGACTGATTTTACTTTCTATGCAAATGTTTATGTGTACAATGAGTAGTGAATTGTTTTAATCATATCAGAGCTACCTTTGGTATACTTTCTGCTGTAAATGTGAATATTGTGTTGTAACAACTATCTATTAGACTGTTAGGAAAATTTCCAGTACATTACTCTTAATTCAAATTTTCTCTCTGCAGGGATGGGATCACTAGGTTATATTAACTTAGAATAGGAATATATAATTGATAAGATAGGAGTGGTAAGACGGGAAGTAAGAACCTACTCATCGCTAGTGTGGTTTCTGCCTTCCAATTATATGGGGGAATCGCTAGTGTGGTTTCTGCCTTCCAATTATATGGGGGAATCGCTAGTGTGGTTTCTGCCTTCCAATTATAGGGGACAAATTTTGGGGAATCCTAGGGTTAGGGTAGATGAAGAGTCACTAGAAGACAAAATTTTTGTAAGATAAGTAGGGGAAGAGAATAGAGAGAAGGGAATTTTTCTAGCACAATAGAAGCTTGACCATTTTTTAAGAGAACTATTTTTCTTCTAATAAGAAGGATTTGTTTGCTGGGAAAAGTGTGCATAGAGATTTTTCCTGGAATGATTGGACTGTTTAATGTGGAACTACTTCTTATTGCATTCGTAATTTATACTGTGAGAGCGTTCTAAATTATTGAACTACTTCATTGGTGATGAATGATTTTACTTTCTATGCAAATGTTTATGTGTACAATGAGTAGTGAATTGTTTTAATCATATCAGAGCTACCTTTGGTATACTTTCTGCTGTAAATGTGAATATTGTGTTGTAACAACTATCTATTAGACTGTTAGGAAAATTTCCAGTACATTACTCTTAATTCAAATTTTCTCTCTGCAGGGATGGGATCACTAGGTTATATTAACTTAGAATAGGAATATATAATTGATAAGATAGGAGTGGTAAGACGGGAAGTAAGAACCTACTCATCGCTAGTGTGGTTTCTGGTTTCTGCCTTACCGGGGAGAATCCCTACTGTCGGTGCTGCAAATTTTGGGGCATCAACATATTGTCAATATAAAGATGGATCACAGAATAGGAAACAAAAAGCATTCCTAAAATTAAGCTTTATTTATCTACAACACATTGAGATATATAATATTATGCCATTTTCTACAAATGCATTCATCTATATTTCTGAACCTATGAACCAAACTACACCATGTTGAGTAGACATTGTGATTTAGGGACCTATAAATACAACTTTGAAAATCCCACATCATATATAATGAAACTTATACCTTAAAACTTGTTAACCAGAAAGGAGACACTAGATAGGAAACCTAGAAGCCCTATTCCCCATGATATTATTGAAATTTCTCAAATAAAAATCAGCAGATAGTGGATGACAACTTTGAAATGAATGAATGCATACATTAGAATAGATCTAAACTATGAGATAATTCCACTTAGTTTTTACATAATTAATCTACTTATCTTATTGAACCTTGCAATGGGGGCATAATTATTTCCTAAGAACGTTGTATAAATATGTTAAGTTGGAACCTTGAACCTACATTTGCATAATTCTAGTTGCAAAGAAGATGAAAACACCCAATGAACTCATAACTTCTTTCCAAAAAATTCCATAAGGTAAGTAATACAACTCTTGCATGCTTGAATTTCTTGAATACAGACCCATTATATTAGCCACTGGAATTGAGTATATTTAAACATGTAATAAAGATATACCTTCACCCTTATCAAGCACTTCCTTAAACAACTGCATCCATAATCAATTATAAAGCCGATTAATGAAGCTCAAGCTCTCAACATTGAATCTTCCCATGTCTACAAAAACTAATGGAACAAGACTCATTGAAGCTTTAAATGCATGCAAAAAAGGTGCAACAAGACAAATATATGAAGCTACTTTCCAAATATGAAAAATAGTTGCAACAAGATGACTCTCTGAAGCTTTCCAAATATGAAAAACTGATGCAACAAGTTTGAATGAAACTTCGAAGTATTCAAAATTGATGCAACAAGACTCAAGCGTCTATAGCCCTGTGTATATTAGCATTCAACATCAAGCTTGATGTTGTGGTTGTATTTGAATTTATAATCATGGATGTACAATAGTGATTCCATTTATCCTTGTGATAGCATTAGTAGTATCAGGATGTAATAAGATGGAATTTGTAACTTCGATATGTTTACTGAAAAATGAAAAGTGTTGGATTTTACCACCATCCCCTATGTAACTATATATACAAATGGAGGAGTCATGAATTTTCCAATTTTCTACCTCAATAAATTCATGGTCTCACTATAGCTACATAGACATCTAATAATTGAAGTCTTAAAAAAATAAAGTAGTATATTTGGTTCCCCTATGTTACTTAGTCAAGATGAATGAGAAGTGTTATTATTACAATGCTACCTAGAAGACTCTAAGGACATAACTATAGACATTGCTATATAATTTTTTAATTTTTGTTTCATGGCAAAATGTTGTTGCAGGATTTATTGTTAGCCATCACAATAGGGAATATTGCATTCTTACGACAATACTCACTCACACTTCCCAAAATAACCCTTCACATCCCATTAAAATCAATCAGACTCCACTCTACTCAAATCCATGCAGACGGCTCAAAATCATCATATTTACAGAACTCCTCGGACTGTATAGATAAAAAAGAAGAATGCCCCCATATTTGAGAGAAGGCACGTATCTCTTCAGAAAACCATGGGCATGTCTATTCATCACTAGAAAATATGCACCCAATGTGAGTGAGCTTCACATAGCCTCTATTTTTCCTCACCCACAAACACCTCTATCTTGGCCTTCACCTGAATTTCCTATCATCACGACTGTTAATTTATAGCAATTGTTATTGCTCAAAGATAGGTTCTATTGGGAGATGCATAGATCCATATTATACCCGTATCTATTAAGAACAAAGAGGTATCTAATTTCTTGAAGTGTACATTTTTTCTTATATGTAAAACATTAAGATAAAAAAAATTTAAGCTCAATAAATTGGATCCTTCTCTGGGTTCCATGCTTCAGATGAATCTATGCTAATAAAGAATCACAGAACTAGACTGACAATGTTATCTCTATAGATATGAATTTTGCTTGAAAATATTTTGGCTTTTCCTGTGTGCATCAATCTCCAGAATATTTGAAACGTATTCACTCAACATAAAATCTATGAATATACACCATAAGAAGAACTAAACATCATAGCCAAATTGAATACTACATATATAATTACACAATGAATGTATATATACATAAATATACTAGGTCCAACAACAAAGAAATAATCCAACTGTATACGAACATGAATGAATTTGTAATGTTTCTATCTCCATGTGGGAACTATGCAGGCAAGAGATATTTACAATCCTAGAACAAAGAACTCGTACTTTCTCCAGATTTGTTCACAACCACCATCATAGTCTTGCATTTTTTCTATAGATTTTGTCTTTGTTTATTTTATGAAATAGCTTTTTTTTTGTTTATTTCATGAAGGCCTGATATACTCCTTGTATCTTCATATTGATGCAAGATGATTCATTGTAGGAATCTACATAAGGTCTGGGAGTTATGAGTTTGGAAACATGGTTGAATATGATGTATGTGCATTGACACCAATTGCTTGAGTAATAATGTGTGGATTGAATATTGATTTTGAGAAGAGGGATCCCCCATGTAGCTATTTAAAAGTCCGAGAACTTGAATGTAAATCCCTAAGAGGAGGAAATAATATATATGTGTGTGTGATATTACATATGTACATGAGTCGGGAAATGATATCCTTACACATTTTTAGGTAGTAGAGTGTATTACTAATGTAATACTATTGGTTCTTGGATAACATAAGAAGCATGGTACCTATACCAACAACCTAGAAAGAAAGTATCAGTAACATTGAAGACTATTGAATGCAGGAAAACTAAGCCTGAGATTCCACTATGATGGTGTTGAATATTTCGATTGCAGATGACATGTGTGGAGGTAATATGCATCATGTTTTCAAGGACAAATAATGATTCCATAGGCAGGTAGGACTCTGGTGAATGCAATCGGATTGACAAGCATATCCTTCCCAAGAATCATTGTTTCCAGATAACTTCGATAATAGGTATCTCCTTCTTATTGAAAATACAGGATCAAGCAATATTTCACAAGGCAACTCAATTGTGGGGAAACACATATTTTAGAACATAGTTGGAAATGCATATCTCAGCTAGGATTTCCATTTAGGCATTTTAGGATTATCAAAGGAGTACATTCTATTTAGATTAGAACTAAGGTAGGAATATTGTATCTCACTTATTTGGGGAGGGGGAATCTATATGACTGCCCTTTGGACCCATGATGTGTCATTCTTGATGTAAATATTTCTTGTTTATTGTATAGAAGTGAAATATGGAATGCAGTTTTTAGAAAAAGGGAAAAAATGTTCTAACTTCCCTAATGATATGTTTCTGAGATATTCCCTAAATGTTTAGTGACATGATGCTATACATATATAAAGATAAGGTGTAATCTATATGATATTTTATAAAAGGATTCAACTTATTTGATAAAAGGATTTGACTTATTTTTGTTCAAAACATCCAAAGTATGTGATGAGCCCATAAAATGAAGATTCCTTGTCATATCTAGTGGTCGACCTAAAATTTTATCTGTATAGAATATGTAAGAGACCAACACCTATGTATGTCATAAGGAAAATGCTTGGAAAACTAAACTACAAGAAGACAACAAACATACAAGTACTCATAGGGTGTATGAAATTTCACAAAGTTAGTGGATGTTATCTTAGGCATGCCAATGTAAAATCAATGTCATTTAGTAGTGAAAAACTTCCAATGTTAGTTATGAGTCATGAAAACACCCCATGAGCTAGCAGCCAAAGTTGGAAGTACAGATCCTCATATGTCAATAGATGTGATATGGATGTTGTGACCTACACTCAACTCATACATGCATACAAGATAGATGATGACATTAACAATGCAATCAATGTTTACAATCAGATGAAGGAGAATACATGCAAACCTAATGTGGTGTTATATGGCACTGCAATGATTGGTGCTCTTCTCAAGGGAAATCGATATGAGAAACTGACATAAATGTATGGTGAAATGCTAAAATACCAATTTTTCCCAAATATCATAACTTTTAGTACTCTCATGAAAACTCTATATGAAGCTAGAAATCTAGATGTTGCTTTTGAAATATTGAAAATGATGCAAAAAATGAAGGTTCACCCCGGTCCTTCTATGTATGCTTTGTTTATGAAAGCATATGGAAAGGTAGGTGACCTTGAAATGGTAAAGGATCTTGTTAATGAAATGAAAGAATATGGATTTTTAGTTGGCCTTATTTATTCCAATCTAATATACAACTTAGTCAAAGAAGGGAAGGAGAAGGAATCCATTATAATTGTGCAATTAGTTTGTCTTGATGAGAAGAGTAGGGATAAATTTCTGAATTTTGAACCATTCTTGAAGGCTCTTCCAACAATCAAACATTAGAAGTTGGATAATAATCATGGTAAGTTCAACATTTATGAAATCACAAAAAGCCTTTAATTTGGATGTCAGTTACTATTGCATCTCTAGTGGCTCCATCTGTGGATTGGAAGATTCATCAAGTAGTGTTGTTGATAAAGTAGTTTTAGTGATCAAGCAAGTGAGGAATGGACACATTACATCTAAATTTTATTATTGGTTGAATAATTCGGGTTTCCAGGATGATAAACACACTTATTTTGCTCTTGTCTTAAGGTTGATGAAGTCAAATAAATTCTCAACCGCAACGAAGTTGTTGTATGAACTCAAGTAGGAAGGTATTAAGCTAGTGTTACTAATATACAATGATCTCATCACATTTGCTTCAACATAAAATAAATTGGCGAGGATTTAGGTGTTAATAGAGACACTGGTTTGAAACCAAATCTAATGACATTCATAAAAAAATATCAATACAATATGGGAAATGGGAAAGGAGGATGGAAGTAAAGTCAAAAGGTTAGAAGAGGTAGTGAATATTGGAGAGACCCACTTCCATAAAATCTATTAGGAACATGTTGCAACTGCAACCTGATCCCCAAAATTTTATAAAATTGTAGGGCCTTTCCTTTTAGTTTTTTTTTTTTTAATTTACTCGGAGTTTGTTTCATATTTTGATATGCTTACTTTTGACACTTAGAATTTTTTCTAGAAAAAAAAACAAAAGGCATTTTTTTTAATCAGGAGAACTTGCAATATTCTGCCGAAACGATCGGAACAACATTCCATTATCTGCCGA
Organism: Larix kaempferi; assembly: GCA_027924585.1. Taxonomy (NCBI): domain Eukaryota; kingdom Viridiplantae; phylum Streptophyta; class Pinopsida; order Pinales; family Pinaceae; genus Larix; species Larix kaempferi. Next base: position 5,680,750 of record BSBM01000922.1, read on the forward strand.
AATGGTCAAAACAATTAAGAAAGAACTTTGAAATAATTAGGTATGTTTATTAAAATATGTGTTTCGGAGCAGAATCCGAAGTCACGCTGATACGGTCAAATGGAAAAGGAAGACAGGCCAAATCAGAGGAGTTGTCTGTTTCACGTCGAAATGAATCGACGAAAAGGGGAAATGACACCGAAGCACTTCTTTGTCAAAATGAAAAATTTTCCAAAAATTATATTTCCAATTAAATCGGTAGAAAATGAAAAAAAAACACCAAAAGGAGTCAAAGAAAAATGGAAAGAGGATCTGAAACGGTATCGACGCAAGGTTAAAAAGGTTCATGCGAATGGAAATCGACATGAAACATTTTTCTTTCCCAAACAGTTTTGGTGACAAATGGTATATTGTGTCGAAACACATTAGTGCCAAAAGGAAACATGTGCCGAAACACATTGGTGCTGAAAGCGAATTGCCGCGAAACACTTGTGGCATAAAATAAAAGGTAACCCAAAAAGGCATGATTTGACCCCGTTAGATGCATTTAATGCTAGGGTTAGTGATTGGTATATACATATATCATTTAAAATCTTTTCCTGTCACATTGCTTGTAACGATGTATGGGAGAAATCATTTAAGACATAATTCACTTGACATTGTTGATTTTTACATTTCGACGAACCCCTCACTGCCAGGTAGGTCGTTTATCCTTTCACTTTATTTTATAGAACGACGTTTTTCCATAGGAATTTGCAAATTCGTCATTAGTGCCCGAATTAGGTTAAATAATGAAAATTGAGAGAGTTTAAAGAAGGGCTTAGTTTAAAAAAAAAATAAGGAAGTTTGTTTTTTAGTAGGGTAAAACTTTGCATTGATATCCATAGAGGGAATTGGAACTAGAATACTTCAAGCTTGAGGGCTGTTATAGGTCAAATCTGCACTTCTCCGTCCGTGATCACCTTTAGCTTTCGATCACACAAAAGGACAACTTGGATTGAAGAGCATGATTGCCCTAGATGATCTGTGGACTAGACTTACCTCCTTGTAGCTAACAAAACACTCATTTTACCTACTTTTTGAGAAAAATGCTACCCTATAGGCATGATAGTAGCGTTCACCTACTGAAAAAATCTACTTTACTTTAGTAAACTAGCTTTTGCCTGCTGAAATACTCTACTTTTCTTCACTAGAGTAGCGTTTTCCCTCAAAAATCTTGCAAACGCTGGTTGTAAAGAAGGGAACTTGTATGTTGAACGCTACTCCACTTAAGAAAACTAGTGTACATCTTAAAAAGTGATAAAAAATATATTAATTTGATGAATTGGTATTAGTTGAAGTTGGTTTGCAACTTCCCCAACTTCCCAATCAAACTACCTCTCGATCCAAACTACCTACCTTGTCCCATAAATACAAGGGGGATACATGAGAGAGGGGGGGAGAAAGAAGACTATAAGCGTCATTACGCTGGAGGAGAAACTATGCATTAAGGGTTGTTATGCTGGAGGAATTCCAAAGTTAGTGTGAAGAGCAGGAGCCCAGAATCTGGTTGCACAAGCACTCTGAATGATCAGGTATAATTGTACTGGTTATTTGCTTTGACAATAAAGGTTGAAATACCCTTCCCATCCCAATCAAATGTCTAATGGGTTGCATATTTGTTTGGATTAATGCTTGATTGTCTTTGATGTTTAAATTGTTATTCAATTTCATCATTGTTATATTGGTCAAGATATGCTGAAGAAGGTATCTGTTGCATTGCAGGTTCATCAAGCAGAAGATCAAGTGGAGGATCGATCGAAGGAGAAAGCGAAAGCTAGGATCGAACATCGTTAATAAGGTATTCCCTCAAGAACCTTGATCTCTTTCCTTTTGTAGGAACCTTTGTGATCTGATTAATGTATTTACCTGTCACCCCATAAGTTGGTAGCGTCCCTCTCCTCGCTATAAGGTAGAAATCTTGAACAATAGACTGGTGAGTCCACTTGGGAATCGGTTGTTTTCTACTCTTGGAGACCCATTTAGTTTTCCTTCCAGTTTTTTTTTTTTTATCCTTTGAGAGGCCCTATAGGTCTTATTTGCCTATTTTCTTGCTTGACTCAACCTAGTTTGAGGTTTTAAAGCCTGTTTCAGACCTTCTCTGACAAAAACGATGGTCTTCCATACACATAGTAGAGTTCAGAAGATGAAAAATGTTGGTTTCCCTCCTACAGAGTAGGGTACATCTCCCAGAAAATGGTGGTTTCCCTTCTGCACAGTAGAGTATTTCTGTAAGTCTCTATCTACTTTTTGGATTTGATTTCCGCTTGTTTGGTGTGATTCCCAGCCTCTTACTTTGCCTCCTTAACTGATCCTTGAGGTCTGTATGCCCTTGTTGAGTCTTTTCTGCCTCTGTTAAGTCCCTTAGGTCATCTTTTGCTTGCTTGAGTACTTTTGAGGTGTCTTGCTTGTTTGTGACTCTTTTTGAAGACCGTGCTTTGTTCCTTGTTGGACGTAGTTTCATGTTTGTACCCTAGTTGCGTGTTGCAGGTATACAAACCTTTGTTTGATGACATTTGTTGTTTGTGGAAACACTAGTACACTTTGACGGTGTCTTATCCTTCGATTTAGGGTTTGACCCCAAGTAAGAGTCCTTAGGGTGTTTTCAAAAGCTTTTTGAGTCTAAACACTTTCTGATTTCTTTATCAGTTCTTAGTCCAAGTAAGTTGAAGTCCTTTAGTTCTTCCTTTCAAGTTTTCTGATTGTAAGGTCATCTTTGGTTCACTTGCCTACTTTTTCTTGGCTTAGTGCTTTCTTAGGGTTTTTGATGCTTTGGAGCAACTTTTTGAAGTTTTCCTTTCCATCGCAAGCATCTCTTATCCCTTTTTTCTTTCCACTTTGTTTCCAAGCCCAAAGATTTTTTTCTTTGAAAAACTTTGTAGGACGAGTCTTTGTTAAGTCATGGTTTTGATTGTTGTGAGATTTAGATTTGCTTTTCCTTACTCGCATCTCTCTCTTAGGTCTTACTTGCTTCCATTTTCGAGTTCTTTTTCTTTTACATATATTAGAAAAAGCAAAAAATGAACTTAGTAGTTTAAAGTAGCAAGACTTATAATCATTTCGAAGTAGCATAGTTTACTTTGTTTTGAATTTTAAACGAAAATAAAAAAAGAAACTTGGTTTAGGTTTCCTTAGTTTTCATTTTGCAAAGAACATAAACGGAGAAAGAAATAGAGTTTTCTGTTGCTTGGAAAGTTATTTACTTTCTGTCACAAAACCATTCCACACAATGCACTGCAACCTTTGAGTAAAGAACAACCCTTAAAAAGAATAATTAATAAAATTTATTTGCAACTTTTCTTTCTAGGGATGTCATTACACCAACTAGCTTAGGTTAGGGTTTTGGATTAGAACACAATTTAACTATCTAAAACCATTTTTCATTACTCAATAATTGTAGTGAGACTGTTTTTAGGTAAACCCATTGACATCAAAGTTGTTCTGGAAGCTCCACTGAAACCGGAGTTAAGCACGAGGTCTTGCGAAGGTGAAATAGTGAGGATACCCCTTCACTTTTCATTCAGAACATACACCAAGGCTGCTTTGCGTACAGGAATCCTTTTGGATTTCGGGCTTAGCTACCCTACCCATGCGTTCTAGTCGGACCTGTGACTGTCCCCCAGAGCTTCTTTTGTGTTAATGGTAGCCTTAGTATCTTGACCTTAGGGCTTCTTACATAGGTGGCAGTGAAAGGACATTTTCATTGTACCTAGGATGGATACGAAAGGTAACCCTTTTCAGTAATCCTGGAAGGGCAGTTTGGTGATTCAAACGCTTGCATCGAGAGGACCTGAACTAGACGTCGTATAACTATTCTTCAATGCTCTACTAGATTGTTCTGGGCCCTGATCATCCTAGACTTTCTATTGAGAGTATTCACCATCCTTGATTGCTTGGTTTGGAATACTTAGGATTTTGCAGTGGTGTGCTCTTTGTGCCTCTCACCCTTAGTTGGCCTTAGGTATTTCTGGCCCATTGAGTCGAAACTATGGATAGCATCCCGATGAATGCCAATCAAGGGACCCCGGTCCAAGGGGATCCTTGCACTTTTCCATTTATTGGGAACATTGGTACTCCCTTAATGGCTACCTTGAATCTTCCGAGATTCACTATAGGGCTACCGGTTTGGTTGTTTTCCACTCCGAATGCCTTGCATGCTCCTGATGCTTCTCAAGTAAGCACCTCACATCAAGAGCATCAGAACCGTATGCCCACTTCGCCAGTAACATCTTCTCCTCATCCTTCTACTTCATGTGGTGAAAGTAGTAATACTAGTAACCAACAGTCTAAAAGGAATAGACGAAGGAAGAATAGGAAGAAGATGCCAAAGCAAGGGGGGACCCACCCAACCTCTAAAGGTCATGCTGGGGGCACCCACCCAACCTCTGGAAGTCATGCTGGGAGCACCCACCCATCCTCTGGAAGTCATGCTGGGGGCACCCACCCATCCTATGGAAGTCATGCTGGGGGCACCCACCCAACCTCTGGAAGTCATGCTAGGGGCACCTACCCAGCCTCTAGAGGTCATGCTGGGAGAAAACTTTCAGTTACTGCAGATCATACTAAAAGCATGTCTTCGACCACTGGTGCTCAAGTTGAAGACACATCATTGATCACTGCTAGTCATATTAATGACAAGTCACCAGTTACTATGTGTCATACTGGACACACCGAATCAGCCACTACAAGTCATGCTGAAAAAGTTGACATTGTCGACAAACCTATCAAACAGAAGCTTAAGTTCCCTTGCAAGTTTTGCGAGGGAGACGACCTTACTCACGAGTGCCCTTCTATTCCAGAGGCGCAAAGAGTGTGGTCCATGGTTCAAAAGTCTTTTGCTTCTGAGCAACCAACCATTGCAAGTTACACTGGGGGCAAACTGTTAGCCAATGCTAGTCATGCTGACAGTACTGTTGTTGTAAAAGAATCTAAGCTTATAGGATGGAAGCCAAATTTCCCTTGTAAACTTTGTAAAGGAGATCACATTACTCATCAATGCCCTGCTATTCCAGAGGTGCAGAGAGTGTGGTCCATGTTTGAAGGATCCTCTGCTACTGAATTGTCTATAGATTCCCAATAGCCTGATCAACCTTTGGTTGATAAAGTGGTTGAACCAATGCAATCTTTGGTCAACCCCACTCTTCCTTCGGAGAGTGAAGTGATCGAATCGATGCAATCTTCAACCGATCCCATCGGTCCTTTGGAGACTGATGCACCTATCCCGAAAGTATTCTGCATTACCAGTTCGGATGTTTTTGAAAATGGGGGCATTGCATCTATGCCATGTGAAACCCTACCAAGCTCTAGGATCGTTTCCTTTGATTGGAATAGTCTAACTGGGCCTTGCCTTCCTTCCGCTACACCTTTCCATATAAAGGTTGATATTGGCAACCATGCGGTTCATCGATGTATTGTAGACAAAGGAGCTTCTGTTAGTATCTTATCCCCTTATGCTTTGAGAGATTTAGGTTTTCCTAACCTTGTTCCAGCTGTTAATTGGCCATTGACCTTTGACAGAAGACCTAGTGAACCATTGGGATTCCTCCCTTAGGTACCTGTTACTTAGAGTGGAAAAATAGTCTTAGTTGATTTTATGGTTTTAAAGGATCCTATGGATTTTGATATGATCCTTGGGCGTGATTACATATATACTATGTAGGTTGTGGTGTCTACACTCTTTCGTGTGATGCATTTTCCTCACAACGAAAGCATCGTCACTATCGATCAGCTTACATTTGTTGATCCCTCTTATTACCCAACTATAGACCAAGGATGTTCCCCGTCAGTAGGCACTACCATGTCACAATCAAATTATGTGGAATATTGTTCCTTGAGTCCAATTGCTACTGAGAATAAGCCTCTGAATTCATGCTTACCTTCTCGAGACTAGGTCCCGACAGTTGATCAAGTGATGACTCCATCTGAATGTTTAGATATGTGTTCTATCTGGGATAATATACTTCCATCTGATGAAGTTTTCCTAGAGTCTATAATGCAGTCTGCCATTCATTTGGACAAGGAATTCACGAGCAGTCTTCCACCTTCCCTTCTATCTCGTTAAAAATAGTAAGGAGGCTATGAGCAGTCTTCCACCTTCCCTTCGAGCTCGTTAAAAATAGTAAGGAACCTATGAGCAGTCTTCCACCTTCCCTTCGAGCTCGTTAAAAACAGTAAGGAACCTATGAGCAGTCTTCCACCTTCCCTTCGAGCTCGTTAAAAACAGTAAGGAATCTTTGAGCATTCTTCCATTTTCCCTTCGAGCTTGTTAAAAAAAGTAAGGAAGTTACGAGCATTCTTCCATCTCTCCTTTGAGCTCGTTAAAAATAGTAAGGAGGTCACGAGTTTACTTTTTCGGGCTCGTTAAAACTTTACGAAAACGATGTTTATAGAGTTCTCTCTAAGCTCTTGTTAGACTCTTTAAATATGACAAGATTGCCAAATATAGTTGTCATTTCAGACTCATTAAAGGATTTGAAGCAACATCTGCTTAAGTATAAGTTTAATCCTTTTCCGGACTTTTGCGGATTACTTACGAAAAAGGAATACTCTATTCATTCATGGCTAGAAGAGTTCTTCTTCCTTTGTTTTACACTTTTTCGGGGGAGGAGACTAAATTTACGAAAAATGACCTTTTGGAGCCTTCTTTAGGGTTTTCAGGCTCTCGAAATATGAAAACACCAAGCGAGCACTCACCTACTCAGGCTCGATGTGAAATCCACGAAAGGGTATATAGAGGATTGTTTAAGTTTTTCAGACTCTATAAACAAGAAAACATTGGCGAGAAAGAACATATCTCAGCTCAATATTAAAATCCATAGATCAATACTATAGAGTATGCTTCTATCTCTTCTTCAAACTCTATAAACAATGAAGAAGGTCTTGAGTCTTCCTCCCATGGGCTTATTAAACTCTTTACATGGTTGGATCTATTGAGTTTTCATTCTTTCTTGGACTCAATAAAACAACAAGAAAGGTATTCTTTTATCTAATAAGAATAAGGGATAAGAAGGGTATATCACATCTTTTAGTTTCAAAGGTAGTTCAGTCAGTCCTATCCTTGAACACAGCACCTACTTGAGTCTATCATTTCAGTTGGGTTGTAGTTTTTGACCTTAAGGTTAACTTGATGTCCGAGTTGTTTACTCCCCCGGTTGGTTATTCTTCCAACCATATGGAGGGTCTGTAATGTCTCCTACATTGCCGGCTTATATCATTTTCCCATCATGTTAAAAAAATTCCTAAGTCACTTTGTGTCATGCTCACTGTTAAAGGATACAGCCTGTGTTGGCCATTCTGTAGTTTACCTTGACTTCATGTGTCGGCCATCCTGGTGTTAGTTTGTTTCATCTTGTTACATGTCCTAATCCACGTCAGCTCATACCATTTGAGTGTTCCTCATGTTGGATGATCGAGGATGCATCAAGGCCTCCCTTCCAGCAGACTTCTTCCCATCGACATCAACTCATTTTGCTCTGGGAATGAGGTTTAGAGTTTCAGTTAGTACCTTGGGGATCGCAGTCATCAGTGGTAGTTTCCCTCATCCTTGGATAACCAGAATACATCAATGTCTCTTATTCGACAAGTTCCTCAGGTGTTCGAATTCAAGACCTCTTATTCACACTTGTTGGATCTTACTAGGTACCTTGGGCCCCATCATTATTATTGGTGGAAGTTCTCGCATTTGTTAACGGTATACATCAATGACTGGTAATCAAACGATACCCCCCCATGTTCGACTCCAGGTCATTTTATTCACATGGTTAGGGTTTGTACCTTGGGTTGTTTTGGATGAAGACCTTGGGATGTTGATAGCATTACCTCATTATGTTATCACCCAAGCTCCGCAAGACTGAGCCTCACTCATTTTGGCTCTTCATGAGACATAGATCCAGTTTGTTGTTATGGCTATGATCTCTCATTTTGACATGGATCCACGCTTGTATTTCAGTGGCCATGCTATATATACATCTCCTAGTTATGTATCGGAGAGCATGTTGTATCATGCTACACATCTATATGATGTCAAGATTGCAATTTCTTGCTCACCTTGATCATTATTTCAGGTACTTTTGTGACTTGGTTCTGCGGTTTCTTGCTCCTCCTTTGACTTGGAATTATAATGTATTTCAGCCATCGCTTCACTCTGACCTCACACATTAGGGAGCATCTGTTATATCAAATATGCACTTCTCCATCCGTGATCACCTTTAGCTATCGATCACACAAAAGGACAACTTGGATTGAAGAGCATGATTGCCCTAGATGATGTATGGACTAGACTGACCTCCTTGCAGCTGACAAAACACTCATTTTACCTACTTTTTGAGAAAAATGCTACCCGATAGGCATGATAGTAGTGTTCACCCCATAAGTTGGTAGCATCCCTCTCCTCACTATAAGGTAGAAATCCTGAACAACAAGGGCCTTCCCGTAAAGTGGCTTCCATATCTCCAAATATTATGATTTCTTTAAAAAATTCCCTAATCGGGGTTCCACTGGATAAATGTGATAGAATTTACATAAACCCCTACAGCGAACACCCATATCGCTGGAATGTATTCTCATCTAATGTTCTTCCTATTTTTTGCTTCCTCATACTTCACTGAATACATAAAGCCTGTTAGGTTAGAACGTGAGAAAATCATACATTCCGAGCATATATTCGCCAAGGAAACCTAGATTCATTTAGGTATGAAGTCTAGTTGTGAAAAATATAGCGCATTTCTTCAAGCTCATCGAGAACCCTGAATCTCCTTGGGTCGCGTAAACTAGAGAAACATGTAGTTCTGTTTGAAGAGAGAGTCCATATCTTGAGTTTTTTTTGGTTAAAAAAATGGGCATGCTACACTATTAATATACCCCATCGATGGATATCTTCAATAAAACCTTAGTGAAACCATTTTCCATCTGGAACTTGAATCAATAATTTAATAAGGTGACAATGGGCCTTTCTATGATTCTAGAAAAAATTTGAAGACACTTTGGTGATTTGTTCTTACTTTTGGCCAATGGTGCATTGGAGAATCTTAATTAATCCAAATAAAGATCCATTTCTACATTGTTCACTACATATAAGTGGTCACTTTCCGACTAAGTTGCCAAAACTGTGATAAACCATAACCAACATCAAACACACATGATATCATGGAAGTATGAATATCCTAATTTTTTGGGTTTCTTGCAAATGATATTGATAAATTATACCTCTGTATGTTGCTTTAAAATGTGTTTCTTTAACGTTAAATTACTCTTATACATTGATTTCGATGTTACTTCAGGACTCAGAGATGTAAATAAGAGCTTCCAAGCATAATACCAAGGTGGTAGAATTAGATTCAGATATTGAGGTTGTTCCAGAAACTCCAACGGACATGGTATATGAGGATACCAAGGAAGTGAGGAGTCAACCCTGAATAAAAATGGTGTGAACTATATCACCTCATCCGAGATCAGAACATGCCAGATGTATCCATTGAGGAGATGGTCGTGTATCAAAACATTAAAAGGTCCAGCTTCCATAAAGCTGCCACCTGACCAAAAATTTTCCCATGCTTTGAAGTCATTGGCTGGATTCTACCTCATGTAGATGTTGGCACACGAATCATAGCTAGAGCAAATGGATTAGGATTGGAATAATTTCAACCAGGCCATATCAGCACAACGTATAAATTTCCATCTCCCAAGGTTATCATGACCGATGACTAGATAAAGGGAGTCAACATAGACCGCTTTGAATATGACAAGAAGATGTTGATCCCTGGAAAGCACATGAGACAAAGGGCAAGTGGGGAGCATGATACTCAGAACCTGAAGGCCCCTTTCAGAATTATAGCTTTAATGTTGAGCAGAATATTCGGCAGGGAGAATGGGAATATATATAAACTAATTTGGGTGCCTCTCATGTACCATGTCACCTCTCATGGTACCATCTTCAATTGGGCGGATATTATCTCGGAGAGCATGACATCAACGATAGAAGAAACCCAAGGAGGGATGACCTAGAACAAAGATGATTTCTATATGTATTCCTACCTAATTGACTATATCCTGATTAGACACACATTCCACAATTTGGGGTGCTATTGGGTCTGGGTTGAGACCCCACTATATGTGGCATACCAATTAATGTGGGCACACAAGTATGCAAGCTTCTATAAGCTTATCTGTGAGGAATTCATAATTCCTCTATATTGGTTAATATTCAATGAAGAACCCAACTATATCTTGAACAATGCAATGGCCATCATTTGTGAATATCGAGATTTATATTGTACCCCTGAGGGCACTAATATCGGGATGTATGGAGGTGCCAAAGCACTGTCTCTAATGCCAAGGTACGCAACTGATTATGTGGTGCACAAAGAGGAAGAAAGATAGGTCTTCATCAATGGAGTAGGTAATTTTTTAAATGAACATAAGAAGGCCTCCTATCCACCCTTGAGCTTTGTCATGGGGGTGTCTAAATTTCCCAAGGTGAAAGGAGCATATGTTTTATAAAATACTTAGAGGCATTTCATTTCCAAGAGAAGATATTCGTAAGGAATGACAATTTACAAACCAACATTGTGCATCATGTAAAATTCACTTTGAATACACAAACCACTTCCTTAAGCATGAGGAAGTATATTATCGTAGGGCCAATAACATGGAAGGTTTGAATAAACGTTTTTGTCGGAAGAGTTGTGTAGTTCCTAGTCAGGCTATGGATACTTCCAAAGAAGCAGAACTGAAGAATTCAAGAGAAGAAGCAAAAATAATACAGGAAGCGGAAGCATAAAGAAAAAGACGAGAAGAGGAAGATAAAAGAAGAAAAGAAGAAGCAGAAATAAAGAAGAAAGAAGAGCAAGAAATGGCAGAGAAAGAAACAGAGTTGGAAAGGAAAAGGGAAGAAGAAGACAAGATCAAGAAAGCTGTGGAAGAAGAAGAATCCCAGGAAGGAGGCCAGAATATCCAAAACATGGACATAGACCCACCATATGTGTTTGGAATCACATTTACAGGAGGACATCTCCCATTTTCCAAGATCGGGCTCACTCCTTTTACCCGTTCAAAGAAACATTCAGTAGCGAAACTGGATACAATATTCTTTGAATCCAAAAGGAAGACAATAAAAAGGAGAACAGAGAAAATACTTAAAATGGGCACACAGATAGATATGGTGACCATTCAATAAAGAACCATAGTAGAAGGCACCCATAAACATCCCAAGTTCACGACATCAGTAAATATAGCAGGTGCTCAAGCAAGTGCTGACAATGTTGATAAATTGATGAATGACCTAGAATGCTACAAGGAAAAAATGCTAAACCCGAAAGACAACCTTGTCAAAGTGAGAGGTGAAGGGATAGAATGAAAAATAAAACATGATACAGTAAAAGATGAAAATAATAGATTATTGTCCGACTATCAGAATCTAGAAAACGAAAATGATGCTTTGAACGTACAGCTTGTAATTATGGAAGGTGAGAGAAGTGATTTATACTCTCGCATTAATGAATTGGAAGGAAAATAAATGATGTCAAATCAACAAGTGGAAGATTTGCAGTCTCACATGGACAAGATGGTCAAAGAGAAGGAATCTCTATTGGAACAACTCAATGTGGCTCATAATCAAAAGCAAGATATGACTCCTTTTCATGAGCAAGCATGCAAGATAAAGGAACAGATCTTCCACTCACATGATTTATTAACTAAAGAAATTTATAAAATGAAACAAATGATAGATAGGATGAAGGAGATCTCTACAGGTGCTTTTTCAATAAGATAGAAGTTAGTCAATACTTATAAAAAGTTGGAAAGGTTGATGACCTGGAGAGCAAGAAATCCAAATCTTCTTGATCACCTACCACACAAAACGACTATTGAACTTAAGTTGGATATAGCACTCCTAGAAATTTGTAGAAGGGATTCTAGGAATATGTATGTGGAAATACCAAAATCTATCACAAAGTGTGAAGAATTTTACAAAGGAATTTATCAAATATATGAGAAATGTCACATCCCAATGGCACAAGATATGTATGAGTTTCCCACTAACGATCAATGCTTAATGGAATTGAGAAATGGCCTAAGAGAGGATCTGGAATACATCAGGAAATTAGATGTGTTAAATGAGGAAGACCTCAATCAGTACATTGGACAAGCGTCTATAAATGCTTATTTCCTGGGAGAGAGTTATAAAGCTGCTACTGAAGGAGTGATAAGTGTGGAAAAGGAATTATTTGTCCATGAAGTGTCTTTAAAATTATTAGATACTTCACAATGTAATATCATATTTCGGGAAATGAACTGGTGGGACAATTATATTTCCATCCTGGAGGACCCACCAGAAAGTTAAATTTAAATTGTAATTAATTATTTTGAAGTGCAAACACAAAAGGAAAATTTTTGGCAATCCAAAGTTCAGGGGTAGCCGGAGGGATTAGTCATGTAGAGACAAATTCTATTGTAATATAAATATAATGGGAGGGATACTAGAAAAGGGACTTTTGCTAGTGAATTAGAGACTAGATACATTATGTAAGAGAACTATTTTCTGTTGTTGGGCACAACCCAAGTGGAAGAAGTTTTGATGGAGAAAGTACAAGTTAGGCGAGGCCTAACATCAACCAGTTTTGGGAGAAACAACTCTGCAATTCCCGGGAGCAGGGCATGGAGCGAAGCGAAGTGGTAGAAAAAGATATGTCCCCTTATTAAAGGTGAAGTACTAAGGACCATCGAGGTAGTTGGAGAAGTTATGAATCAAGCAATGGACTGTCAGCTACAGAAGCAAAGAGTAAAGAAACAGAATGGTGCAAAGGACGTGCCATTGTAGTGTCAGAGCAATGCGGTCAGAACTGCAACTGTCAGAGAATCATCAAAGCTAGAGGAAGTGACGCAAAAGGACAATAGAGCTCCAACGAAGTAAAGATAAAGTATGGTCAAAAGGAGAACCATGCCATTTTTTGGTTTAAGGGTACTATGGTGGTTGGACCATAGTTATTGTAAACATGTGACCGTCGGGAACAATCTATATAAAAGGGAAATTTTGTATAAGGAAGGGTTAGATTATGTCAGATCTTGTTAGACTTATGTTAGATTTTGAGAGATCTAAGAGAGGAAAAAGACTCTACAGTTGTGTGCGCATAGATCTATTGTAGAGAATAGTCTACAACTGAGTGCGTAGACTGGAACTATTAACCCCTTCCAAGAAATATAAGAACAGTTCTCGTGGACATAGCTCCCATATGGGGGGTGAACCACGTAAATACTTGTGTTATGTGTTGAATCTCTGTTATATTAAATGTTCATGAATGTTATGATTATATATTTGTTTTTATATGAATGTGAATGAGAATGATATGATAAGTAGTGGAACATGCTTGTATGAACATTGTAAAGTTGTGTTAAGTATGGTAAATGTGTAGTCATAGAAGCGAAGTAACAATGATTCAACGAAGTCTATAGGTTGTTGAGATCTATGAAGTGATCAGATACATGTTGGTAACAATCTGTGAAGTAGATGTTGAGTAAGATGCGCATATCATTTCACATAACATAACCGCGTGTAACCAAATTGCAGAAACCTGATTCTGTAACCACCCATCTTTGCTTCGAGTGAGACTTCATCCTACTCGCAAGTTTTTTCCAAAAGGGCCAGTTAAGGGGATTTTGTTGGGTCTAGAGTAAAGGAACTACACAAAACCTAGGTCAGCTCCATAGAAAGTAAAAGAGAGCCAAGGTGTGGGTGACTACCCAACAAATGGTTCTGTTGTCGCACTAAGAACTGGCAATATGCAATGTTGTTATGGTATGAGAATGTGAAGAAGGAAGCGCAATAAACAAGTTCCATTGTTGCACTAGAATTGGTCATATTTTATGTGGTATCCTGAAAAGAAATAAATACAGAACTGGGTAAGTCAGACAAAACTTGAGTTTGATAAGAAAGAGAACAAACATCAGCGTCTTACCACAGAACAATGGTTGCAGAGCTATATATTCACTGACCTGCATCAATTTTTATTCGCATCTTTTGCTACTCAGTTTCATGAGTGGATATTGAGGTTAGAAGAACGCAAACATTGTTTCCAAAGTGGAGAACCTACAGTTTGGAATCCAGAGTTGATTCAGAAGCTTAAAGGCATTGACAACCAAATTTCTAGAGCAATAGACTTTTCATTGGATAACTTACTGGAAGGTTATGTTACAGAATTTGTTGTGGACACGTTGAAGTCCTATAGTCCAACAGAAGGATATTTCTTCCAAGGATTTGGAGGTAAGTACCTGAAAAACTTTAGTTTATACATTAAAATGCTACTAGCTGAAAAATGAGTCTTAAAAATGCAATCATATTCCTAGGGTTTGAGTCTGTAATGTTTAGTAACACAAATAGTGACACAGACGAAGACATTGGTATTTTGAGAAGTGGAAAGAGATATAAAGTTAACACTAGAAAGAGGTATCGTGAAGCTGAATCTCGCACATTCCTAGAAAAAAACTTAGGAAGTAATAGAAACTCATATCAGGTTGAGTTTGATACTGAAACATAACCTAGATGCACTGTTTACCAACCAATTACTCTGCAGAAACCCATAGTTGAGGACATAAATCTTAGTAGTTGTAAGAACACTAGTAGTACTAATACTGTAAGAGAAAGTACTCAGAATCAGTCAAGTAGTGTTATACCTTTATCATATCAGAACACTAAAACTCCTATAAGAAGAATGGCAGACGACATTAAACTACCTATTTTTAAAGGAACTGGCCTAGAAGACCCAGAGCAACATTGGTTTCTCTGTGAATCCGTATGGAACGTTAAGCAAGTACAGGATGATGCTATAAAATAGCCTTAGTTAGTTACCACATTTAGAGATAGAGCTCTAACATGGTTAATGAAGTATTCTGTTGTACAAAATAGATCGCTAGCCGATATCAAATATGTGCTTATTAGAGAGTTCAATAAACCTAAGTCAGAATCTCAGTGCATCACAAAGTTAAAAGAAATCAAGCAGAAACCTAATGAGACTGTGTGGGAGCTTGATCAAAAGTTCAAAGCATTATTAGATCAAGTTATCTTTGAAATAGCATGGCAACAACATCAAGAATGGTTCATAGCTACATTGTTTCTCCATATTAGATTACCACTGATGCAACAAAAGGTAACCTCACAAACAAAAGCATTAGAAATTGCGATGAAACTAGAAGCCTCACCCATAGGAGAAACTAGTACATGTATGGTACAAATACAGACACAGTTAGCTAATTTGACATTACAGCTACAAGATATGAATAAAGGAAAAGAAACAAGATAAGAGGTTTGGTGTACAAAATGTAAAGGAGATGGACATTACAAGGAACATTGTACTATATTCAGAGACTACATCACTAGTGGAGCACTGGACCCATTGAATCATCAGTAAGGACCATGGTGTGATTATTTTTGATGTAGAGGACATCGCTCAGAAGACTGTTACCTGCTTCAGAAATATGTACAGAAACCAAAGAACCTGTACTGCACATTTTGTAAGTCAGTTGGACATGACGATACCAATTGTAGAGCTTATAATCTCATGATAAAAAAAAAACATGATGTCTATAGAGTCCAAGGAGAAACACCGCATAATAATGAAAATGCGCAGTATGACCAAGAAGCATACAGAGGACGCGGTGGATACAGAGGAAGAGGAAGCAACACTAGACAAGGACGAGGAAAAGGTAAGATTGTATGCTATAACTGTGCTCAAATAGGACATTTAGCAAGATACTGTCAGAACCCATGCAATACTTGTTGGAATATTGGTCAATACTGAGAGGGGGGGTGAATCAGTATTGATAACTTTTTACCATTTTAAACCACTTATTAAAACTTAATTAAAACATGGAATCAACAAGATACAAAGGACACAAATTTTATCATGGAAACCCAATTTGGAAAACCACAAACTCTTTCTATATTGCAAAATTATATTTACAATAAGTTTATGCCTGCTACTACAGACATGGATGCTACTACACCCTGTTTCCTGCCTACTACTATAGACAAGGATGCTACTAAACCTTGGTTTCTTACTGCTACTATAGACAAGGATGCTGCTACACCCTATTTACCAGCTACCACTGGAAGAAGGCTACAACCCCCTTGCAGGCTTGTAGCCTGCCCTAGCACCACCCTGCCACCCTAGTCTAATTCTTTATCAATCTTCCAGATCTTCCTCAAATATTGTCAATGTTCTTTTCTTCACTTTATTGATATATGTCTTCTCATGATGCTGCATGGATCTGGACTACATATAGGTTCAGTTCTTCTCCTTTATACCCTATCTTCTATTATGCACTTCTTCATCTTGAATGTGCACTTAGCCTGGTCTCTTCCTCTGGTCTCAATGTTGCTTCATATATTCATTTTTAATACACAAAGGCACTCAGTTTTTTTACTGAGCCTTCAATCTGAACTTCAAAGACGCTATACTTTCCATTTCATATTTCCGTTTATATATTATCCATATTGAAACATTGCCTCTTTTAAGACAAAAATCGTGTCTCTTCAAAACCCTGTTATTTTAATCTTTAATTTATAATTATGTATATTTCAGTTTTAATTAATTAATTTAATTAATTAATTAAACCTCTTTATCATCTTCAGTCTTGAGATCTCCTTCCCTATCGATTTTGTGGGCTTCATGTTTCTTCCCATGTAGGTGGGCATCACTTCATTAAGCCCTCGCCCCTTTTTCAACACTTAACCAAGTTTTTCTTTTGTTCTTAATATGCATAACAATGTTTTTCTCTTGTTTTTGGCAGATCAAAAACTCACACATGTGAGCACTAGGAAGAGATATGACTCCATGACTGGATATTTAGTTCATCAAAGAATAGCCCCATGCCCTCTGATGAATTTAACATCATCAAGACAATCTTTGGCAGGCATTTCTAAATGCCTTATCAACCTATATTCGAACATCAAAACACACTTCTTCCCATTTTGGTATACTTCGATTTCACATGTGTGAACACCAGATGGAGACCTGAAGTCATGAACAGATGGACAACTTACCAAAGAATGGATTCATGACATTTGATAAATTTATTTGCACAAGGACAACCCTTGGCGGACATTTCCAAATGACCTCTCAAAATTCACGTTCTTAACACCTAGCCAATTTTCTTGTGTTTCTTAATATGCAAAATAGTATTTTTCATACTTTCGGTAGATTGCTATTTTTGTCATCAAACACTCAATGGGAGAACTAAGACCATGGTTAGATGCACCCATCAACAAGATAAAACATGACACTTTCAGATTATTTTTCTCATCATCTATGAGATATGGCGGGCATTTCCCTGAGGCCCCTTAGGCATTTTTCTAGTACTGGAACAGTGCAAACAACTTGAAACCCTGTTTTGGCAGGCCTATAAATTTCTCCTCACACACTTTTAAGACAAAATGAAACCATGGTTGGGTAGACAAAACACCAACCTACAATATGCCCATATGGTGCGGGCATTTTCTTCAAATCAGAATTTATGGCGGACATTTTCTGGAGGTCACTTGAGCCAGTTTTCCAACACTTAGTCATTTTTCAGGAAGTTCTTCAGAGTTTATCCTAAAACCCTATTTTGGAAGATCCATAACTTTTTCTTCAGAGATGCTTAAGGAAAACTGAGGTCATGGTTAGGTAGACAAATCAACAGACTACATCCTGACCATATGCTGCGGGCATTTACTTTAACCTATGATTTATGGCAGGCATTTTCCTAGACCAGTTTTGACTATTTTTTACATAGTCAATTTCCTGATTTTCACCAAATTGCCATATTTCTCCAGAATGATGTCAGAATGCAACAATGACTTCCTGATAGCACTAGAACATCATCAGATATATTTTCAACTTCATGCCACATCATCATACATGGCCTGACATGTCATCATCCATGCCATGTCATCACTACTTTGTCTTTCACTGAGTTTGTCCTGCCATCATATCCATGGTTATTCCTTTGTCATTACTAAACTCCTTTGACATCAATGAAAACTACATTCAACACTACTTGTAAGTACTGTAATTCATTTGACCATGTCATTGAAGCATGTCCCATTTTGGAAGGAAAAACACAAGAGAAAAGACCAGAAGAACAGAACCAGAACATACAGATTATCACAGCTGAGAAAAGAAATGAAGATCGCAACATTCATTTTGTAATGCGAAGTGGAGACGTGACAGGATATGATAGGAAAAATGAAGCTTCGACTTCCGAAGATCACTTAAAAAAACCAAATCCTACTGATGGGCCTTGGGTAAGAAAAGAAACTGGAAAAATACCCACATTGAACCCTGACCAAGAGAAAAAGGCATTCATGGAAGCAAGAAAAAGATTTTAGAATGTGGAACCTTTGACCACAAGGACCCAATTGCAAAGTGATCAGACACTGATACTGGATATTCCAATCTCGTATGATGGATTGCGAACTTCACCAGAACAACTAAGTCCTATAACATAGTTCTTATAGAGCTGCATAAAGTTGCTAAGGAATGGAAATGCCTAAGGGGAATTACAGAACCTATTGGGAAATTACGAATAGTGTAATACAATGAATGATGCACACATAGCAGTTCATCATATCAAGAACCATAGAAGGACAAGAATATAAATAAGGCTAAATGCGGAGATTGGAGATTATGAAATGGACCAGGTCATTCTCAACCTAGGCTGAGAGGTGAATGTCCTAACAAAACAAACATGGGAACAAATGGGAAAGTCAAATTTATCTTGGTCGCCTATACAGTTGAGGTTATCTAATCAACAAAAGGTTATACCCTTCGAGTGATTATCAAGTGTTCTTGTAGACATTGATGGAGTACGAAGTAAAGCAGACTTCGAGGTTATCGAGATCATAGATGATAGAAATCCTTATCCTGCATTATTGGGGATTGACTGGGAAATTGAAAACCTCACAATCATCAATCTCAAGAAAAAACAGATGATATTTGAAGGACCGGATACTAGGGTCATTGCACCTTTGGATCCTTCACAAGGACCTATATGTATTGAACCGGTCCGAGAAGAATGTAGATCTCAAGAACTTGATCATATCTACAATATGACAGTGAATAAGAAAGATTACACTAATCCTATGGATGATGAAAAATTGAGATGGAGATGTGACAGTTCTTGCATATCAGAATCAGACGTAGGAATGGAGAACTAGCAGAGCCGAATGCATGAAATATCAATAAGATGATGTGTGAAGATAACAGATTCACTATATTGGATTGGAACAGAGGTAAGTCCAATTCCTACTTGTGATGGTTTAGGAAATATCCACGCATTTCATCATGAATATCTAGTATGAGTTCCAGGAGGAGTTAAGCTAGCTGCTATATATATAGCATTATGAGCTACACCTGCTAGATGGTGGGATGCGCATAAAGAGAACCTGAACACATGGGAGGAGTGTAATCACATGATGGAAATCAGATTTGCAGGGCATAATGAGATAGTACAAGAAAAATACAATGGACAAACTAATCCCAGAGATCATGTAGAACTTTTCTTGAAATCTTGGATACATACACCTAAGAAAAAATGGGTTCACATGTTTATACACACATTGGATCAAATACCAAAGAATTGGTATACAAAAGCAGAACTTCGTAGAGGCACACTAGATTGGCACATATTGATAACTGACATTCAATCGAATTTCAGTTTTGAGGATGATTGTCTGAGTATCAGTGAGGCTCTGCAGGTCATTAAAAATAAGATATTAAACGATACCCCATTACCAATATATAAACAACCAGATTGGGAAATACATTTTTAGCATGCCATTGAATGTTATAAATTCATGCTAGATGAAGATGAAGATTAAGATCCATGCGATGTGCATATACCTGAGTTAGAAGGTGTCATGTCCCCATATTTTGATATGGTCCATGGGGTAATTTTGGCCTAAGTCACCTAGGCAATAATTGTTTAATTAATGAGCAAGTATGGAAACTACCTTATAGAAGATGCCTAAGGTTTTATTTGGTAATTAAATGGACAAGGTGGGCCCCCCATGTAGTTATTAACCCCATGACTAAGTCTAAGTGATTAATTAAATGAGAATTTAATTAATGAGAAGTTTTGAGGCAATTACTATAGTGGTTAATTAATTCTGAAGTCTGAATTAATTTTGAGAATTATAATATTTTAAATAATAAATGTTGCTAATAAATATTAGCAGGTGGTGATGATATTCCTAGTAATTTCGAATTGGTAAGTGACCTAAACTTGCCCAAGTGATGGAGTCTCATAAAAGCTAAAGAATCTCATGGAGACAAGTTGGCAAGTTGATCCAAGAAGGAAACTTACAAAAAGATGGCAATTCAGACAAAAGCAGAAAAGAAGAAAGCAATAAAGGAGAAAGAAAACAAGAAAAGCTGTAAGAAAAGATTTAGCAACATCCATAAATATTCCTAAGGGCGCACTTGCTAATTTGAGTGAGGAAAGACAAAAAAAATGGCAAGTTTTTCTAGTAAGAAGTTTCTATTTTCCACAATGAGGGCGCCCTTCCTCATCCACATGTGTGGATGGCTTGTGTAACAAGCTACTTCAGCTATTTATTGATGTTTCCAACTTCATCTCAGAACGTTTTATCATTTATGTGTTCTCATGAGAGCTCTGATGCTTCTCTAGTTGAGTGATGTGCCTCAACAGTGCTTCTTGGGTGATGTGCCCCAAGGACCATAGTTTCCATTGAGTGTTGTGCAGGTTCATATAAAGATATTGCAGCCATTAACATATGCTTCTAGCCTCCATTGAAGATCCTCAGTTATTTGGAGAATAGGATTCCTCCAGCAGTAATTCTACAGCTGGTTTTGGTGAAGATTCATCCATTGAAGAAGATAGATCTTGGGAGTGCACCCAAGTGCTGAATGAGAGTTGATACAGCCATTTTTGCAGACATCATAGGTTTTCAATATTAGTAACCAGCTTCAGATCAGATCCATACTTCTCTTCTCACTCATTCTCACATTCACAGCTAAATCTAGAGGAGTTTTCCCTGAAGGAGAGGGATGACTTAGTGAATGCGCCCCAGTCAAGTTCAGAAGCTCAATAAGAAGAAAATTACATTCATATGACCTGTATATGACCTGATCCTAACTCCATAGCAGAGCCACAGTAATCTTCTAATTCTTCTCTCCATTCTCCATCAAATGTAATGTAATTTCTAGCCTGTAAGGAAAATTGTTTAGAGAAGAAAGCATTTGGAATAAAATGATGGTTCTGTTATGATAAAATCAATGTGTCACTGTTCATATGATTATATCATAGCTTCATAGTATTTCAGTGAAGAGATTTAATTCATTAAAGTCATTTTTCAGTTAAAAAGGCAAGACTAGCTCTTTGGATGGTTTTTCTAGACTAGTTTCACTGTTTTCTTCGTAAAATGCAATCTGAGCACCCATTTGACCTCCCGTATTTTTCAGTAGGTAAATAACTTGATATATTAACCATATAAGTCCACAAAACCAGAATTTAGATGCTTGTAGACTTGTTTTGGAAAGATAAGAAAATACTAGCTCAGCAATCCCAGGAGAGCCCAGAAATACTAGTTCTTCCCAAACTTTCACAAGTCTGCAAAAATATCTTTCTAAACATAACCAGCCATCAATTGACTGATATAAAATCTGTCATCAACTTCTAGTATCATTCCCTTGTCTAGCATGCATATGCTAGCTACCTAGGGAGCCTTGAAGTAGACATAGACTTGTTCTATGTTGAAAAGTGAATGGTACTGGTACCTTGTGCATAAGACAAATTTGATCTGACCTCCTTGACCTGATGATGCACCTAACCTCATACATTTTCCAGAATTTAACATTCATCCCACCATCCTCAATCCTTACCTCAGTACCCCTCACTTACCTCCTGCCCAGTTCGAAGGATTTGACAAAAACTTTTACTAGTGAAAGTTATAAAAGTTTTTGAAGTTGAGTTAATATCTGGGATAGATCTTGACCAAAATATTACAGTGGTATCAGAGCTCTTTCCTCTACTCCTGTGGAAATAAGACTCTTAATTTAATGAATTTGCAGTCATGTCAATATTAAGTGAAGAAGACTCTCACTCAGATGATGTTTTTTATGAGCAATATGATGATGAAAATGTTGAACCATATGAAGAGGAGTCGACCCCTGTTGGAAATTTCTGTTGCAGAAAGTTGAATATGATTCCCTTGTTGAACATATGTTTGAAGAGGGCATAGGAAAAGACCTACCTATGGCTAACTGGGATTATGAAGGACTACTCAAATGAGGGAACCCTAAGAAATCCTATGAGTACTTCATGGAGTACTCTGCCTTGAAGAAGGAGGTTTAGAAGTCCCTGACCTTTAGAGACTATTGTGATTTAGAGATTCAGAGTTTATTCAAAGACCCCTACAATAGTGATAGCAGAAGAAGTATTGGACACATGGTTAATGGTGTGTGCAAGGAAATCAAGCCAAGATTTTTACCCCTAGGAGCTAAGATGGATAGGAGGGATAAAGATGTGTCCTCATAGCCGGGAAAAACCAAGGGCGGAAACCAAGATGTGTCACATGATGAGTAGAAAGATCCTAAATTTGAGGCAGATGACATGTTCCTTAACCTGCGGCAGTGGAGGCATCCCATGCATGTGTGTGCAACCACTTTTGACGAGGCATTAGATCCACACTTACTTTCAACATGTGGGTCATGTGATGGAGTTTGGCACCCTTGGATCAATGGCAGAGAGTTGAGCCATTGGATGAAGAGGGGAACACCTGTGGAGTTCCATAGAAATCATGAGTTCTCTTTATCTAAAGAGGACAGACATATGGCTGATCACATTCCATATGATTCAGCAAATAAATTTGTTTTTCCAGCCATTGGTTGGATGGATAGAGGCATCATTGAAAGGGAAAACCTAGAAGGTAAGAATCTTATGTTTTGTTGCAAGAAAATTGTTTTCAACATTGCTGATTTTTATATGATTTACAAGCAGCAGAAAAGGCATAAATTGCAGCCATTTGATGTCACTCATCCACATATGGATTGGGTGAAAGATTACCTAACAGACATGAAATCTCCTTGCAAAAATGTTCTTGCTTATGGGCAAGGGAAGGCAGCTAAGCAAGAAACTAACCAAGATACATTAATGGAACATTTTACTGACAGAAGTTCGCCTATGTGGAGGGAGTCCACATGCTTGGAGTTGATGCTTTGGGTTCCCAACATTCATTGGAGTGACAGATTGCCAAAGGTGGTAGAAAAATTTTAGTCCTTGCGGGAGAAATAGTGGGATCTAGGAATTCTACTCAAGTTATTTTAACTAGGTTGAAAATTTTGTTCATTGCTAGTTAATTGCAAATATAGATTACAGTGCAGTTTTCATTTTCCTTCCATAAGTCATTTTTTGAAGGCCAAATTTAATTTTCAGACTGTTCAGTGGATGGGGACAATCATAATAAGAGTGGTGCAGCAGAAGCTTGGTGGAATCCTGACATTGCTTGAGGACAAGCAATCTTAGGAAGGGAGGACGGTCATGTCCCCATATTTTGCTATGGTCCATGGGGTAATTTTGGCCTAAGTCACCTAGGCAATAATTGTTTAATTAATGAGCAAGTATGGAAACTACCTTATGGAAGATGCCTAAGGTTGTATTTGGGAATTAAATGGACAAGGTGGGCCCCCCATGTAGTTATTAACCCCGTGACTAAGTCTAAGTGGTTAATTAAATGAGAATTTAATTAATGGGGAAGTTTTGAGGCAATTACTATAGTGGTTAATTAATTCTAAATTAATTAATTAAATTCTGAAGTCTGAATTAATTCTAAGAATTATAATATTTTAAATAATAAATGTTGCTAATAAATATTAGCAAGTGGTGATGATATTCCTAGTAATTTCGAATTGGTAAGTGAGCTAACCTTGCCCAAGTGATGGAGTCTCAGAAAAGCTAAGGAATCTCATGGAGACAAGTTGGCAAGTTGATCCAAGAAGGAAACTTACAAAAAGATGGCAATTCAGACAAAAGCATAAAAGAGGAAAGCAATAAAGGAGAAAGAAAACAAGAAAAGCTATAAGAAAATATTTAGCAACATCCAGAAATATTCCTAAGGGCGCACTTGCTAATTTGAGTGAGGAAAGACAAAAAAATGGCGAGTTCTTCTAGTCAGAAGTTTTTATTTTCCACAAGGAGGGCGCCCTTCCTCATCCACACGTGTGGATGGCTTGGGTAACAAGCTACTTCAGCTATTTATTGATGTTTCCAACTTCATCTCAGAACTTTTGATCATTTATGTTTTCTCATGAGAGCTCTAATGCTTCTCTAGTTGAGTGATGTGCCTCAGCGGTGCTTCTTGGGTGATGTGCCCCAAGGCCCATAGTTTCCATTGAGTGTTGTGTAGGTTCATATCAAGATATTGCAGCCATTAACATATGATTCTAGCCTCCATTGAAGATCCTCAGTTATTTGGAGAATAGGATTCCTCCAGCAGTAATTCTACAGCTAGTTTTGGTGAAGATTCATCCGTTGAAGAAGATAGATCTTGGGAGTGCACCCAAGTGCTGAATGAGAGTTGATACAGCCATTTTTGCAGACATCATAGGTTTTCAAGATCAGTAACCAGCTTTAGATCAGATACATACTTCTCTTCTCACTCATTCTCACATTCACAGCTAAATCTAGAGGAGTTTTCCCTAAAGGAGAGGGATGACTTAGTGAATGCGCCCCAGTTAAGTTTAGAAGCTCAGTAATCAGAAAATTACAGTCATATGACCTGTGTATGACCTGATCCTAACTCCATAGCAGAGCCACAGTAATCTTCTAATTCTTCTCTCCATTCTCCATCAAATGTAATGTAATTTCTATCCTATAAGGCAAATTGTTTAGAGAAGAAAGCCTCTGGAATAAAATGATGGTTCTGTTATGATAAAATCAATGTGTCACTGTTTGTATGAGTATATCAGAGCTACATAATATTTCAGTGCAGAGATTTTAATTCATTAAAGTCATTTTTCAGTTAAAAAGGAAAGATTAGCTCTTTGGATGGTTTTTCTAGACTAGTTTCACTGTTTTCTTCGTAAAATGCAATATGAGCACCCATTTGACCTCCCGTATTTTGCAGTAGGTAAATAAATTGATATATTAACCATATCAGTCCACAAAACCAGAATTTAGATGCTTTTAGACTCGTTTTGGAAAGATAAGAAAATACTAGCTCAGCAATCCCAAGAGAGCCCATAAAACCAGTTCTTCCCAAACTTTCACAAGTCTGCAAAAATATCTTTCTAAACATAACCAGCCATCAATTGATTGATATAAAATCTGTCATCAACTTCTAGTATCCCCCCCTTGTCCAGTATGCATATGCCAGCTACCTAGGGAGCCTCGAAGTAGACATAGACTTGTTCTATGTTGAAAAGTGAATTGTACTGGTACCTTGTGCATAAGACAAATCTGATCTGACCTCCTTGACCTGATTCTGCACCTAACCTCATACATTTTCTAGAATTAAACATTCATCCCACCATCCTCAATCCTTACCTCAGTACCCCTCACTCACCTCCTGCCCGGTTTGAAGCATTTGACAAAAAATTTTACTAGTAAAAGTTATAAAAGTTTTTGAAGTTGAGTTAATATCTGGGTCAGATCTTGCCTAGGATATTACAGAAGGAAAATGTGATGTTGAAGGGCCTGATTTAGAAATTCCGGACTCGAGTAATCATGTGAATACTAGAAAGATCAATATTGGTACCGAGAATGAACCAAAATTTGCTTTTATTGGTGATTACTGGGATGAAGAAACAGTAGGACAGATTGCAAACCTACTGCACGAATATCAATATTTATTTCCTATCAAGTTTTCTTAAGTGAAAGGCATTTTAAGTGACTTGTGAGTTATGAAAATACCTCTCAATCCTTATGTGAATCCTATTAAGAAAAGACCTTATAGATTGAATCCCAGATATAAAGAACGGGTGAAGGAAGAAATTGATAAGATGCTTGACGCAGGAATGTTTGATTCAATAGAAGAATCAGAATGGATAAGTCCTATGGTAATTCAGGATAAGAAAGATAAAGGTGAAATCAGAATCTATGTGGACCTTAGGAAGTTGAAGGATGCATCGCTACATGGCCCATTTCCTACTCCATTCACAGTTGAAGTGTTTAGATAATGTAGGTGGACATTAGGCATACTCTTTCATGGATGGATTTTTTGGATATCATCAGATAGAATTGCTACTGAAGGCAGACATAAGACCACATTTGCTACTGAATGGGGATCATATCAGTACACCGTTATGCCATTTGGATTGAAGAACGCACCTGCTATATTTTCAAGAGTTGTTGTAGCTGCATTTAAGGATTATATCATAACTTCTTAGAAGTCTATTTTGATGACTGGACAATATCCATCCTTTTGAAGAATCATTATGCAAAATTAAGAATGATGTTGGCAAAGTATAGACAGTACCATATTTCATTGAACCTGAAGAAGAGTGTCTTTTGTGTTCCCTATGGTATTATATTGGGACACATAGTATGTAAGCAGTGATTGATGGTTGACCCAAAAAAGATCTCAATCATTGTAAATATTCCAACACCTAACTTCGTGAAGCAGTTATGTACTACATTGGGGCATATAGGATACTATAGGAAATTCATCAAAGGATATGTGCAAATCAGTGCGCCTATGGAGAAATTATTAAATAAATAAGCAAAGTACAACTAGATTGAAGATTGCCAAAAAGGATTGGACACATTGAAAGAGAAAATGGTTATGGCACCTATTCTAGTATTTCCTGATTGAAATAAACCATTCCATGTACACGTAGAGGCTTCATCGATCGTACTTGGCATTGTACTAGCTCAACCAGGTGAGGGAGGCATCGATCATCCCATTGCATTTTCAAGAAGAAATTTATCTTCAACAGAGAAGAATTATACCACGACAGAAAGGGAAGGCTTAGATATGGTATATGCATTAAAGAAGTTTACACACTATCTGCTAGGTTTGCATTTCTGTATGTTTATTGACCATTTAGCTTTGAAGTACTTGGTCAATAAACCAGTGTTAGGGGGGATAATATGCAGATGGTTGTTACTGTTTTAGGAATATGATTTTGAAATCATTGTGAAACCAGGAAGATTGAATGCAGGACTTGACCATTTGTCACGCATTGAGTCAGGCGAAGAACCGAGTAATCTAGAGGATAGTCTACCATATGCGCAGTAGTTTTCTATCCATATAGCAGATGACTACTTCGGAGATATCATAGAATTTATGACTACAGGATTAGTGCCTACAAATTTTACTATGCAATAGAAGAAACAATTAGTGGTAAGAGCAGCTGACTTTAATCTAATTGTTTGACAATTGTATAAAGTAGGACTAGATGAAGTATTGCAAAGATGTGTACTAGAACATTAAAGACCTAGTACACATGACGAAGCACATTCAGGTGTATTTGGAGGACACTATGCAGGAAGAGCTACTATGCATAAAATTTTGAGATCAGGACTATGGTGGCCTACGATACACAAAGACTCAAAAGAACATTGTCGGAAGTGTGATGTACGCCAAAGAACGGGAAATCCATCTCGTCGAGATGAGATACCATTGATGCCACAACTAACACTTCAAGCCTTTGATAAATGGTCTATTGAATTCGTGGGACCTATTAACCCACCGGGAAAGTGAAATGGATCAAGGTATATCATCATAGCTATAGATTATTGGATGAGATGGGAAGAGGCAAAACTAGTGAAGGACTGGAGTGCAGTTACCTCCGCACAATTCATTTTTGAGAATATTTTGACAAGGTTTGGATGTCCAAATATTTTAACGAGTGATCAGGGAACCCATTTCCTGAATAGAACTATTGCAACCTTGACCGGATAATTTTAGATATACCATCAGAAGAGCACACCATATCATCCACAAGCTAATGGCACTGCAGAAGCCTTTAAAAAATTCTTGGAGAATGCATTGACCAAAGTATGCAACAAAAATTGGGATGATTGGGATCTCAGAATATCAGCAGTATTATGGGCATATAGAATAACTTGTAAGAATTTGATAGGTCATACACCTTTCATATTAGGATATGGACATGAAGATGCCATGCCCATGGAATACATAGTACCAAGATTGAGAATTGCAGCATTTACAGATATGGAAGATGATCAAACAATGCAAGAAATACTACTACACTTAGTTGGATGGGAGGAAGATCGCTTCATTACAGGTTTTCACCAACAAGTGCAAAAAGACAAAGAAAATGTATGGCATGATAGATACATCAAGAATAATTTTTTCCAGGTAGGAGACCTTGTCCTCCTCTATGATAGAAAATTTATGAAATTTCTTGGAAAATTCAAAATGCATTGGTTAGGACCATACATTGTTAAGCACGTCACTAGTGGTGGCGCAGTTCAGTTAGCCACACTACTTGGAGAAAATTTGAAAGGACTTGTTAATGGGAGTAGACTAAAGCCTTACAGGGATGGCCCTACTCTTCCAAGTATTAGTTAAGCAACACAAGACAATTTTAAGTGTCAAGTGCAGTTGAAATTGGACACTAAAAATAAAAGAATAAGATTCTACACACAGTTTTGGTAAAATGCTAATTTTCACAAAAATGAAGGATGTGCTACGAAGCACACATAGCAACTTGAGTTGCGAAGTAAAAGAGGAATCGTGCTGTGAAGTTAAAGTTAAACAAGATAAATGCACAGTGAAACTCACAATTCATATACCCACTAGAAAAGGAAAATGCGCAGTGAACCTCGCAGTTCACATGACCGCTAGCGAAGTAAAGGAAAACTAGTCGTTATAGTTTTTGATCGGAACGTAGCCGTTATAAATTACTTTCAGAAAGTTAATGGGAGTAGACTAAAGCCTTACAGGGATGGCCCTACTCTTCCAAGTATTAGTTAAGCAACACAAGACAATTTTAAGTGTCAAGTGCAGTTGAAATTGGACACTAAAAATAAAAGAATAAGATTCTACATACAGTTTTGGTAAAATGCTAATTTTCACAAAAATGAAGGATGTGCTACGAAGCACACATAGCAACTTGAGTTGTGAAGTAAAAGAGGAATCGTGCTGTGAAGTTAAAGTTAAACAAGATAAATGCACAGTGAAACTCACAATTCATATACCCACTAGAAAAGGAAAATGCGCAGTGAACCTCGCAGTTCACATGACCGCTAGCGAAGTAAAGGAAAACTAGTTGTTATAGTTTTTGATCGAAACGTAGCCGTTATAAATTACTTTCAGAAACCATATGTTTCTACATTTAAAGCATATTCGTCCATTGAAGACACATTCAATGAAGGGAAAGGACCAACATCTAAGCAATATTTGGCAAACGAACATCGCATTTAAATGCTAATTTAGCCGTTTTTTGGTGCTCCTTAGTGATGAGGTTCCTATAAATAGTAAAGACTATTTACTTATTGGTTTTACCGAATGTTAATTTTTACTGCTTGTAATTTCCAAGTTTTTACTAGTTGAAAGCAATTGTTATCTGACAGTATATTTCTGAACATTCGAACTTAGACGAAATATTGATTGACTGCCAACATTCTGGTTTGGAAGGAGTCATGAATATGCCCGTGAAGAAAGAAGTCCCAGAACACAGTGGATCATCTATAAAATCACCGAGGAATGTACCACAACAAAAGCAGAAAGACAAGCAGAAGGCCACTGAACAGGAAAAGTCGAAGGCCGTGACTGTTCCAAAGCCATTTCCACCATCATTGCCTCAAGAGAGACCCATCCTACTTGTTCCAGAATACATCCCTCCAAGGAAATGAGATGTGTCAGAGGTACTTCTCATGAGGAATCCTCAGTATGAGATTTTGATGCGGCCAATGTCAAGCCAAATTCGATGACCATGACTTGCTCTAGGATTCAAAATTTCCACAATTCCATCCATATCAATACATGTGAAGAAGGTATGATGAAGCTACCAAACAGGAAACCATTCATCTACAAGACTGGATTGCACTGTTGCAGCCATTATGGTTGTTGAACCTGCTGCTCATTCCACATTTTGATAGGAGCCCAAAGCTTACAGCGGTGGTGTGCACACTGATTTCATGCACGCACCAGAGATACTTATGGTTAGACTACAAGATAGACATTAAAATCGATCTCATCTATTGGATAACGCAGTTGTGCAAGAGGGTGGTTGATCGTGCAGTTGCGTTCCTCGGAAAGAACAAGGATAAAGAGTTGGATGCAAGGATGAAGAGCGAATTTGGGATAACCAAAGGAATCTATAGTTATACAACTATCAGGATCAAGGATCAAGCCACGCAGTTCATCGTCCAGCTGCTTGCAGGAAAGATACTGAGGAAATGCTGATCGAACGAGGTATTGAAAGTTGCAATATCCTTAGTTGCGAAAACCAAGGATGGCCTTCAAATCAATTGGGAGAGCTACATGTTGAACGAATTCTTAGAAGACATCCAAAAAACACAAGAGAATGGAACTCAGTTCCATTATAGTTGGTTTCTAGTACTGATCTCCTTTGTGAGATGGAAGGAGCCTAACTATCAATAGAATGCCTCGGTATTCATTGGAGACTGCGGAGGACCGAGTTTTGCGAACATGTGGGAAAATGTGAAGCCAGATCAACAAAGGGTAAACAACATACATTTGTATACTTACTATGAGTAGTTATGCGAAGTCATTCAGAGGTCTGCATATCACTAAGGAAGTGACAACTCGCTATATCCAGAAGATGAATTTCAAAGCTAGATTGCACTTTATTTACATTCAGCCATGACTGCAACTCACACATCCTCATTGGTTTGAAGGACTATATCAATTAGAGGTGCAACAAATCGATCTAATTATGGAAGACTAGCCACCATAATGGAAGGTTGATGCACCAACCACATTGATCACCACATCAGAAGAGAGTGAAGCTGAAGATCCATAAGACTAGGGTGATGATACAACAAGCACGCAGAACCCATAACCAAGCCAAGGCATAGAACAACAACAAGCTGCTGGCTTGTCAACAGGTGAGAAAAGAAATAAAACTGATACAACCATACCAGAAGGAATGCACAAGAAGAAACATAAAGCCACTAAGCTTCCATTCAATGCGTAGTTACATGACGATGACTATGATTGCATCGCAGTCCGAGTGTTGGAGCATATTGAAGAAACACTTGCAATAAAGGAAAGTAAGCAAGAAACAGTCAAAGCAAGCATGATGGAGAGCCTCACAAAGCTGAAGAGTCTGGTAGCAATGGTTGAACAAGTCCAGTGAGACTTGGTGAGAAAACTAGATTCTGATGATTGAGAAGGTGAGTAAATTCAAAGGAAAAGAAAGGTGCCCCCCTTAACAATGAGACCTTAGTTAGTTAGAATTGAGCTGACAAATGTCATATTTCAAACCGAAGAGCTCATTGAAGGTGCGAAGCAGCTTGCACATATGGATATTAATGTTGGGATGTTTCCAATCAAGGGATTGCATAATCTGCATCTGCAGGTTGTGGAAGAAATCTGAGGTGGAGATATAGTCTCTTATAACCAACATCTGAAGCTAGAGGAAAGCTACAAGGAGCTAAAGGATGAATGCGCACTAAAGACAAATGAGTTATCATATGCACAAGAGAAGCAGATGAAGTTGAAGAAAGTTGTTGCCGAAGTCTATGCGAAGATCCTAGACTGCCTAGAAGAGCCTAAGTTAGAAGCCACCATCCTAGGGATTGGTGCCGCAGTAGACAATCTCAAGGCTAAGATGGAAAACATGGAGATTAGCTATAAGGAGCAGAGTTTTGACTAAGAAGCTCGACAATAATCTGGAACCCCACAACAAGATAGATAACCAAGAGCCGAAGAATTGAAAGCTTCCATAGAAAACATCTCTACAGAAGTGGCGAGACATCAAGACCTACTTGATGAAATTACCAAGGTATGGGATATGCTATAGGAAGAACCTGAGTTACAAAAAATTCAAGATGAGGTACAACAATGACAGAAAGATCTTGACTCTATGAACATGGCTATGAAGGATTTGCCACCAAGGAAAAAGATCCAAAAGTTTGTACAGAAGAAATAACTTCAAAAGGAGCTGGAAGCATTAAGAGTGAAGGAACTTGAAACTTCATCAAAGTTACGACCAATACAAAAAGAGGCGCTTGCACTTTCTGAATAAATTGAGCAGAAGTTGCAAGAAATATGGACAACAAAGAACACCGTGAAAGAGCAAATTCTAGAACCCATCTCAGAGGAGATGCTCAAAACAATTAAGGAGTTTGAGCAAGAATCCAAGGACATAGTTACGAAGTTGAGTGCAACTTATCAGGAGTTCGCTAAGAAATCAAACATCCCAGGGGATGCGCAGTTGGATCAACCGAGTCAAAGTGGGTCAGGGGAAAGCCAGGAGTAAGTGTTAGGTGCCTGTTGGGTGCAGCCAAAGTGGAGGAAGTTTTGATGGTCAAAGTACAAGTTGGTGTTAAGTTTATACTAATTTGACTAGAAAGATCACTGAAAGAAACACAATCACAAGATAGACAGAGATTTTACCCTAGGAAACCCTCATGGGGTAGAAAAACCAGCAAAGCTTTCCTCAATAAGATGATCAACCAAAATACAAGATGTGCTCCAAGACTAGGACTCCTTCTCTACCTCCTATGCAGACCTCTCTCTCACAAGTATGCTACTTTTCGAGTGGTGGAAGTGTGAGATAAGTGAGGAGCATCCTCCTCTACTTATACTAGTTTCTCAACTGACTTTTTCCCTTATGGGGTCGACCTCTCCCAAGGAAGTCTCATAACCCCAAATAAGTAACTCAGGGCTGACCCCCACATGGTGGATCTAATAACCCTAGTTACCACAATCCATCAGAGGAATAAACATCTCCGGATACATAATAGGATTACCTCGGAGGGATGAAACATCTCCAGAATAATAAAGTACAAATATAATATTCTTAGAAGTTACAATATTCAACACTCCTCCTAAACGAGAAGGATATTATAACAACATCTACAGGAGAAAGGAGTCATCGACTACATCATACATGATACATCTATAAATCATCGGAAGCTTTCTTCAATACATCATCATCAGTAACTTAAGTAGTTACTGGAACATAGTCAATACTGGAACATCAGCATCATCAGTATTGAGTCTTCATCTTCTGCAGCATCGAACAGCTACAGCATCATCATCTTGATCTACAGCATTTGGATCATCATCTCGATATACAGCATCTGGATCATCATCTCGATCTACAACATCTATATCATCATCTCGATCTACAGTATCTGGATCATCATCTCGATCTACAACATCTGGATCATCATCTCAATCTACAACATCTGGATCATCATCTTGATCTAAAGCATCTGGATCATCATCTCGATCTACAGCATCTGGATCATCATCTCGATCTACAGTATCTGGATCATCATCTCGATCTACAGCATCTGGATCATCATCTCGATCTACAGTATCTGGATCATCATCTCAATCTACAGTATTTGGATCATCATCTCGATCTACAGCATCTGGATCATCATCTCGATCTACAGCATCTTGATCATCATCTCGATCTACACCATCTGGATCATCATCTCGATCTACAGCATCTGGATCATCATCTCGATCTACAGAATACTCTGCAATACACACGATCATATTACAGGATGATCAATCCCGCTCTCTTTAGGACATAGGTCCATGGATGATACAATACATATCAAGTTCCAGGATGATCAATCCTTATCACTTTGAGACAAGTCTCATGTCTAGGGACGATGCAATCCCAATCACGTACCTTTTGAACCAATGTTCACGGACGATGCAGTCCTCTCATGTACCTTTTGAACCAATGTTCAGGGAAGATGTAGTCCTCTCACATACCTTTTGAACCAATGTTCATGGACGATGTAGTCCTCTCACGTACCTTTTGAACCAATGTTCACGTACGATGCAGTCCTCTCATGTACCTTTTGAACCAATGTTCATGGATGATGCAGTCCTCTCACGTACCTTTTGAACCAATGTTCATGGATGATGCAGTCCTCTCACGTACCTTTTGAACCAAGGTCCAGGGACGATGCAGTCCTATCACGTACCTTTTGAACCGAGGTCCAAGGATGATGCAGTCATATCATGTACCTTTTTGAACCAAGGTCCAGGGACGACGCAATCCTATCACGTACCTTTTGAACCGAGGTCCAGGGATGATGCAGTCCTATAATCAATTCTCGGAGACATCTGTCTATGGATCAATTCAAGGGACCGAATTCTGGGGATGATACAATCCCCACCTGTTCACTAAGGACTTCATTCTCGGAGACATCTGTCTACGAATCAATTCAAGGGACCAAAGTCCGGGGATGATACAAACCCATAGTATCCTCATCAATACAGGTATCATTAGTACATCAATACAAGTATCTTCATCAATACATGTATCCATATCATCAATACAAATATCAATACATGTCATCCTCATCAGTACATGTATACATATCATCAATACAAATATCAATACATGTCATCCTCATCAATACATGTATACATATCATCAATACAAGTATCAATACATGTCATCCTCATTAGTACATGTATACATATCATCAATACAAGTATCCTTATCAGTAAAAGTGCATATACAAGTAATATAAATATCCTAAGTATACATATTTAAGAAATATAAATATCCTAAGTATAATAATACAGGTATCCTCATCATCTACCTTACTGTCGATGCAGGCAATCTCATCATCAGTGTCTACATCACTCCCCCTTTCTAGGAGGGTCCTTTTGAACTACACCAAGCTTATCTCGGAAATACTCAAATTTTACTCGAGATAGAGGTTTGGTCAATATATCAGCAATTTGTTCATTAGTGCTCACATACTTGAGCTTAATAGCTCCTTTCTGCACCATATCCCGTATATAGAAATATTGGATCTCTATGTGTTTTGACTTATCATGGAACACTGGATTTTCTGTCATCTTAATACAGCTTTGGTTGTCACACATGATCACAGTGGGATCCATCTCTAAGTTAAACAATCCTGATAATAGTTTTCGAAGCCATACTGCTTCACAACTAGCAGAGCAAGTAGCTATATATTCTGCTTCGGTTGTACTGAGAGCCACACTAGACTGTTTCTTGCTAAACCTTGAGATCATGGCAAATCCAAGACTATAACATCCACCTGATGTACTCTTCCTATCTAAGACTCTTCCTGCCCAATCAGAATCTGAGTAACCATGTAGTCTGAATTCATGATTTTCAAGATAATATAGACCAAAATCTAATGTACCCTTTAGATACCTCATCACATGTTTTGCATCTATTAAGTGAACTCTTCTAGGTTCCACTAGATACCAACTCAAGGTATTTACTACAAAGCATATGTCTGGTCTAGTATTTGTTAGATACATTAATGACCCAATAATCTGTCTGTATAGAGTCACATCTACTAACTTTGATGAGTCATCAACTAATAACTTCAAGTTGGATTCCATGGGAGTGGCCATGGCTTTACACTCCAACATATCGAATCTTTTCAAAATCCCCACAGCATACTTACCCTGATTTAGAAAGATTCCTTTTGGTTCTTTCCATACTTCTAGACCTAAGAAGTAGTGCATTAAACCGAGATCTTTCATGTCAAATTCTGAAGAGAGTTTCTTCTTGCACTCGATGATTTGTTTCTCATTTCCAGTCAGAAATAAATCATCTACATACAACAATAATATAACAGGTTCATCATCCATAACTTTGAGATAAAGATTAGGATCAGCTTTACTCTTGGTAAAGCCCATGCTTGTTAAGAAACTTCCAATCCTTCCGTACCAAGCTCTGTGAGCTTGCTTCAATCCATACAAGGCCTTTTTCAGCTTGCATACATGTGTTCTCACATCTTTAACCTCAAATCCTTGTGGTTGTTCTATGTACACTTCTTCTTCAATCACACCATTCAGGAAGGCTATCTTAACATCCATCTGGTGTAATTTCCATTTCATCATAGATGCAAGTGCCATGATAGTTCTAATGGAAGTGTACCTAGCAACTGGTGCAAATGTTTCTTCATAGTCAATGCCCTCTTTCTGAGAGAATCCTCTGGCTACAAATCTCGTCTTATATTTTTCAATGTTACCATCTGCAGCATGTTTTATCTTGAATATCCATTTGGAAGATACCACACTTTTATCTTTTGGTTTGGGAACTATATCCCAAACATCATTTTTCATTATTGATTGGTATTCTTCTGCCATTGCTTCTACCCACTCTTTCTTCTGAACTGCCTCTTCATAGCTAGTAGGTTGTTGATCCACAAGATCACACATCAAATCCACATAGTTGGATACTAGCTTTGGTTTCTTTCTTTCTCCAGTGGAGCCTTCAGGAGCTCCATATTTTTCAGCTCCTTGAATAATGTCTCTAGCCCATGTTGGCATTCTTTTTCTAGATAATTTTGTAATGGGGGGTTCTTGTGGTTCTAACATGTCATGGTCTTTTGGTGTATCATCTTCAGGGATGGGCACAGCCTCTGTGATTCTAGGAAGTGTATCTTCTTCATAGACTTCTTCAAGTTGGCACTTCCTAGATTCCTTGAGAGCTGCTTCTTCATCAAATGTCACATCTCTACTTATTTCCATATGATGAAAAACTGGTATGTAAATTCTGAAATCTTTGGATGATTCACAATATCCAACAAATATTCCCTTCTTACCAGAAGGATCCAACTTGGTTCTCTTTTCTTTTGGAATGTGAGTGTACACTAGACATCCAAATATTTTGAGATGACTTACCTTAGGCTTCTTTCCTGTGAACACTTCTTCTGGAGTCTTGAATTCAAGAGCACTATGGGATAGTCTATTTTGTACATAGACTGCTATCCTAGCTGCTTCAGCCCATAGATGCATGGGTAGATCTTGGTCATGTATCATAGTCTCTATAGCTTCCATGATGGTTCTATTCTTTCTTTCAGCAACCCCATTTTGTTGGGGATTGTAGGGAGTGGTTAGTTCCCTCTTGATTCCAGCTTCCTTACAAAAGTCTTCAAAATCCTTTGAAGTATATTCTCCGCCATTATCTATTTTGAGAATCTTGATTTTCTTTTCTGAGTGATTTTCTATCAAATCCTTGAACTCTTTGAATTTTCCAAAGACTTCATTCTTTCCTTTTAGAAAGTATATCCAAGTCTTCCTTGAATAGTCATCAATGAATGTGAGATAGTATTCAAACCCACTTGGGGATGTGGTGGGCATTGGTCCACACACATCTGAATGTATTAACTCCAGAATGTTCTTAGTCTTTGTTTCACTCTTTGGAAATGGGTTCTTGACATTCTT
This sequence comes from Larix kaempferi, assembly GCA_027924585.1. NCBI lineage: Eukaryota > Viridiplantae > Streptophyta > Pinopsida > Pinales > Pinaceae > Larix > Larix kaempferi. The sequence goes on from BSBM01000922.1 coordinate 5,718,107, forward strand.
CCCTTTTTCACATCCTTTGCATGTGCCATTATGATCAACCTTCAAGTCTGGTAGTCCTATAACCACCTTGCTTACATAGGGTAGGGCTTTGTAGTTAATGTGAGCAAGCCTTCTATGCCATAGCTAACACGGGCTAGTAGTTTCATGGACAAGGGCAATTTCTAGATGACCCTTGAGTTTGTAAAGACCTCCTTCCTCTTCACCAATAACAATTGCATCCTCAATTGATTTTCCTTTGGGCCACATAAGTACTTGTCCATCTATGAATGCAATTCTAAAGCCTTTCTTATCTAGTGCTGAGATAGAAAGTAGGTTCTTCTTCAAACCTGGTACATATAAAATTTCTTTCATCTTCAATGGTGTTCTAGAATCAAGCTTATAGCTTGCTTCACCAATTCCCTTGATGGGATATTGATAATCATCTCCTAGAGATACCTTTTGTGGAGAAGTATTTTCTTCAAGTCTTGAGAGAGTTTTCTTTTGACCTGTCATGTGCTTTGAAGCACCACTATCGATGAGCCATGTATCTTCTCCAGGTGACATAGACCTAGAGAGTGCAGAAAATAGAACATATTCTTATGCATCTTCTTTCTTTACTTTAGATCTTTTCCTTCGAGGCCTTTCTTCTTCTTCCTCTCCTTCTTCTTCTTCTTCTTCTTCTTCTCCACCATCATCTTCTACCATATGTACATGATGTTTTTTGTGAGCAAACTTCTTCTTCTTTGTTTGTGAAGTACAATTTCTAGCAATGTGTCCTAGTTTAAGACAATTGTAACATTGGACTGTGGAGAGGTCTCTTTCTGAGTTTGTTCCTCTTCTCCTTTTGAACATATGAGAGGGTTGAGACTCCTTGTGGTCCACTTTCTTGAAGTAACCCTTTCTTCTTATTTTGGTATGAGAAGCCAAGGCTTGGTAATCTTCCTTGAGAAGGGCTTCTCTATTGGCTACCCTAGCTTCTTCTTGAACACAATCCTCCCGTACTATATCAAACTTCATACTTTCTTTTCTGGTACACATAGTTTCTATAAATGACTCCCAAGGTCTAGTGAGACCATTTAGAGCAGTCATTACAAGTTCATCGTCATCAAGGGTATCTCCAATGGCATCTAGTTGTTCCTTGATTTGGGAAACCCTTGAGAAGTAGTCTTGAATGGATTCTCCTTTGTTCATCTTGGTACTCTTCAATTGAGTTCTTAGGTTCATCTTCCTATTGATGTTCCTCCCTTCATACATTCTTCCTAGGGCATCATACATTTCCTTTGGGGTCTTCTTGGATGCCACTTGGGGAATCAAGTGGTCCTTGATAGAATCAACAATGATTCTCTTTGCCCTAATTAGATCCTTCCTATACTTTTCTTTGGCTTCATCTTCAGTGGGTTCTGCAACTTCATCCTTGATATATTGAGCAAGATCATTCTCTTGAAGAATGAGACCAATTCTGTATTTCCATGCCTGGAAATTCTCTATACCTTCTAGCTTGTCTTCAAGCTTAGTGCTTGGAGCCATCTTCTCTTGGGGGAGTCCAAGAGATTGAAGTTTCTCAAGAGATAGAGTAACACTTACCAGGAGATGTGTTTGATTGACTTGGAAACACTGGTGTGTTCTGTTTCTGGAAATTTCAACTTTTCACTTTCAGGATCTGCAACAGAATTTCTGGTTTATCACACTTTTGGTCAAACTAGGGTTTGACTTTCTCGGAGTTCTACCCAACCAAAAAACTCGATCTAGGGCTCAAAACTTTGATTTTGAGAAGGGTTATTCATCCATGCAATCAGAATCCAAAAATACTAACTTTTGCAGAAACCCTAAATTTGGGAGAGAGAGAGAAAGATATTTTCACCTTGTGAAAGATGTTCTATTCAGGATAGCTCTGATACCATGTTAAGTTTATACTAATTTGACTAGCAAGATCACTGAAAGAAACACAATCACAAGATAGATAGAGATTTTACCCTGGGAAACCCTCATGGGGTAGAAAACCCAGCAAAGCTTTCCTCAATAAGATGATCAACCAAAATACAAGATGTGCTCCAAGACTAGGACTCCTTCTCTACCTCCTATGCAGACCTCTCTCTCACAAGTGCGCTACTTTCTAAGTGGTGGAAGTGTGAGATAAGTGAGGAGCATCCTCCTCTACTTATACTAGTTTCCCGACTGACTTTCTCCCTTATGGGACCAACCTCTCCCAAGGAAGTCTAATAACCCCTAATTAATTAACTTAGGGCCGACCCCCACATGGTGGATCTAATAACCCTGGTTACCACAATCCATCGGAGGAAGAAACATCTACGAATACATAATAGGATTACCTCGGAGGGATTAAACATCTCCGGAATAATAAAGTACACATATAATATTCTTAGAAGTTACAATATTCAACAATTAGGAGAGGCCTAACATCGACTAGTTTTGGGAGAAACAACTCCACAATTCCCGAGAGCAGGGCATGGAGCGAAGCGAAGTGGTAGAAAAGGATATTTCCCCTTAGTAAAGGAGAAGTACTAAGGACCATTGAGGTAGTTGGAGAAGTTATGAATGAAGTGGTGGACTGTCAGATATAGAATCAAAGAGTAAAGAATTGGAATAGTGCAAAGGATGCACCACTGTAGTGTCAGAGCCACGCGATCAGAACTGCGACTGTCAGAGAAGCATCAGAGCTAGAGGAAGCGGTGCAAATGGATAGCAGAGCTCTGATGAAGTAAAGATAAAGCATGGTCAAAAGGAGAACCATGCAATTTTTGGGTTTAAGGGTACAATGGGGGTTGGACCATATTTATTGTAAAGATGTGACCTTCGGGCACAATATATATAAAAGGGAAATTTTGTATAAGGAATGGTTAGATTATGTGAGATCTTGTTAGACTTATGTTGGATTTTGAGAGATCTAAGAGAGGAAAAAGACTCTGCAGCTGTTTGCGCAGAGATCTATTGTAGAGAAAAGTCTGCAGCTGAGTGTGTAGACTGGAATTGTTAACCCCTTCCAATTAATATAAGGACAGTTCTCGTGGACGTAGCTCCCATCTAGGGGGTGAACCATCTAAATACTTGTGTTATGTGTTGAATCTATGTTATATTGAATGTTCATGAATGTTATTCTTATATACGTGTTTTTATATGAATGTGAATGAGAATGATATGATAAGTAGAGGAACATGCTTTTATGAACATTGTAAAGTTGTGTTAAGTATGGTAAACGAGTAGTCATAGAAGCGAAGTAACAACAATTCAACGAAGTCTGTAGGTTTTTGAGATCTGTGAAGTGCGCATATATATGTTGGTAACAATATGTGAAGTATATGTTGAGTAAGCTGCGCATATCAGTTCGCATAACATAACCACGCATCACCAGGTTGCAGAAACCTGATTCTGTAACCACCCATCTTCGCTTCGGATGAGACTTTAGCCTTCTCGCAGGTTGTTTCTGAAAGGGCCGGTGAAGGGGATTTTGTTGGGTCTAGAGTAAAGGAACTATGAAGAACCCAGGTGAGCTCCATAGAAATTAAAAGAGAGCCATGGTGTGGGTGAATACCCAACATATGCTAAAGAGAAAAGACCTGCTCACTGGGAAAAGCTTGCACTAATTTTGCATGGAAAGTTGTGGCTGACAGAGTAGAACTATTTCTTCTCCTGTTTATGTTCATTTTGTGAGATCTTTCTGATTTTGTTGAACTATTTCAATGATGGTGAATGATTTCTTTATCTCTCCAAATGTCTATGTGTCAACAGAGTAATAAATTGTGTTAATTAAAATCAAAGGTATCTTTGGTAATTTTTTGTTGGGAATGTGCATATTTTATCTTAATAGCTATCTATTGAATTTGTATGAGCATTTTCATATTATTACTCTTATTTAAACTCGCTCCTTGAAAGGATAGGTTAGTTAGTTTATAATAGAGTTAGATAATTGACAAGGTTTCTTCCTCTCAATTATAGGTTAAATGCATTAGTTAGATTAGAAGCACTTGCATATTCATACCCTTAAACACAAAATATAAACGGTGGGTTGAGCCGCAACTGGTACATAAATTAAACATACACCTACGGTAGCTGAAACGTTAACCGAATGGATTTTCCATACCAAACAGTGAGTGATCTAATTGGAATTATTCATTGAGGAGAATCCCTATTGTCAATGCTAGGATTTTACGGGCATCAATAGAACCTCCTATGGCTAAAATAGAAGATATTATCAACATCACTTCTTACTTTCCAAGGTTCATAGGTCAAGAGAATAATAAAGAAATTACAACAAATGTAACTAGAGGAGATATTAGAGCATTGATGGAAGCCTTTCATAAGAAAAAGTACACCTTCAATTGATTACGTCAACCATCAATCAATAAACTAAATATGAAGGGCATTAATTATTTGGAAATTTTAGTAGACTTGGATCTCTCTTCTATTTGGAACCAAGATTGGAAAAGAGCAATGAGTTAGGGGCTTCAAGGAGAGGAGGTAGAAAAATAGAATAATTTTGTGCAAAGACTTCACCAAAGTGTTATAAGGTTGAAGAATGAGCCAAGATAATATAATCTAGCCGAAAAACAATTGAGGAAGGTACATTGCACACTTTGGGTACAACGAAATGTTGTATAGGAAGGAGTGGAAGAGGTGTGGTGGTGTTTGTCTACTTATGAGCAGAAAATCCACTCTCTCCAATTTTGGTTCCCATCCTCAACAATTTTCAAGCATTTGGGTGGGGTTCTGTACTTTTTTTATCAAGCATCTGGGAGGGATTTTGCAAAAATTTAATAGGCCAGGTGCAATAAGTTAGTTTGGTGATAGTTAATTAAGTTGTTGATTTTCATAAGAGAAATATTGATCCATAGATTATTATTTTTAAATTAAAAATAGAGCACTGTAAGTTGCCCCAAAATTTGTCCTATAGCTCGCCATACTAGTATTAGAAAACAATCATAGAGAAAATAAATAAATAATTCAAACTCAACAATATTTCAAATAAAAATAAGGAAAACAAACAATGTTTCCAAAGTGATTTTCTATGTAAACTCATTGCAACATCAGTAATATGTATAAGCAGATCCCATATTTCCTACAACATAGCTGCACATTCAATCCTACTATTCTAGTATTTAATCACGTTATCATTTTACTCAACCAGGAAAACCGAATAGGATACACCAAATCCTGGTATGTCACCTTTCATACTGCCTCAGAGTTGCTGAGGGTGGAGATTCTTTATCCCATTTGGAAGCGTCATAATACTGTGTTTTCCATGAGACTTCCTGCAATCAAATTTCAAATTTTACTTTTCAAAATGTGTAATTTTCTCTTGATTTCTTCATATATGTGCACAAGACATCAACGCTCATCTTGAGTTGAATCATTCGATCAATATTTTGGAATAGTAGGGATATGCTAGCAAAAAACCTCCTCCATAGCTTCAGAATACTAGGAGAAACAAGGATACAAACTTGGGGGATGGTCCCATCCAAGGAAATTTGATAATGGAGCTCTCCTGCAATGCCTAAATTTTGGGTTGTATATGTTAGCAAGCACTCTATGGTGGAAAGGCCAAATCTGCTACAGAAGATATATGAGTGACCCACCTCTCTCAGATAGAGAAAATCCAAGAAATTGTGGTAGATATACGAACATTATTAGAGATACTGTTACAAGGTCATGTACACCAAATATGGGGACCCCAGTCTATCATGGATATTTTAAAGGATTATCCCTTTGTTTCAACATTGTTGTCTTCCCATAGAGGACTTAAAGTTGTACTATGTTGTAGTACTTTTAGATGAAGCACTAAATATTTTAGGTCAAGCACAACAAATTTCTGATTTTGTGACCCTGATGCCTCCTTCCACAGTTCGAGAGCATTCACAGGCCACTGCCTCAAAATGTAAAATCTAATTTGCAATGAATCTTGGGGTTAGGGATGGGGGTTGGGATAGGGTAACACACTATAAATTCGTATAGGAAAACTAATCTATGCATATTGATGAGACTAAAATCTTATATGTGCATTTGGAGCTGATCCTATCTACCATTTTTCTCAAACTAACCTATGCATATTCCAATTTATCCTATCTACTATTTTTCTCAAACAACAAAAGAATAAAATCAATATTTTCAATGTTGTAGAACTAGTTTCATAACCACATATTTGATTCTCAAAGACATTCATGTGAATGGTGAACCAATCACTAGTACAATGAATTCAATACAAGAGTATTGTTTAATTATTTTGCAAAGTATAGGTTGACTGCATAGGTTTTATAACATAAAATAGTTTCACATGTGAAAGAAATGTTAAAATGAAACATCAATGTAAAATTACCTTCCAAAATGACATTAATCCTTAATGTAAACCGAAACTCTAAGTGCTTGCAAAAATCCTGAATTTAATGGTGAACAACTTCAATTCCTCGATCACCCGAGGCACTCAACTCCAGGAACATGTTCTGGTACTGACTCCCATAAATCTTGCGTTCTATATCCAACATAGTGGATATCCCCACGGAATAGAAGGAGATGAGGAAGCTTATTCTCACTCATCATTGTTTCAACTTCACCGCTCTGAACAATGTCAAGATCCTTAAACCCTGATCCCTTAATCATGACTCAATAAACTTGCAATGCATACATTCATAAACCCCAAAATTGAAATTCGATGCACATTTTTCACCACTCTAACAATTTTAGCATCCTTAAACCCTAAACCCTTACACACCACACTTGCAATGAATATATCCTTAAACCCAAAACCCTAACACTCCGCACTTGCAACGAATACATCCATTAACCCCAAATTTGAAACCCTAAACACATTATCAAACATCAAATGGACACCACTACGTTGTAGGCATCGTTAAAGCCAAGAATGTGAAATTAAACCCCGAATCTTCCCCTTGAAAATCATTAAATCCCAAACAAAAAAATCTTAAACACAATATTGTCCCTAAAAAAATCCTGAAAACCAAAATGGGTAGCAAAATATTACTTGTTCCGATGATATCTTTATGAGCTGCAATGCTTGCGAGAGATTGAGGGCGATATTTTTCAACCCATGGCACTCTCTTTTGAATAAAATCGTTCCCAATTTTTCCTTTTCCTTTGTTAGATCTTTTATAAGGGAATTGTTCATCAACATCCATTGATGTTGGTTACTCCATTTTCCTATGTGTTTTCTATGAATAGTTGGAGGAGATATCACAACTGAAATGGCGGAGCAAAAGCAACGGGAAGCCAAAAATAGTGCCAAATTACTTTTCAGTCAGGTAGGTTGATTGAATTCATTATTTGCAAACCACATTGGTGTAGAGGTGGAAGCGAGTGTGAACTATATAGTTATTAGTGAAATAGATTTATATCTATTGTGTCCTTTAGGTAGAGTCTATATATTCATTTTACCAAATGAACAGAACATTATAAAATTATAAAACTACCTTTGAGTAGAGTATGTGGTGGGAGTATTTATGAAATAAAAATATTTTAAAATTATAATAATATATAGAAAAATATTATAAAACTATAAAATATATGGTGTTTAAACACTGATGATGATGATGGTTATTAAATATAATACAAAATTTGATTTATCAAACTTTTAAGAAAATGAATCAATTGGTTTTCTATAGAATTTTATGAAATCATAGTGTGTGGGAGTAGCAAACCTAGAAGGAAAAAACATTCCAAAAGTACAAAACCAATTCCCCACCTAACCTATAATGTAAAGGATTTCAACCCCAAGCCACTCTCAACCCCCCATCCAAACTCCAACTCCAAGATATAATGACAATGCATGGAAAATTCACGCAAGCAATCTCAATTAACAACAAAATTATACCCAGAGGTTCCAAGGATTACCACATTAACTGACAAGGGGATTTAAACCAGGAGGCTAAAGTGAAAGAGTGCACCTGTAAGGTTGATGGTATTTTGACGCAATTCACCCTACGGGATACTTTCTTGGTTAACAATACACACGACACAACCAAAATGCTTACACAAACAAGGTGTAGAACAAGATGCCATAAGTGGCTTATATTACTTCTCAGAAATTAGTTACAATGCAAATAACTGTAAGCAAATAACTAACTACAATCAACCTTAACCATTACAACTTAGAAGTAATTGTGGTGTGTTCTCCCTGTGTGTCGACCTCACCCTCTCCTAGTTCTCCACAGAACTCTGAGCTATGGTTCGATCTCAACTCTTTGGACTTCGGCCAGTGTGACTCTTCACAATTCTTTGGTTCTGCCTTCTGCACTCTCCCTTCTGTGTCCCTAGATTGAAGGCCTTCTCTTCCTCTTCTACTTTGCGGGTGCTGTTCCCAAGACTATGGCAATCCCAAGACACGCGTCCCTCTCTGTTTGTCGATCCTGCCAAATCCTGCGAACCTGCACTGGCAGCTTCTAGCCGTGCTGTACAGTCTCTGCCCATGACATCCCCTATCATGTCCTTCACCAACTCGCAATAACTGTAATAAATTCCTCAGCAACCTCGAGCGGCTACTAGGTACAGTCCCTTGACTTTCTGTCCTTCTGACCCTGGTACAGCAGTCAGTCTCATCGCGACCTTCATGTCAGTTCACTCTTTTCCCAATTACACGTGGCTTTGCCAAACCCTGTCATGTCGTAGTTCGACCTCTTGTCGACTACCCGACATCTTACGTCGCCTATTCCCTGTCGACCATTTCCTGTCAATCCTCGACCTCTAGCAACATCTTCTGTTCCTTCAGTAGGTCGCACCCTGACTGTTTCTGCTCGACTTGTTGACTTTGACAAGTCAACCTGCTCTCTGCACCAGTGGTCATCGGCACTCCTGCTAGTCATCTCCCTTCAGTCGATCAACCTCGACTGATTTGCCTAGGTCTCAATGCTCCTGCATCATATTTTCATAGAAAAGGACTCTCCCATACAAAAGTATTGAGAACAATCAACAATCGTCTCCCTTACCCACTTGCATTCTACCTCATAATCGAAATCAATTAAAATATGCACACTACATTAAGGAATAAGTGTGTAAAGGTATGGTGGGTATGATATCCATTGATTATCGCTCTCAGTTATAAATTCTACCCTGCCATTTAAATTGAGACATTGAGGGCATGCAATAATTTGGATGATTCATGATAAATAAATTATGGAATGGGAAAGAAAGATATCCCCCTTTTAAATTGTACTATAACTTTACCATCCAAACAAGAGGCAGTGTTGGCAAGACCATCCACCTAATCACATGTATGCTTCATTAGGACATAGAAGTAATTTGTGGTTGTTAGAGCATATAACCCCCTACCTAGCCACCAATACCCTATTCTAGTGACTCTAACGAGCCAAACCACATCTAAATTAACCACCTGAATCAACCCTAATTTTCCATTGTCAGAGTGACACAACTAAAAATGACCAAATAAATGACCAATTGTTATGTGGTCAATTTTACTTTAGTTATGTGGTACTGGCGATATCTCAGCTTCATATGGTTTTTATTAATGCTTGTACCACAGATGTATTGAAAATTAATTATGATACCTTGGGAAGGATGTCAAGGTTATAAGAAAATTGCTTCTACTCCAAGAACAAAATACTACAAGCAAATCTGCTTCATCCATTAATGTTGAGCTGTGACACATGAGCAGGTCTACTTCTTAGAGTATGGTTAAATCAACAATGAACATTAGAGCTCTATTGAATAATTTTATCTACACGTGAGGATATATTGATGAGTAGAACTTTTTTATGATTAAGAAATAACCAATAATTCAAGACAATCCATTGAAGAAGTCCCAGATAGCATTGAAGAAGTCCCAGATAGCATTGAAGAAGTCCCAAAGAAAGTGGAACCCAAGAAAGAGCACAACTGCCCCAATAAAAGGGGTAAATTGACCCTAGAAGAAAAAAGTACAATTTGGCCTTAAGAGTGAAAATCAATTCAATTGGAGAATATAAATAAAAGTGTTCACACACTTCATTGGTCACATTCACAACACACATCTTCTCTCCATAAGTGCAGACCTCCAAGGAAGGCCTAACAAAGGAAAGAAGCAAAATTTTTAGGTTCTCTTATTCTCTTATTCTCTTGGAAGATTATCTACCCTCGCTAGGGTTTCTTATGGAAGAAGGGAACACTCTTGTGTTAGGGATTACTATTCATGATTGGTATGGTTCTTGTATTGGATTAATTTCTTTTGAGAAAATTGTGCTAGGTTTTATCCCATTTGGGTTTCCAAGGATAAGTCTTTGTGTCTCTTGTGCATGGTTATCTTTCAATGATCCTTGTTTTTATTTTCGCAACAAACGAATGGTGATATTTTTTTCAGGCATTATTATGGGATGAAATGAATTATGAAATAAAGTTGAAAGAGATGAAATATATGCTACTAATTTAAAATTCAACACCTCAGACTCCTAGAAAGTTAAATGCCACATATGTTCTAAATCATCTGGGCCTGAATTCTCATGTTCTACCTTTGCACGACAAAAAGGAGATTCCACTTCTGAGATCACGAAGGTAATGTATGGAATTTCTTGGTGGGAAATATAGATATATGAGATTCCCCGCCCTCAACTTCCCCTATCATTGGAATCCCTTGTAGATACCACTATGATCGCTGCTAAAATCATGAAATATTCCTTTCCTTTCCTGGGAAAATGAAAGTGGCTCCGCGTTAGTCAATTCCTCACTGAAACACTTGCACTTTCCACCTCTACCATCCCTATGCCATCCTTTACATTTATTACCCAAGATACTCAAATTTTTATCACCCTCTCACTTGTGTCATTCCCTTTACCACCTTCCCTTAGCATGCCAAAAGTTGCTTCAACCTTCCTTTAGACCAGTGCCAAGAAAACCTCTATTATCAATGTCCTTGATGACTCCCCAGAAAAAAAATCATACAATGTGAGGAGTCCCAATGTAAGATTCATACAATGTGAGGAGTCCCAATATAAGATTCATACAATGTTAGAAGTCCCAATATAATATTCATACAATGTCAGGAGTCCCAATATAACATTCATACAATGTCAAGAGTCCCAATATAGCATTCATACAATGTCAGGAGTGCCAATATATCTCTTGCTCAAATTTGTATAGATATGCAAAACCTCCAAAGGCAAGTAGTGGATCTTACAAATGTGCTAGCTAATGAGAGAATAATACGAAGAGAAGTGTCTAATGAGGAGATAGACCAAGGAGATGTGAATCAACATATAGAACATGAAGAAGAACAATTAGATTGCTTTCCTTATGAATAAAGGATTCTTAGGGCTCTAGAAGGGAGGAATGATGGGATCAAAATAGAAGTTTCAGAATATGCAAGGAGTCTTAAAATAGAGGAATTAATAGCTTGGTTGAACACTATGAAATTTGTTTTTGACTAGAAGCCTATGATAGAGGAGAAGAAGGTGAAATTTACATGCACCAAGTTGAAGGGTCATTCCATGATCTAGTGGGATCATGTGTAGAAGGACAAAATGAAAAAGGTAAAAGAAAAAATGAAAACCTAGAATAGGATGGAGAAGGAATAACTGATTGTTATTTTTCCACTCTCATGTGTTTGCATGGTTTTTAGGTCTCATGAATGAATTATAGTTTATTGGATAAATCATATTATATTAGAGTAGGAATATGGCTAGGAGAGGAAGGGGAAGAGTAGGTCTTGCTCAAATGAGTAGAGATATGCAAAACCTCCAAAGGCAAGTAGCGTATCTTACAAATGTGCTGGCTAATCAGAGAATAATTCAAATAGAAGTGTCTGATGAGGAGACAAAACAAGGAGATGCAAATCAACATATATAACATGAACAAGAACAATTAGAGCACTTTCCTTTTGAAGAAAGGATGCTCGGGGCTCTAGAAGGGAGGAATGATGGGATCGCAATAAAAATTTAAGAATATGCATGGAGTCTTAAACCAGAGGAGTTAATACATTGGTTGAACACCATGGAAATGTTTTTTGAATGCAAGCATATGATAGAGGAAAAGAAGGTGAAATTAGCATGCACCAATTTTAAGGGTCATGCCATGATCTTGTCGGATCATGTGCAGAAGGAAAGAACAAAAAAAGGAAAAGAAAAAATTAAGACCTGGAATAGGATGGAGAAGGAACAAAATATTGTTATTTTCCCACTCTCATGTGTTTTCATGGTTTTTAGATCTCATGAATGAATTAAATTTTTTTGGCTAAATCAGAAGGAGAATAAGAGGTAAGCATGAAAGGAGAAGCATCGATGAAGAGAACCAAATCAATGACCGAGTCGTAGAAGAAGCAGTGACTGTTAGTCTTGTTTATGTAGGTTTTGGGCAATGTAATGGGGTTATGGATTTTTCATTGTATGTAATTATGTGAAGAGTCTTTCCATAGATGATAATTGGGAAATTCTATGTCACAACAGATATAAAGAGCCAGGGATACCTCACAAAGAAAGAATGAGTAGAAAATTTGAAGAAGAGTAAAAACTGCAGTAAAAAGAGCAGAAGAATAATAATGCAGCAGAACTCAGATATGAGTAGAATAATATCACATATTCCAATTAATAGTATAATAAACAATTATTCTACAATGGAGAGAATTCGAATCATGCAAGAGAATTCAAACCTCATTTGGTCTAGCATAGGAATTATCACCACTGGAGTTCTCTAGAAGACTCAAAGTCAATTAAACTAAACCTAAACTCAGCTAACTGGAGTCATAATCAGTTAACTGACTAAGGAGGGTGCAATAGTGAGGCTTTCATGCATTCCAGTTAGAAAAGGGCACATGAGGCCACAATCAATGGCATTCGGAGCTCTAACCCCCCACAAGCGTCGGATAACTCAGGTGGACTGCACTGGAACACTCAGTAGGTTCCTATAAAATAGGGAACTTACTAAAGTGGTCCTAAAATGATGCATGCAAGGCTCAGAAGGTGGTATATGGATCCTGGATGACATATGCACACCACTAGGGGAAAATGACATCATCAAAAACTAGGAAAAATAAATAATGCTAGGTAGGACAAGGATGGAGTATTGAAATATCCTAACACCCCCACTTAATCCATACTTTGAATCCTATGCCCTGGTTACTAAGACCAAAGGTCACCCATACAATCAAATAAATGATAAAAAATAAAGAACTGTCCATGAACACAGGAAATGGGGAAAAACCTCATGGGAAAAATACCCCCCCTGAAAAAGAATAGCAGTAGAAAACTCAAAGAACTTTCATACTAATAAGAGAAGGAAAAAAATTTCCTTAGTGAAATCCTTTGCAAAAATATTGGCATGCTGCTCCTCTGTAGGATAGCAATGCAGGTGTTAGATCTGCATATGCTCCTCTGATGTTCCTCCCACTGTGTAGAAGTTGTATTTTCCAAAACAAGTCTTTGAGGAACCCGTCTTGATACTTGAGAGAATGGATCATTGTGGTCCAAATCATGAACCTTTGAGTACCTTTTGTTAGACAGCTGAGATTGTTTCCTGGTTGTAGATCCCCCATGGAAAGTCTCTCCAATATATTGTGGATCAAACCCCAACATCATGCAACACCTCCCTGAGAGAAGTGGATCTGCATGACATAGTGTAAGTTTTGCATGATACTGAGATCTTGTGGTTCTCTGGTCAAATGGATCACCAACTATGTTCCCAGCAGCTACAAGGACTTTGTGATCCCATATTGTCCTTGGCCATGGATTGAGAGCATGTGTTGGATCTGGATCTGAATCTCATTGAACTTTATTCTCAACATCAAGATCTTGATCCTCATCTTCATTAGAAGAGATATCAATCTTATCTTCATCAGATTCTGATGGTGTAGGTAGAGAGTATGTTAAAAAATGTGATAATTCATATGCCTTGGAGGAATGGTTTGCAAACCCTTTCGCTATAATATTCCCAGTGGATATCTCTGTAATCTCAACTGTGTCAGGACCAAAGACCACTCTCTTCGGTGAACCTGTCTGATTCATTCATCTGATATACAGACAAAAACTTTGCCGACAAAGAAGGAAGAAATAGAACATTCTTGAACTTTCCATGCTCCATATGTAATGTGCCCTTCCCTTCAGAAGAGATATGAGAGTTGTCTCCCATGTGAATAATCGAACCATCTTTAAGATCTAGAGAAGAAAATGATTCTCTGGAGGCAACCTTGTGGTTGGAGGCTCCTGAATCTAAGAGGAGGGATTGCGATTTTGAAAATTTATCCTTCAATGCATGGAAACTCTCATGACCATCAGACTCACTTCTAGAATGAGTCTCTCTTGCACCTTTTGGGAGGGAAATGTTGTGCTGTTCAAGAAGCTTGGTCATCTAATCTATCTTCTTCTGCATGCAAGATCTCTCTTGGTAGTTTCCTTTCTTGCAATAGAAACACTTGGATTTCTCAAATACCTTCTTTTTTTCCTTCTTAGATCTGGAGGCTCCTTCTGATGGACTTGACTTGGCATTCTGTTTGGGTTCAGATTTCCTCTTATCCTTTCCTTTTTTCTTCCCATTCCCATTCACACTGTAATATCCTTGGGAATATTCGACCAAGATATTAACTTAACTTCAAATTTTTTTATAAAGCTTACTAGTGAAATTTCTGTCAATTTCTTCGAACAGTGCAGGAGGTAAGTGAGGGGTACTAAGGTAAGGAATGAGGATGGTAGGATGAATATTTAATTCTATAAAATGTATGAGGTTGGTGAAATAGAAGATCAAAATTTTCAAATCGGGGAGGTCCTATGCACCATGTACCAGTACCTTTCACTTTTCAACAATAGAGCTAGTCTATTGCCTACTTCGAGGCTTCTTGGTTAGTTGGCATATGCATACTAGACAGGTAGGGGTTTTGGGAGTTAAAGATAGAGGTTATATTAGTGAAATGAATTCTAGTTATTTTCAAGAATATATTTTAGCAGACTTGGGAGAGTTTGGGAAGAATTGGGGTTTTTGGGCTCTCCCGGGATTGTTGAGCTAATCTTTTTCTAATATTTCCAAACAGGTTCGAAAGGCTTCCAAATTATGATTTTTAGGACTGATATGGATACTAGACTGAGTTAAGGACCTTCTCCAACTGACAGAATGTAAAAAGAGTGCTTATAATGGAAATGGCAGTGAAAGTGGTAAAACTAGTCTAGAATTGACATCAATCTAGCTAGTCTTGCATTTTAACTTCACAAACTGCTTTAAGAAACCACAAAATCTGTTCTGATATTAATTTAGACTCTGATATAACATGTTCCACACATAAAACTCAAAATATGACTTTCAGAACATTTCTTCTTTCAGTAATTGCTTGCTTCTCAAATGACAATGCCTCACAGGCTAATTTTTTGTTATAATCAGTGAGAGAGTAGAGAAGAGAAGGAAGAAGTTACTATGGCTCTGTTTTGGAAGTGAATATCAGTCCATATACAGATTAGATGGATGATATTTATGCACTCTGAGTGGCTGATATTCAAATGGGGACCATCATCAACTAGCTCTCTTCTTCAGTGGAATCACCTTCAAATCTGGCTGTGGGAGTAGTAGAATTAGAAGAAGAGTGGAGAATGGTTCTGATATTTGATCTCTGGAATTTAGAAGCCGCTAATATCTGCAAATATAATCTTCTGGAGTTCACTGGAGGTCTCGGGCACACCTCTCCATAACTCTCTTCATCCACTGGTGTTCCTTCACCAACTCTAGCTGCAAATCTTCTCCAATGGTAGCCTCTTCTTCAATCCGACATTAAATATTCATGGATGAACTATACTGAATGTTATTGGCTGCAATATTGCTTGTTGGACCTGCACAACACTCATAAGACACTCACAAGGCCTTGGGGCACATCACCCAAGAGGAATAGTTGAGGCACAACACTCAACAGATGAGTAGCTCAGAGCTCTCATTCACAAATGACAAAATGATCAAAAGTTCTTAATGGGAGTTGGTTGGATTATTTTATAAACTTCATGATGACTTGCTGAGAAAGTTACTTAGCTTGGTGACCTGTGAGAATAGGTCACCCATGAGTGGGCATACTTTCCTTGCTTTCCTTACTTTGCTTTGCTTGGCTTTTCTTTCTTTCCACTTTTTCTGATTTTCCTTCCTTTTATAAACTTTCCTACTTTCAAAACTTTCCTGATTTTCCAACTTTCCTACTTTTCCTGGATTTATGCTGCTTTTCCTTAAATAAGCATCTTTTCTCCATTTTGGCAACATTTTGGACTCTAGTGTTTACTTGACTTCTACTCCAAGTAATTCCTCCAACCTTGTCATCACCACTTGCCAATATTTATTAGCAATATTTATTAATAAAAATATTACAACTCAGAATTAATTCACACTTCAACATTTAATAAATTAATTAATGATTAATTAACTCCTGTTGTATAATTGCCTCCAAAAATACACCCTACTTCATTTTGGAAACATATTCCACATGGGTGCCCTCTTGGCCCACTTGCTCATTATCTATTAATTTTGTTTATCAAAATCACCTTTAATAAATAAATTTGCCAATTTTGTGAGACTTAGGCTAAGAATAATTCTAAGCAAATAGAATTAATACCATATAATTCCCTTAGGGGGTGATCTTGTCCCCTTTTCACCCATGGTATTGGATGAGAAAAAATTGGGGACATGACAGTCCTCCCTTCCCAAGATTGCTTGTCCTCAAGCAATGTCAGGACTCCACCAAGCTTCTGCTACACCACTCTGATTATAATTATGACTATGAAAGGAAAATAAAAACCGCACTATAATTTATATCTACAATTAACCAGCAATGAACAAAATTTTCAACCCAGTTAGGATAACTTGAGCAGAATTCCTGGATCCCACTGTTTCTCTTGCAAGGACCAAAACTGTTCTATCACCTTTGTCAATTTGTCACTCCAATGAATGCCTGGATCCCAAAGTATCAACTGCATTTTCCAAATCATCAAAATCAATTTAGTGAATCTGTCATCAAACGTGTGCCTTTTTATCCGAGGAATAACTGAAAGCACATTACTGCCAACTAAACCCAGTTGATAGAAAAATGTTTCTTCCAGTGAAAACATCCAATGGCTCAACTCTCTGCCATTGTAGAAAAATTTCAAGTATCCCTCCCAGCATGTGGATTCCCTCCACATGGGCCTACTTCTACAAGTAAAATGTTCCATTAATTTATCTTGGCAACTTGCCTGCTTAGCTGCCTTCCCTTGACCATAAGCATAAAACTTTTTGCAAGGAGGTTTCATGCTTGTCAGGTAATCTTTTACCCAATCCATATGTGGATGAGTGACATCAAATGGCTGCAAAATATACTTTTGTTGCTGCTCACAATTCAAGACAATGTCAATTATAATAAGAAATTTATTGCAAAAAGAAGAAAACCTTTTACCTTCGAGATTTCCTTTTTTAGTGATTCCTCTATCCATCCATCCAATGGATGAATCGAATATCTTGCTTGCTGATTCACATGAGCTGAAATCAACAATCTCTGCTGCAATAGGATCTATCCCCCATAGGAGCATATCATGATCCACCTGTGGTACATGTGACATCAACAAGAAAAACTTCTTCACCCAATGTTCATTCCGCATGGTTATTGCTGAATCCAAGACAGGTGGGAAAGAACTATGAACCTTCTTTGTATGTATGCAACCTTCAGTAATCAGACTTATGGTTGCAAATTCTTCACTATTGGCTGGCCCAAATTGGGTGCTCTCATCCCACTCCTTCATGGGAGAGTGATTGTCTTCAAGGAATAGCTCAAGTTCCCTTGGAAAAAAATCCAGTGCTTGGTTCTCATCAAACTTTTCTGCACATTCCTCAAGCATAGATAAGAATTCATGATCCTCATGATCCACCATCTCATGAGGTTCCTCCCTATGTTCAAGAATGATTTCAGCCAAATGAAGTTGACTGAATGGTGTGTAGGGGGGTAGGGGGAATCTTTGCAACTTTTCATGAAGCTGCAATATTTATGTCTTGGATTCTTGGAGGGCACTTTGAGTGCTTCTCAAAGAATCTTGAGTGGCCATTAATTCCTCATTGATATATATGATCTCTTCATCATCCTTCATGGATGCACCATGAAACAACTTTTCAATCTCCAACAAACTATCTCTATCAAAAAGCAGGTTCAAGAATTTACCTTTTATGCTTGTCATGGCTTTCTGAAATTATTCCATGTCTCTCATGGAAGACTGCTTCCCCAAATTCCAACAAAGGTTATTCATTAAGGAATGTGTATAATTGAGGGTTTGAGGCACTTCTTGGATATTCTATTCATCCATCTTTAAATATCCTGCAAGAAGATGAGGTTCTTGCAAATGTTCCTCCTCTTCATTTCCCATCGCCGGACCAATTTCATACAGTGCACTTGAAGTTTTGAAATATGATCTATATGTTTCTGCTGCAATATTTTCATCTTTCAGGTCCTCAAAAACATAATTTGGGCTGCAACATAAGTGCTCAATCATCCTTAATGCAACAGAAAGATCTTCTCTTAAAGTTTCATCCTTCATACTGCTTTCCTTTTTAACACTAGAATTTTGAACCTCATCAGTATGGGGGTAAACCATTCTAAATTTTTCAATGGAAATGGCTGCCATATCAGACTGATATAATGGCACATAAAAATCAGAATTTACTAATTCACCATGTGTCATTTTCTCCTCCTTATGTGGTGGAATTTTGATGGCTTGTTCATCCACCCATTTATCTGCTTCACACCCTGCTGTGATGTGCTCAATTTCTGCTTCCTGGCGAGGCTCCAGGGGTGAGTGTAAATATGAATTATGTCTTCCTTTGGATCATATCCAAAAGATGTCTCACCTTCATCAATCTGTCCCATTTCTTCTAAACTTGTTTTGAAATCAACCATTAAAAGATCGAGAGTGATTTTACCTCCCTCATCACCAACAATCAAGTGTTTGACTGCTAGATCTTCTACTATGCATTGACCTTCTTCATCCACTTCTTGGAGTAATGGGGCACCAGCAAGGTCTTCTTGGTCATTTCTTTCCAAGAAACTTGATGTCTCTCCACATTGTGTGGTGCTCAAATCACAACCTTTGGACTTCCTTCTTGAAGAAAAACCAAATAGTCTCGCAATGCTTGGCCCTGCAAGTGGCCTTGATGAAACTTCCTTCTTGATTCCTTTTCCCTGAGATTGGGATGGATCCATATGTAGGGCTCCAAATCCATCTTTATTTTTTCTCGCTTCTTCTCCACCCGAAGAACTAGGTGGCTCTTGGTTTCCTCCCTTTATTTTTTGTGGCTGTGTGGACACATCTTTATTCCTCCCTTCTATCTTAGCTCCTAGGGGTAAAGATCTTGCCTTGACTTCTTTGCACACACCATAAACCATATGTGCAATCCTTCTTTTGCTATCACTATTGTAGGGTTCTTTGAACAAACTTTGAATTTCTAAATCACAATAGTCTCTAAAGGTCAGGGACTTTTGAACCTCCTTCTTCAAGGCAGAGTACTGCATGAAGTACTCATAGGATTTCTTAGGGTTACCTCTTTTGAGTATTCCTTCATAATCCCAATTAGTCATAGGCAGGTCATTTCCTATGCTCTCTTCAAACATTTGTTCATCAAGGAAATCATGTTCAACTTTGTGCAAATAAGAATTTCCAACAAGGGTTAAAGGCTCCTCCTCATATGGCTCAAAAATAAATTCTTCTTCTTCACTGACTGGTAGGAGCCACATTTTGCATCTAGGAGAAGACCTTCAATCTTCCTTCCATCACTGAGATTCTTTATTTCCATAGGGGTGGAGGAAAGTGCTCTCATACCACTGTAGTATCCTTGGGAATATTTCACCATGATATTAACTCCACTTCAATTTTTTATCAAACTTACTAGTTTTTTTTTATCAATTTCTCTGAGCAGAGTAGGAAGTAGGTGATGGGTACTGAGGTAAGGAATGAGGATGGTGGGATGAATATTTAATTCTGGAAAATGTATGAGTTTGGTGCAACAAAAGGTCAAAAGTTTCATATCGAGGAGGTCCTATGCACCATGTACCAGTACCTTTCGCTTTTCAACAATAGAGCTAGTCTATTGCCTACTTTGAGGCTTCCTGGGTAGCTGGCATATGCATACTAGACAGGTAGGGGCTATGGGAGTTAAATATAGAGTTTATATCATTCAAATGAATGTTTGTTATGTTCAGAAATATATTTTAGCATACTTGGGAGATTTTGGGAAGAATTGGGGTTTTTGGGCTCTCCCGGGATTGCTGAGCTAGTCCTTTTCTAATATTTCCAAACAGGGTTGAAAGACTTCCAAATTATGATTTTAGGACTGATATGGATACTAGGATAATTTAAGGACATGATCCAACTGACAGAATGTAAAAAGAGTTCTTAGAATGGAAATGGCAGTGAAAGTGGTAAAACTAGTCTAGAATTGACATCAATCTAGCTAGTCTTGCATTTTAACTTCACAAACTGCTTTAAGAAACCACAAAATCTGTTCTGATATTAATTTAGACTCTGATATAACATGTTCCACACATAAAACTCAAAATATGACTTTCAAAACATTTCTTCTTTCACTAATTGCTTGCTTCTCAAATGACAATGCCTCACAGGATAATTTTTTGTTACAATCAGTGAGAGAATACAGAAGAGAAGGAGTAAGTTACTGTGGCTCTGTTATGGAAGCTAATATCAGTCCATATATATATTATATGGTTGATATTTCTACACTCTGAGTGGCTGATCTTCAAATGGGCGCCATCATTAACTAGCTCTCTTCTTCAGTGGAATCACCTTCAAATCTGGTTGTGGGAGTAGTAGAAGTAGAAGACGAGTGGAGAATGGTTCTGATATTTGATATCTGGAATTTAGTAGCCACTAATATCTACAAATATCATCTTCTGGAGTTCACTGGAGGACATAGGCACACCTCTCCATAACTATCTTCATCCACTGGCATTCCTTCACCAACTCTAGCTGCAAATCTTCTCCAATGGTAGCCTCTTCTTCAATCTGACATTAAATATTCATGGCTAAACTATACTGAACGTTATTGGCTGTAATATTGCTTGTTGGACCTGCATAACACTCATAGTACACTCACAAGGCCTTTGGGCACATCACCCAAGAGGAATAGTTGAGGCACAACACTCAATAGATGAGTAGCTCAGAGCTCTCATTCACAAATGACAAAATGATCAAAAGTTCTTAATGGGAGTTGGTTGGCTTATTTTATAAACTTCATGATGACCTGCTGAACAAGTTACTTAGCTTGGTGACCTGTGAGAATAGGTCACCCATGAGTGAGCATACTTTCCTTGCTTGCCTTTCTTTGCTTTGCTGTGCTTTTCTTTCTTTCCACCTTTTCTGATTTTCCTTCCTTTTCTAAACTTTCCTACTTTCAAAACTTTCCCGATTTTCCAACTTTCCTGCTTTTCCTGGATTTATGCTGCTTTTCCTTAAATAAGCCTCTTTTCTCCATTTTGGAAACATTTTTGGACTCTAGTGTTTACTTGACTTCTACTCCAAGTAATTCCTCCAACCTTGTCATCACCACTTGCCAATATTTATTAGCAATACTTATTAATAAAAATATTACAACTCAGAATTAATTCACACTTCAACATTTAACCAATTAATTAATGATTAATTAACTCCTGCTGTATAATTGCCTCCAAAAATACACCCTCTTCATTTTGGCAACATATTCCACATGAGTGCCCTCTTGTCCAACTTGCTCATTATCCATTAATTTTATTTATCAAAATCACCTTTAATAAATAAATTTGCCAATTTTGTGAGACTTAGGCTAAGAATAATTCTAAGCAAATAGAATTAATACCATATAATTCCCTTAGGGGTTGATCTTGTCCCCTTTTCACCCATGGTACTGGATGAGCAAAAATTGGGGACATGACACGCACTTTTTGCTTCTCCAGCCATAAGAGCTTGATCTTTGGAGGCATGCAAGGCACCCATCTATATCATCTTATCTTTTTCTTGGATGAGAGATTCAGTGAAAACATATAAGGAGGGAATATTCCAACTAGGGATTGACATTCAACCAGAATGGAAGGTAGAGATAATGATAGAGAACTCAAGACCTAGCTTGCTCAAAATGGATAGCACCAGTTTCTCATCCTTCTTCTCAATGCCACATTGCTTGCATTGCATAACCATAGATTTGAATTTTTAAAAGAACTGTTGAATGGTCTCAAAATTGCTCGATTGTAGAGAAATCAAATCATTTTCTAGAATATGGCCTCTTAGCTCATCTTGTTTTCCGAAGAGGGTCTCTAAATTCAACCATAACTCTCTTGGAGTGTTCATTCCTTCGATGTGGAAGAGTATATCTATGGAAATTTGAATACACATGAAACCAAATGCTTCATCCAATCTATTCAGATACTTGGTTTTCTCCACAGCTGATGTTGGTTTGGGATGCTTCCCCATTGTCACCATGTACAGTTATTTGTTTCGCAATGCCATCTGCATATCATCCCTCTAATCAAGATAATTGAAGGGTGTCAAGATCCTGGGAAAGAGAGGAGAGTTCAAATTTTCCATTACAACTGTTGGAGTGAATACAAGGTGAAAATGCTGCTATTGCAAAAAAAACTGTTGGAATTGTAGAAAACTACTGCAACTGCAGAAAACTCCTGTAACTACTGCAATTGCAGAAAACTGCTGCAATTGCTGCTGCACTCAAAACTTTGAATAACCTGCACAAAAATCTCAATAAGGAGTTAGAATACTGTTGAGCACTGCTTTAAGATAGTAGGAACTTTTATAGGGATCCTTCACACTTGGCTAGACCTCATTGGATTTATCCAATGAATTCAATGCAATGGCACCATGATTTGTTGTGGAAATCCAGAGGCTTCTAGTGCACTTTCGAAAGCAAATTCTCAACCTATTCTCTCAAATGGATCTGATACCATGTGAAATTCTATGTCACAATAGATATAAAGAGTTGAGGATGCCTCACAAAGAAAGAATGAACAGAAAATTTGAAGAAGAGTGAAAACTACAGTAAAAAGAGGAGAGGAATAATAATGCAATAGAACTCATTTGGGAGCAGAATAATATCATATATTCCAATTATCAGTATAGTGAACAATGATATTACAATGGAGATAATTCGAATCATGTAGGATAATTCAAACCTCAGTTGGTCTAGCATAGGAATTGTCACCATTGGAGTGCTCCGGAAGACTCAAATTCAACTGAACTGAACCTAAACTTAGCTAACTGAAGTCACAATCAGTTAACTGACTAAGGAGGGAACAATAGTGATTCTTTCATCCATGCTAGTTAGAAAATGGCGCATGAGGCCACAATCTGTGTCATCTGTATCTCTAACCCCCCGCAAGATTCAAATAAATCAGGTGGATTGCACTGGAACACTCAGTAGGTTCCTATAAAATAGGGAATTGACTGAAGTGGTCCTAAAATGATCCATACTAGGCTCAAAATGTGGTACATGGATCCTAGATGACATCTGCACACTACTAGGGGGGAAATGACATCATCATCAACTAGGAAAAATAAATAATGCTAGGTAGGACTAGGATGGAGTATTGAAATATCCTACCAATAATTTGAGGCTATAGAGGCATGAATATAGAATGTAACATAGCTTTCCTCGTAATATAAATTAAAGATTGATGCCCCCATAAATTTTTTGTGTATGAATGATCTATATTTTTTTTAATTGTCTAATGGATAGAGCATATTTCTATTTCATATATGCATGATATGGACCTATGTTGTGATAGTATGAAGATGTACATTGTTGTGGTAGAAAGAAAACCCTCACAAGATTATCGTTGCAATTAACCCTCCTTATCTCACATAGGTCTTGGTTGTGCTTTGGGTGATACCTTCTCCTTTAATGGATTGAAAATGCCATCACACTATACTAAAATGATGTTGTTTGTAGTTCTATGTGCAAGAACCTGGTATCTAATTTTGTACCAACAATGGAGCACACCTTTTGAGTCTCGTTCTGTTCTTCTACTCTATGCAGGGGAAGATGTTTGAGCGTACAATTTGATATATGAATGAGGTGTAGAATTGTTAACATTTAAACAAAATTTGAAGATCATGATTTTCAACCAGGATAATGATAATGATTTTCTCCCATGATTAACCTTACTATTTTCTGAGCTAATCATGATTTGGGGTGTGAGTAATTCAATTAGATGCAAATTTTTCTGATGTAAGATTTTTTGGACGCTCGATGGTTATTAAATCATGTTTGAATGGGGTTGGCTAATTGTAAGGTCAAATGGGTAGAGTTATTCATAACAACAATATGAATAATTCTCTTATTTAAAAAAATGTATATAAGGGTAGGATTAGGATTTAAAAGAGATAATGTAAGAACTACCATCTATGATCCCACAACTTTGATAAATAAAATGTGATAATAGATAAAATACATGACTCATGCCAAACCTGGGATTGCCAAATTTGTAAAATTCCTTCTTGAACTAGAGCTTGTTGGAGTTCTTTATAGCTTGGATATCTGCAACAAATCTTCATTTACTTGCCCAAATTTTGATCATCATAACTATTTACCTTAACAAACTTGAGATTAACATAACAATTTTTTAATTATATAAAAAAGTCTAGGGTTACCAGAACAAGTCCATGGTTACTGAAATGGGTTTGTGGTTACCATAACAACTTTGTGTGAAATTTTGATGGAGAACCCTGATATTCTAAACAGTGATGAGATAGATTGATGCTTGAAAGTCCTGCTGATGTTTATTGCTTTGAGAGTACTGATGCTACTGTTGAAATAAAACTAAGGAACTGAACAATTTGATATAGAACTTCATGTAAATTGAAAAAATAAAATACTCATAGTAATGTTGATAAACTGGAAACTCTAAAGGATTATGAGAATGTTAAGTTTAATAAATGTGCAATCTAATAGTAAAACTTGATGTTAGAATAAATGAAACATTCTGAATGTTGTACTTCTTATTCTACATGCTTAAACATGCTGGCATACTAAAAACTTTTGATGACATAAGAATTAACTATAGAAAAATAATAATCTCTATAACAAAGAAGTGATTTGAATAATCTACAACAAATATCAATGACCTACTACAGGAACAAAAGACTCCCTCTTTTTGAAACAATGTTTTTTGATTGCCATTCCCTTTTTATTTGCATAAGCCTAAGAGCTACAAGTTGTTGTTAGTACCATAAAACCATATAGTCTTCCATCATAACCCAATCCTTTGTACAAGTTAGTCCATATGAATAACTTTATTGCCATCAAACATGGAAAAACTTTGTTGGATTATCGACCATGAATAATTTCGTTAGCCAATGTAAGATAACTCACTAACGATGAAAATGAATGTCAAAGTACCATAGTGCATCCTCATAGGTATGAATAGAGGTGTTGGAGTCAAGTCCCCTATAGAATATAATAGTTAGGAAACATTAATGTATTCCCACTGTTGTCAATGAGGAAATTTGTCATTGATGTATGCAAGTCTCAAGATGGAATAAAAACCTCTAATATTAATCCCAAATAATATGTTGAGCTCGATGGGACAAGACTTATTAGAAGGGGGGTCTTTACAATGCCCTCCATTAGTAACATTTAACATTTTTCATTACTTAGAACAAGGTTACATTAGAGAAATTTTGAGGTAAAAAACGAGCTTCAAAACAAAGAAAATGTACTTTAAAAATCAACCAATCACATGTTAGAGGATGACATCATCCCCCATGGTTGAGGTGGCATTGCTTAATTATTTGTCACATTTTCAATGCTGGAAGAAAACCCATAGTTAACCATGGTAGTGCTTTGAAGTCATAAAGTAAAGTAATCATAATGAAGGTCATTTCATGCTTTTAATAAAATAATATAATTGTCATTTTAATGTAAAGTACTCATAATGAAGGTTTTTTCACACATTTCATAAAATAATATTATTTTCATTTTCATTCTTTTTGAAAGAAACAATACAAATAACTATTATATTTGTGAATGTTCATGTGTTTAATTTAATTATATATTTATTCTAGTTTGACATTGTGATATTAATCAAAATGGAATAAATATATAATTGAAATTAAAGACATGAAAATGCAAAAATATATAATAATATTATTTTATGAAAATGTGTGAAAATTAACAATAAAATAATATTATTTTATTTTTTCAAGGATATGGAGGTCCATTGGTGGGTATAGATGGATTTCATTCCATCCACTCGGGTTCGATTCCATTGAGACATCTTCAGGCTTGTGTTAGTTTTCCTTGATTCCTTCCAAATAGCAGGAAGGTGGATTTTTCGCGTGAAAAAATAATAATATTATTTTTATCTTCATTCTTTTTCTAAGAAGCAATACAAATAAACACAAGCATAGATCCATCCTAAATGCAGATCTATCAAAGCACAAATAGGCATCAAATTTCTTGAGGTGTTATTTTTTTAATGACCTTTTATTTGGTTTTAAATTTTTATTTTATGAGTGGATATGAAATTTTTTAATTATTTTTATTTGTTTTTCATTTTTTATTTTATGAGCCGACATAAAAAAAATAAATTAATTACTTTTTATTACTGGGTTGTAAGCACCTAACTATATATACATACATATATATTATGTACACACACACACACACACACACACACACACATATATAATTAGTTTGACATTGTGATATTAATCAAAATGGAATAAATATATAATTTGAAATTAAGGACATGAAAATACACAAATATAATAGTTATTTGTATTGTTTCTTTAAAAAAGAACGAAAATGAAAATAATATTATTTTCATTTTCATTATTTTTGAAAGAAACAATACAAATAAC
Source organism: Larix kaempferi (assembly GCA_027924585.1). Lineage (NCBI taxonomy): Eukaryota > Viridiplantae > Streptophyta > Pinopsida > Pinales > Pinaceae > Larix > Larix kaempferi. The sequence goes on from BSBM01000922.1 coordinate 5,744,866, forward strand.
TATTATATTTGTGTATTTTCATGTCCTTAATTTCAAATTATATATTTATTCCATTTTGATTAATATCACATTGTCAAACTAATTATATGTATGTATGTATAAAATTATAATTGCACCAAGAGTAGCTAGGTGCTTACAATAATAAAAATTTATTTTTTTTATTTTTTATTTTTATGTCGGCTCATAAAATAAAAAATGAAAAACAAATAAAAAGTCTTTAAAAAAATAACACCTCAAGAAATTTGATGCCTCTTTGCGCTTTGATAGATCCGCATTTAGGATGGATCTATGCTTGTAGTTATTTGTATTGCTTCTTAAAAAAAGAATGAACATAAAAATAATATTATTATTTTTTCACGCAAAAAATCCACCTTCCTGCTATTCGGAAGGAATCAAGAAAAACTAGCACACGCTTGAAGGTGTCTCAAGAGAATTGAACCTAGGTGGATGGAATTAAATCCATCTATACCCACCAATGGACCACCGTATCCTTTCAAAATAAAATAATATTATTTTATTGTTAATTTTCACACATTTTCATAAAATAATATTATTATATATTTTTGCATTTTCATGTCTTTAATTTCAATTATATATTTATTCCATTTTGATTAATATCACAATGTCAAACTGGAATAAATATATAATTTAAATTAAAGACATGAACATTCACAAATATAATAGTTATTTGTATTATTTCTTTCAAAAAGAATGAAAATGAAAATAATATTATTTTATGAAATGTGTGAAAAAACCTTCATTATGACTACTTTACATTAAAATGACAATAATATTATTTTATTAAAATCTTGAAATGACCTTCGTTATGAGTACTTTACTTTATGACTTCAAAGCACTACCCATGGTTAACTATGGGTTTTCTTCCAGCATTGAAAATGTGACAAATAGGCAAGCAATCCCGCGTTAGCCATGGGGGATGATGCCATCCTCTAAAATGTGATTGGTTCATTTTTAAAGTATATATATATATATATATATATATAGAGAGAGAGAGAGAGAGAGAGAGAGAGAGAGAGAGTTTGACATTGTGATATTAATTAAAATGGAATAAATATATAATTTGAAATTAAGGACATGAAAATACACAAATATAATAGTTATTTGTATTGTTTCTTTCAAAAAGAACGAAAATGAAAATAATATTATTTTCATTTTCACTCTTTTTGAAAGAAACAATACAAATAACTATTATATTTATGCATTTTCATGTCTTTAATTTTAAATTATATATTTATTCCATTTTGTTTAATATCACAATGTCAAACTATATATATATAATGCTTTTCAATTTAAGATAAAGGAGAAAAAAATATTACATACATACTATGCATATGAATAACCTTGCATTTATAGAATAAATTAATATAGTATTGAAAATGTAAGAAAACAATATTTAACTTATAATAATATTTATGTGTAATCATTTCATTATTTTTATGAGACAAGTACTAAATACAGAAAGTTAATATAAATTAAAAAAACTCAAAAAAATGTATTTTCATTAAATGCATTTTTTATTATTTAATTTAATTTCCAAGTTCAATGCAAATAAATGATAAAGGACAATATATTTTTGGGAATTTACAATCGTATCTTAGTACCATCAATTAGTTTTTTTATATTAATTTATTTCTAGTGAATTTTGAAATGTAACTCAATCACGGTTATTTAGATTGCGCATAGAATGTAGTGTAGGAGGTGAGTTGTCAAATATACCTACCCCATAAAATCCCAAACTCAATTTTTTAATATATCTCATAGGAGGCCCATTTTTTACCTCAAAATCTCTCTAATAGTTTCCTAAAATCTAATCAAAACTTTTTCAATATTTTATAGTGCTTTTGTGAAAGAGTCACCATAAACAGTGAAAATCCATGTAAATATCCACACAGTCATGAAACAAATCATAAAAGATACCCAATACCATCATTTGGAATGTGGTGGTAGCATTGCATGATCCGAAAGTTAGAAATCTAAAAGTGAATGTCCTTCATGGGCATTTGAATGTGATCTTGTCCTCACCTTCTATTCCAATGTGTATATGGTTATAACCACTAAAATGATCCAGAAAAGAGAACTACTTCTTACTTGATAAAGTATCCAAAACCTTATCAATAAATGGAATGGGAAAGTGTTCCTATAGAGGGGCCTTGTTAAGTTCTCTAAAATCTATGCAAATACTCCATTTACCATTCTTTTTGGGTACAATTACCAGAGGTGAGACCCATGGTCTATCAAAAATTAAACAAATGAAATTGGCATTGAGTAATTTTTGTAGCTCCTCTTTTACAATGTCTTTAAGGGTAGGGTTCATGTGTCTCTGAGGTTACCTAATATGCCTATCATTTTCCTCAATATAGATGTGATTATACATGTGTCATTATAAATGCCTCTCATGTCTTTATAGTCCCATGCAAATGCACCAAATTGTTCTTGCAACACTTTGATTAATTGCTCCCATTGGTTTTGGTCAAGTTAAGAATTTATGTTTAAAAATTTACCTTGACTAATTTCAATGGGAGTTATATAAGATTCTGAAATGGAATAGATGGTTAGTGCAGATTTTGAAGATGATGGAAAGCTTGTTAAGTCATAATTTTCTTGGAAATAAACACTTAAGATGTTATCACATGGAGAAGACATTTTAGAGGATTGAGTACAATCTGTGTTAAAGATGAAATGATTAATCATAGTTTCTTTAGTTTGATATTTGAGTTATATATATTGTTGAATAGACAAAATGGGTTGCACTATTTCTCATCTTCATAAGGGTATTCTATCCTCAAGGGATTTTCTATTAAAACTATTTCTCATGGATATAAGGTAAGTTTCTCCATTGATATTCCATTGGATATGGTTATTTCTATAGATCTACAACCAATGAAAAAATAATCTATAGCCATCCAAGGTCTTCCTAGAATAAATGGATGAACATCCATGCTAGACTTAGGTTGTATAACCACAAAGCTTGCAAGGTACTCCCAAGAATATAAGGTTACAGTGATATCATCTAGCACACCTCCAGGCTTGTCTTGGGATCTATATTCTAGCTCTATTACTATGGGTGTGGTTCAAAGATTATTCAATTGCAAGTTAGGAATGTCATAAGAGTCATGATGTTGATGGAATCCCCTACATCAATTAAGGTGTTCCCAATCGAATGTTGTTGATATAAATAGTAAGCAAAAGATTTCCTGGATCAATATATTTTTCCAATAATACTTTACTAGACATAACCTCAACTAATTTACCAACAACTTGAGCTATAGGGGGATCTTTTATCTTCCTTTTAGGTTTTTTAATACATAATTCCCTAATTTGTTTTGCATAAATTTGTGTATATTTGATAGTGTCAATGCCCAAAATTGTCCTTGCATTGACAACAAGGTGTTATCTTTGGTAGAAAGTCCCAATTAGATAGGTTAAATAATTTAGAATAGGGAACCTGCCCATATTCTGGCCCGACTATCATTCCCTATTTTGGGGTTTAACCAATTGTGGCGCATTCCACCATTTAGGATTTTATTATTACGGGATGAAATAAAAAATGTGCTAACCTAAATGCATATTTCTAACTACACATTACTATCCTATCTAGGAGTGAGATTTAAAAGGGAGGGTGTAGTGAGTTAATATTGAGCATCTATGTTCTAAATTCAGATAGTTTTTTTAAGAAGTAGATAAACAATAACATAATTAAATATAAATCTTGGAATAATCTAGGTATTCACATCATTCAAACCATGCTACTCTTAAAAAGAAAGTATTGCACAAAAATAACTTATGAAGCAGGGAGCAAACATTTGTAGAAAATTCCATTCAGATATCTAAAACAATCTTACTCTATATCCACATGTGTCAAAGCATGAAACAATTCAATAGTATTCATCCACATAATAGAAATATTCCTGTGCAAAATATCGAGTCCATTGTCTTCTTATTCTCATTAAGAAAGAAAAAATTATTCTACCAAATGGGTTAGCCAAAAGACAAAAATCCCTTTCCTCTTCTTTTCAACGGTTCTTTATATAATTTACAAAGTAAATTCTTAGAGACTCTTCAAATTATTCTTTATCAGTTATGAATTTGAGATCATTAATTATTTGTCTTAATTGAGTCTCACTTTTATCTAAAAAGAAACCAAAGAAAAATACATATTACATTATTACAAGGGGGGCATAATTCCTTTCGACCTCATAAATGTTAAATATACACCATCAGGAGACATTCTCCAAACCAATATTTTGTAACCAAGATTGATCCTTCCATCACTAGAGGTGATCACTTTGATTTCCTTCTGTGTAAATGTTATTCCTCCCGTATATAGGTACTTGATCAAATTAATTATGTTGTAAATTGTTTTTGGACAAGACTCTGGACTTGTGTGTCAAGTCATGATTATCATGTGATCTTTCCATATAAATGTATCCATGAGATGAACCTCCTGTATAGAGGTGGACCTTCAGTATAAAGGTCATGCTTTCCTTGTTAAAATCATTTAATGTTGTGTGATATATTATTAACCATGATCACCAGTTAACGCATCAATTAAATCAATCGACATGATTTCAGTTAACTAAGTGTTAAATAAGAAGGACTACTTAACTAAAGTGTTTTCACTCCAGTTAAACTAAAAGATGACACTTCAGTTAAGGAGAGTTAACTAAGTGACAACAAAGAAGATCTAGTTAACTAAGTGTTGTTGCATGACATCAGTTATGTTAAACTGAAAGATGTGTTGGTGTGCAAACTGTTCTTTAGTTTTCCAAGATAGACCCAAGTTCTGCACAGTTCAAGGAACCAACAAAACCCCTTTTCACCGGCCCTTTCGGAAACATTCTATGAGCAGACTGAGGTCTCACCCAAGGAAAAGTTATGGGGAGGTTTCCGAATCAGGTTTCCACAACCGGGTGATGTGCGCTTCAATGAAACGGGGGACTGCATGAAGTTCACCTACTTCGCGGTTGTTACTTATACAATAGCGCATCCAAAGGACTGCATGGCTCAGAATGGCTCTTCGACAATAGGATAGCGCAACTGAAGACTGCGCTTCCTCTCTGGAAGTTAACCAACTTCAATAGAATTTTACTTAGTGTAAATTACTCATTCAACAAATGATTTAGGTTTCTTATTTCACGAACTTATGCAATATGATGAACTACAATACACTGCGCACTTCTGGTGTTGCGCTTCAAGGAATCACACGATAAATACTTCGCTGACTTAAGTGGTTACCCAATACTCATGCATTCACCATGTTCAGAAGTTCTTCCACATTCAACATTCATTCATATGAACTCAACACTTAGCATATTATTCCTATCATTCATTCTTCTAGATAATACATATGGAAGCAAAGATACATTTACTTATAAATAAAAATTTAACCATTCAACAGAAGTAAATGCACATTCAATGACATAACACAAGGATTTAACGTGGTTCTCCCCCAGGATGGGAGCTACGTCCACAGGAACTGTTGTTATATTATCAATGGAAAGGGTACAACAGTTCTAGTTTGCGCACTCAGCTGCATACTCTCTTCTCTCTTCAGTAGGTCTCTGCGCACGCAACTGCAGAGCCTTTTCACAATAAGTCTCTCAATAGAGATCATTATTCAACAATACTGAAAATGAAGATTACTTATTAACCCTTTCCCTTACAAAAGTTTCCCTTTTATAGATCGTTCCCTTAGGTCACGTCTGTTACAATGCATGTGGGCCAAAACCCTAAGGTTACCCAAAACTGGTGCGGTTACCCCACTAACCAAAATCTGTTGATCTATGATAGCAAATTCACTGTCATGGCCATCCTTCCGCACCATCTCTGGCTTCTGGAATCTTTTGAATGTGTGTGGTCAAGTTGATTTAATCCCCCTTGCCGAACGCATGCCGACGGGTTGCTTTAATCCATCATTCCTTCTCTAACGGTTTTGTGTGCCCGGTTCATGTGGTGCTGCCTTTGCTTGTGCGACTGGTCACTTTCCTTATTCACCACTCCTTACCCACCTTTTGGGAATCTCATAGCATCTTTCACAAAATAGATCACCGACCGATATTACTGGAACTTATGTTGTTTTCCGTCCAAAACTCTGCCATGCCGGATCTTCTCGGAACTGGCACTTCGCAGTGCTGCATCTTCGCTGCGCAGTTACTCTTACCTCGTTGCATTGCACTGTAACTTCGCATCTCCAAAACTGTATTGCACAAAAATTCCTTAACTTGGGGTATGCCGAACAGGCCCCTAACACTTACATGTGGCTCACCCCTGAGCCACTTGCCATAGGTTTGCTGTGCTACCCTTCGCCTTACTGATCTATCTTGGTAGGGAATTCCTGGTAAGTTGCGGTTAGCTTCAGAATGGTGTCTTTGGCATCTTGCTCCACTGCCTTTACAATTTCCAAGACATCTGGCGTTAGATCTTCCTGAGTCTGTTGTTGTACTATTTTCTCCGACTCTCGGAGTTCTACTGTAATGTCCCCTCCATCATGGCAGTGCGATGGAGAGAACGTTACACTAAAGCAAGGGCATCTAGCCCCATGATTAATTAACATAATTCCCAATAAGATGAAAATGGACATACGCAAATGTATACATATATATATAAAGAAAACACAGCAGAATTAAACTCAATTACACATCTATCATACATTCAAGATATTCATGCCATTCATCAATTGAAACAATTCAGAGTTATCATAAGAGAGTACTTATCTTAAAACAAGTAGTCCCGAGCAACTGGCTATGCAACTGCAACGTTCCACCCAACCATAGGCCAATTGTGATCATCAATATATCAACACACTGCCACCCCCGAGCTGGGCATGATCTCTACAAGGAAAAAGGGAACAACAGACTCACACATAGCCCAAAGATACACCAAAATCAGCCAAGCCACTCTATAGTTGGGTTTATCAGGCTGCTAAGGCAATGGAAAAGGGAGAATTGCTAAGCTAGTGAGCTCAACCCCAGATCTATGGACACCCTCTGCAAGATCTATCTAGCTTGGTCCCCACAATACCTACACACATGGCACAAGGAAGTATTCCCTTCACTAATACATAGTCCCTCAGGCCATACCTTCCATTCTAGTGTTCTTCAAGGTGTGCATAGAAGAGCAACCAGCCCTTTTGATACTCTTGAGAGGTTACCTCCTCACTAGGTTTATCAAGCTAATTATAGTCCACTTCCACTCCTAAGTCTTGCTCACAATTTCAAACCAACACAGGGATGCACCCAACAACAAAAACACAAGTGCTGAAAAACGTGGACAACCAAAAAGAACTGGTAGATGGGGAATAAACCTTGGGAGAGCAATTCATTTTCAGAAAACGTTTATATGCATTCCAGGGGCAGAAACGACCTCTATAAACCCCCAAAACGTGACTCTCTTCTTCCTAGCGACTATGCAATACAAAAACGAGTTCCCAGGCATGGAAAATATAGGAAATGGTAGAAAACGTGAAGGAGAAAGACCCAGCTAGCTCAGACTACGTGAGAGAGGAAAGAAAATGGGTGAAGAATGGATTTGGGAACAATTTCATGGGTGTTTTCTTGCCCTAGAAGCAAAAGTACATTTTTCCAGGTTGATGGCTTTCCCATGCACGAAATTGGCTTCCATACCTCTTCATTCCCAAGGCATTAACTGCCTCAACCAACTCCTAAAAGAATTAAATGATTGGGTACATAAGTTAGAATGGGTAGTTGGGGTTCATTCATTGACATTTGGCTTATCACCATTGGCTCAAGGGTTTGAATAATTTCCCTCCCTATTCCTTGTAGAATCATGCCCTCATCTCTTTGTTGCATTGCATAGCTAGTTGTGGGCATTTCATTAAAATTTGTATTTACATGATGTCTTAATTTACATTGTGCATGTCCAACACAAGAACCATAGGCATCTATTTTTAATTGCCGATACATAAAATGCTAAATCAATGGTGGGGCCTTGGCCTTGAGCTCCTCACCATGATTAAATAACAATATTTACATCATTTATGATTTAATGAAAAAGGGGGTCAAAATGGGGACATTACATCTACCAACTTTTATTCAAAATCTTGCAAGATAGCATGAGCTTCTTCCTTCAGGGGCTGTGATTTATCTCCAGATTTAACCTCCCTTTCTCTTAACACTTGAAGTTCCCTCTTTAGTTCTTTGACTTCCACAAATCGGTGGAGTCTCTCTCTTGGAAGCAGGTTCTTCATCTCCGCGTTTAGAGCATCTAACATTGCTTGTTTTACCTATAAGCTGGTTTGTACCTACAGCAGCTAAGGGTCCTCCTGCAATGCATTTCATGCTCTAGTTGCTTCATCCAGCAAGCTCTGACACTTAGCTATTTCGCCGGATATGTTTTCTGTGGGAGCTTTCACTTATGCTACTCTGAGCTTTGTCTAATCTAGTGGTGTCTTTAGGAGATTCTGTACTTCCAAAGTGGAAAGATTTGCTTTATAATCAATCTCCATGTCTTCCATTTCATCCACAAGATCGCTAACTACCGAGCCGATCTTAAGGATGGTTTCTGCGAGCTTTGGTTGCTCGTCGCACTCTGGTATCTCTGCATAGATCGAATTGATAGTCTACTCTATTCTTCTTTGCTACTCATGTGCACTTTCAAGTGACTTAGCCGTCTTTGCACTTTCTTCCTGCAACTATCTATAATTTTCTTGTAATTCCTGGTGTTAGTTCAGAGTGACCATATCTCTATCATGGATTTCCTCCACAACCTATAGGTGGAGATTATGTAGGCCTTCTAGGGGAAACATCGCGATGTCAATGTCTACATGTTCTATTCTTTGTGCGCTCGCAGCTAATTCATCAAGAGGTAAAATTAAACTTAGCGGGTCTATTCGGACAATGCGCAGTCGTGGTGCCATGGTCAAGGCTAAGGGTGTTTTACTTGGCTGCGAGGTGCCCCCTAAACTTCTTTCTGACTAAGATTATCGAGCCAAGTCACGCTGGACTTGCTCAAACTTTTCCATTATGCCTTGCAGAGTGGTCAGATTCTCTTACATACTTGCTTGAGGTGCATTGACCCTGGACATGTCTTCTAGAGGTGCACTGACCCTGGACGTGATGATCTCATGATCATCATCATGCAACCTTGCTTCTGATGGATCCCTTGTGGATTTCTGATTCTTTTTCTTTCCTTTGTCTTGCACAGAGCTTCTAGGTTCCTTTCTTTTTCCTGTCGGTGACTCTTCAACGATCTTTGTCATGGATGGATTACTTTTGTCTGAGTCACTTTCGATGACCATCGGCCCTTTGGCCTTCCATTCATCTAGCCACTCCTTCATGAGCAAATCTATGCCAACTTCATCAAGGTGATAATTCCCTGGGAACCACTCTGGATTTTTCTTCTGTGCCTTTGGAGAGATGTAAATACAATGCATGTCAGCTTTTAAATTTAAAGTGCGAATATACTGTGTTGTTACCTTCTTTGATATGCGAGGTGTGCGAACGATGACATCGCACAACTGTTCATCGTATGTCAGGAATACTTTATTTGAGGCATGCTGTCGGTCTGGTAGAAGATTTTCCCAGAGGTTTGCATATCTGGGTCCTCGGCAATCATTGATGAGAGATGTGAGACCAATATAGTGGCTCGGCTCCTTCCAACATACAAAGGAAATCAATACCATTAACCAACTATAATGGAAAGCAGTTCCATTGACTTAAGTGTTGTGGACATCATCCAAAAACTCGTTCAATAGATATTGACACTAGTTAAACTTGACTCCCTGCGTTGCCTTCACAGCGAGGTGAATTTCTCTTGCTGGTACTTCTGTTGGTCTTGCCTTCCACAAGACTTTTCCTACAAGTAGTTTCACTACAAACCTAGTAGCATCATCTTTTAGGTCGTCTGTAATGAAACCTCATTTTCCTTTGGGAATGTTATATTCTTCTTTCATCTGCGCGACGATCTCTTTATCTCTGGTTTTGCCGACAAAGAACTTCTTAGGGTCGTCACCTTGCTTGCTTAGCCCTGTGATCTTATGGACCAGGTCTATGTTGAGGTCGACATTTTTGTCTAGCCAAAGGTAACCTTGGTGTGTGCGTGATATCAGTGTGCGCACCACCGCATTAAGTTTCAGGCTCCTGTCGAAGAGTGGCAGCCACAATAGGTTTAGAAGCTCTGATTCAACAACTTCAGACAACCAAATCTGCACTACCAGCAGTGGGTTGTTTTTCACATCCATTTTCCAACACATGTATCTGTCTGGATAAAACTGTGGGTATTTCTGCTCGTCCGGATCCTTTTTCTTTTGCAGCAAGTCATAATCCTCGAACTTGCAATCTGCGAACTTTCTCAGCAAGTTTTCTTGTGGCTTGACATGGCAGGATATTGGTGGAAGTGCTATTTCATACTTGGCATTTCTGGAAAGCTTTACGGCCGGTGCATCCGGTGTGTGTGGTGAAATATACTCTGGGGTTAAGGATAATGATAGCTCTTTGTCCTCTGGTGGAGCTTCTGCTAGCTTGGAGCCCATTACCTTCAGCTTTGTTTTCTCGTCTATGGGTTCATTACCCTTGCTTTGCATTGCTGCAGGATTTCATGGTGAGCACCGTGAACCTTGGCCTTTTTCTGTAATGACCTACTTGGCAGGGGTTCTCATCAACCCTGCAATCCCTAATTGTTTAAAATCCCTCATAGCCTGCTAGACTATGGACTCCTGCTCAACTGTGGCATTGTCAGACATTCACTGGAACTAGCTCTGTACACTCACGGAATTACTGAGTGCTCACTAAAGCAATATTGCTATGGCTTGCGGAAAAATTCGAAAGTTTCGATAACACTCACGAGTCCAGTATTAGCTGTATTTATAGGCACAGATAGGCTTAGACACTCCCATAAATTGCTAGATAAGCATTAATTGTCATGTCCGTTGGCCAAATCCGTTGAGGATTTCAGTCCTTTCCTTCATTGACTGCTTCAAAATGGCTAATTTTGCATTAAATGCTCAAGCAGTCGTCGGAAAAATCACTGTATAACGGCTAGTTTTCAACTCTAATGGCTATTTTGAGGTGTTGCGTCGAACTGCGTGGACGAGTGTCACCACTCACAGCGCAGTGAACTGCGTGGTGTCATCTTATAGCTTTGCATTCTTTACATTTCCTTTGAACTGTGTAGTTGCATTTTGAACTTTTCAACTGCGCACTTCTACTTCTCTTTTCTTTTCTTTTCTCTCTCTTTTTTTTATATCTGCGCAGCTTCACTTCTTGGCTAGTGTTGCATGGTAGATGCATCCTTTCCATCGAACTTTGCATATCAGAACAAAACTATGTACAGACTTTTTTGAATTTATAGTGCCCAATTTGAACTGTACTTGACACTTAGAAATTTCCTTCTCTTTTGATCACTAAGGGCTCTTCGAAGTAGGACTATCCCTTTAGGGTTTTAGTCTACTTCCATTAACTAGACCTGGTAAGTTATCTCTGGCTAACGTGGCTAACTGAGCTGCGCCACCGTTAGTAACATGCATAACAATATATGGCCCTAGCCAGTGCATTTTAAATTTTTCAGGAAATTTCATGAATTTACTATCATACAGGAGGACAAGGTCACCTACCTGAAAGGACTTGTTCTTGATGTGGCGATCATGCCATGCTTTTTCTCTGTCTTTCCTCACCTGTTGGTGAAATCCTGCAATGAAGTGATCTTCCTCCAATTCAACCAAGTGTAGAAGCATTTCTTCTATTGTCTCTTCATATTCCATGCCTGTGAATGCTGCAATTCTCAAACTTGGAACTATGTACTCCATTGGCATCACAACTTCCTGTCCATAGGCCAATCTGAAAGGTGTATGGCCTGTCAATTTTTTGCAAGTTGTCCTATGTGTACCATTCCTCTTTCCCGGTGGGTTAATAGGTCCCACAAAATCAATAGCCCATTTGTCAAATTCTTGTAGTGTCAACTATGGTTTTAACAGCATTTCATTTATGCGCGATGGCTTTCAAGTCCTTTGGCACACATCGCAACTTTGGCAATGTTCCTTTGAATATTTATGGATTGCAGGCCACCATAGCCCTGCTCTTAATATATTCTACGCAGTATCTCTTCTTGCGTAGTGACCTCCAAACACACCTGAATGTGCCTCAACCAATATAAATGACTTCTCATGCTCTAACACACATATGTGCAACACTTCATCTGGTCCCAACTTGTATAGTTGTCCTGCGATGATAGTGAAGTCTGTTGCTCTGACTACAAGTTGCTTCTTCTGCTGCGTAGTGAACTCTGTGGTGTGAATCCTGTAGTGAATAATTCTACAATATCTTTGTAATAATCATCTGTGATTTGTATGGCAAATAACTATTCGTCTGACAGATTGTCTTCAATATTTGCGGGTTCTTCGCCTGACTCAATCCTTGAGAGATGATCAGGTCATAGGTTCAGTATGCCTAGTTTAACAGTAATTTCAAAGTCATACTCTTGAAAGAGTAGTAACCATATGCATATTCTCCCCCCTAACACTAGTTTATTGACCAAGTACTTCAAAGCTGAATGGTTAGTGTACATGGATAAGTGCGCACCCAGCAAATAGTGCCTGAATTTCTGTAGTGCGTACACCATAGCTAAACCCTCTCTTTCTGTAGTGGTTTAATTATTTTCGGCTGAAGACAACTTTCTGCTCGAAAATGTAATGGGTTGATAAATGCACGATCAATGCCCCCTTCACCTAGTTGAGCGAGCACAATGCCCAACACTGTAGATGAAACATCAACATGTACATGAAACAGCTTATTCCAATCTGGAAAAACTAGAATAGGCGCAGTTACCATTTTCTCTTTTAGTGTATCTAGTCCTTTCTCGCATTCTACATTCCATATGAATTGCACTTCTTTCTTCATAATTTTCTCCATCGGCGTGGTTATCTGCGCATAACCCTTGATGAACTTTCTGTAATATCATCTATGTACCAGTGTCGTAAGAAGGTGCTTTACTGAATTCGGCACTCATAAATTCAGAATGACTATGATCTTCATAGGATCAACCATTGGGCCTTGCTTGCACTCAATGTGTCCTAGTAGAATTCCATAGGGTACACAGAAAATACATTTCTTCAAATTCAAAGAGATTTTATGTTGTTTGCACTTAGCTAACATCATTCTAAGGTTCTCACAATGATTCTTGAGTAAACCAAAGATAGTCCAATCATCAAAATAGAATTCTAAGAACTTATGGATAAAGTCCTTGAATGCAGCCACAACAAGTCTGGAAAATATTCCAAGTGCATTCTTCAACCCAAATGGCATAACTGTATACTGATATGATACCCATTCAGTAGAAAATGTGGTATTATGTCTTTCTGCTTCATCAATCCTGATTTAATGGTATCTAGAAAATCCATCAGTAAAAGAATAGGCCTCATTTCTTCCAACATTATCTAATACTTCATCTGTGAATGGAGTAGGAAATGGGTCATGTAGCGAAGCATCATTGATCTTCCTTAGATCCACACAGATTCTGATTTCTCCTTTTGTCTTCTTATCTTGGATAACCATAGGGCTTATCCATTCTGATTCTTCCCCTGGCTCAATGATCCCCGCATCAAGCATCTTATCAATCTCTGCCTTCACTCTTTCCTTGTATCTGGGATTTAGTCGATAAGGCCTCTACTTAATGGGCTTCGCTAATGGCTTGAGAGGTATCTTCATGACTCCCAAGTCACCCAAAATGCCTTTCGTTTTGTAAAAATTTGTTGGAAATAAATCCTAATACTCTTGTAGAAGGTCTACGATCTGCACGACCATCTCATCATCCCAGTAATCTCCAAAGAATGCGAACTTTGGCTCTTCGCTTGTGCCAATGTTAATTTTCCTTGTCATGATAGGGCCGCTCATATCTGGTATTTCTAATGGAGGTCCCTCTACATTGCGCACTCCCTCTGAATTAGGTATAGTGATATTGCGCGGATCCTCCTCATCGCTCTCCTCCTCCTGTTCTTCATCTGCAGAGAGGTTATAACATTCAATGGCAGATTCTATCGTTCTTTCCCATTCTGGTTTCCTGTTCAAAGGTACCTGTATGTCTTCAAATATCTTCTCTTTGATTTCTGCTAATGCCTCATTTATACTTGGGAATTTGGCTTTGAATATCCCTTGTTTGATTATATGCAAAGCTTCGTTTATGCTTGGAGAGACATCTTTGAAATTGAAAGTTCTCTGAAAGTTCACAGATAAGATAGACCAATCTGTTGTTCCTTTGCGAAGCTCTATGTATATGTACCAGTTCTCTGGAATCTACTCTAATGTGTGCACAAACATATGAACCCATTATGTTTGTGGTCTATTTATTCATGCTTTTGAACAAATTTCTATGTGATCCCTTGGATCCGTTTGTCCATTATACTTTTCCATTGTGAGCGCGACTTTCTCTATGAATCTAATTTGCATCATGTGCTTGCACTGTTCCCATGTGGTCAAAGTTTGCTTATGTGCGTCCCACCATTTGGCAGGTGTAGCGCGCAGTACTATATCCAATGCTGGAATCCGATGTTCTGCTGAAACTGATACAATATATTCTTGAATAAATTTATAGACGTTAGTTGAGACACCATAAGTGGGGATTGGACTTACCTCTATTCCAATCCAGCGTAGTAACTTGGTGATCTACGCACATCGCCTGGCAGATACTTCGTGCATTTGGCTTTGTCAATTTTCTAGTCCTACGTTGGAGTCTGATACGCAAGAGCTGGTGCATCGCCAACTAACCATTCCATCAGCCGTAGGATTGATGTCATCGTCCTGATTCGCAGTCATCTTGTAGATGTGATCAAGGTCTTGTGCTCTAGATTCTTCCTATACTGGTTCACTGTATCTTTCTCCTTGCGAAGGGTCCAAGGGTGCGATAAACCTAATATACTGCCCTTCAAAGATCATCTTTTTGGTTTTCAGGTTTATGATTGCAAGGTTATCCATCGCCTAGTCTATCCCCAATAATGATGGATATGGGTTACTATCATTGATGATATCAATAACCTCGAAGTCTGTTGAACTTCTTACTCCATCGATGTCCACAAGTACATTCAAAATCCTTCCAAAGGGAATAACTTTCTATTCATTGGCTAGTATTAATTGGATTGGTGACCATGATAACACTGGTTTCTCCATCTGTTTCCATGTCTGCTTGGTCAAGACATTCACCTATGATCCTAAGTCAAGGATTATCTCATCCATCTCATAATCTCCAATCTGCGCATTGAGCCTCATTTCTCGGCCTGTTCTCTTATGGATCTTTATATGGTGAACTGCGCTCTGAGTAGTGTTTGTGTTACTACGTGATTCATATTGGTCTAGTAAGTTCTGTAATTCCACTAAAGCATCTTCGATTTTCAGTAACTTCATACAGCTACGTAGGGACTGTGCAACAGAAGTGCTTGTTTTTGCTGCGGTACATGTTTTATCATACGTTGCTGGCATATCCTTTGTATGCATTGTTTCACTTCGCAATGGGATTCTTGGTGTCATAGGTGTTGGTTCTTTGAAGGTCTCCCGTGCTTCTGCGAATAATTCTTTGTTTCTTTCTAGATTGAAAGCAGGTGCTTTCCCAGCTACTTTTCTAATCCAGACCCCTTCAGCAGTAGTCTACTTAGCTTGACAATTCACAGAAGTCAAAGCTTCTGGTTCTTTATCTTTTCCTGTTGCAACACCACTTCGCTTCATAGCATTAACATTTGCATCTCTAGTTCTTTTCTCTGATGCGATCATCTAAACATTCAGATTTGGTGCTTCTTGTTTTATTTATTGCATTTTTGCTTGTAGCACTGGGCATGCCTCAATAAAATGGTCAAATGATTTACAGTATCTACATGTAGTACAAGCATTGGTACAATCTCTAGATAGGTGACTTGGCTGGCCACAGTTATAGCATATTATCTAACCTCTGCCTCTTCATTGTGCTCGGCCAGTGTTTCTTCCTCTTCCTCGGAATCCACCATGGCCTCTGTATGCACCCTAATAATACTGCACATTATCATTGTGCTATGGTGTTTCTTCTTGAACTATGTAAACATCATGCTTCCTTTCTATCATTAGTTCACATGCTCGACAGTTGGAATCGGCATGGCCAAGTGATTTACAGAAATTGCAATACAAATTCTTGGGTGTTTGAACATATTTTTGTATCAAATAACAATCTTCTAGGAGGTGTCCTCTAGTTCGACAAATCTCACACCATGGCCCTTGCTGTTGATTTAGTGGATTTGGTGCTCCATTGTCAAGGTACTCTTGAAACAGAGGGCAGTGTTCCTTAGGGTGCCCTTCTCCCTTACATCTTGTACACCAAACTTCTTCTCTAGTTTCTTTTCCCTTCTTTATGTCTTGTAATTGTAGTGTTAGGTTTGCTAGCTAGTTCTGGATCTGGACCATTCCTGTGCTAGTCTCTCCTATTGGTGAAGCTTCTAATTTCATCGCAATTTCTAGGGCTTCGGCCTGCAAAGAAACTTTCTATTGCATCAGTGTTAGTCTAATGTGTGGAAACAACATAGCTATGAACCACTCTTGGTGCTGTTGTAGTGCGATGTCAAAACCCACCAGATATGGTGCGATGAAAAATCCCACCAAATCATATTTCATATGTTAAAAGGGAGGATAGATGGGGTTTGACCCCACAATAATTTAACATGTTACCACTAGAACACCACTAATGGTTTGGTTGGTTAATGAGAATATATTGTTTTAAGTTTGATCAAGATCCAATCCCAACTTGGATGTGTCATATCCACGGGACTGTTGAACCAAATTTGAATTATTTAAACTCTATTTTATACACAATTTAGATATAGAGTATAGCACGGAGTTTGAGATTGGATTTTTTGTAGAGATAGTACAACGTGCTTCCCAAATTAACAAAACAAACTTTTGGTAGAGGCGTTTTCTTGTTTTGCATGCTAGGAAGGAAACCTGAGCACCTGAGTGGAATATATGAAATTTATATTCATTTTTCACAATTTTTTGGGGAGAATGTAGTGGTAGAGTTAAATTTTTCATCTGAGATGCATATTTATGGTTCAACCCGTTTTCACATTAATAACGTGGCTAAAATTGCTTTGTACCCCCACCTAAAGTGTCTTTCCTGGGTCCTTACTCTATTTGTCTCAAACACGTTTTCACTTTAATAACGTGGCTGCAATTGCTTTTCCGGCCCACCTAAATCATTTTCCTGGGTGCTTTTTCTTTCTATCTCAAATGCATTTTCACTTGGAATGTTTCATTCTTCATCCAAAAACACAATCAAAGTGGAAAAATACAAGATGCACGCCGCCGAATCCACAGACTACAACTTGACAGACACAGATGCAATGAAAGGAAAATATGCTTCGGTCCCTCTTGGTTTCACTTTCCAACTATAAGGAGGAGATGCAATTTTGGTTTGCGTGTTGGCATATGTCGCAATCAAAGTGGAAAAATACAAGATGCACCCCGCTGAATGCATGGACTAGAACTAGACAAGAAACAAATACAATGAAAGCACAAGATGCTAGGGCCATGCGTACATGCATTCACATATTATTTTTTATTATTTAAGGGGTTCATAATTCCTTTCATTCATACAAGGGGGCTATTCTAAACTATTTTTATATAAAAACTGGAGTAGATATTTATGCTCAACTTAATTAAGTTGATAGACATTGTTATCTCCACTTTTCTCCTATGAAAGACGATCTAGAGAATCCCGGGGAAAGTGGCCATGCATAGTCATCGACTAAGCATGTTTACTAAGCCTTAACAAATGTCTTAATGAAGGTAGGGTTTTAGCAAATCTAGGGTTATCCTTGTAACGAATGGTGGTGGTGCAACCTAACAAAGGGTGCCTGCACTTAACCATGACTTACACATGGCAGTTTTGGAAACCCATAGTAGTTACGGGTGAAACTGTCTTGCATGACCTCTTAGTGAAGACATATGTACGCCGGATAATAGACAAGTGTAAGGCAAGGTAGTTAATCTCAACACTAACATGTAGTCCCTATCGTAACAACTCACAAATCAATAACTACATTTTTCACTGCACATTGCCACACTACTCCTTATATGTAACCACATTTACATATATAATCAAGTGATGCACGTAGTTAATGAGTCGTTGGACCAGTGTTCCTGTTGCAAGACCCATAACCTTAGGGGATCCAATCATAATCCACAGTCGTAGCTATAGTTTGTAGCTTGTATTCCCTCTGAGTTTTAAACCTACAATATCAAGCTCTTGGAACCACCAAAGTACATCCGAAGTAGGAATCATATGGATCCAATAAAGTAACCTGAGAAGGGGAGGTGCAAGGTCATAAGATCGATTGTCATGGAAGATATGGGTGACTAGAACTTGGTCGTTGATGTACTAAAAGCTCTATGGGATTTGTAATCCTCCACCATATATTCAATCAGGCATTTACGATCATTTAGATCCTTCTCTTCTCGCTACCAATTTTTATTAGAACCAAGTACTAAGGATATCGAATAATTCCAAGATATTTTAGGGTTTTTTGCTATGGTGTGGAAGCAACAACAACAACAGATTGGTGGTGGTGGACATGACATTGGTGGTGGTCAATTCGGTGATAAAACTTATACCAAAGTATTTGTCTTCATCATGGGAAGAGATTATCCTTTCCTATTTTATGTCATTTATTTTTCAAGTTGCAAATATCTAGTCTAGTGGAGCTGACAAAATTCTTTTGGCAAGTTTTTAAGATTAACCTTCTTCAAAGAAACAACAATCCATTTGAGATCCTTCAACTTCCCTATGGACTTTGTAATGTTCTAGAGTCGAGCATAAATTTGTAACTCCCTCAACTTCAAAGGAGCCTCCAAAATTTCTATGTGTTCCAATGATAAGAAAGATATATGATTCTCATCAAGGGAACCTTAGAATTCGTTAAGAAACCCTATGGTTCAATATAACATCATAACTTTAAAAACATATGACTTTAGCTCTGAATTCCAATTTACCTATGGTTAGATATTTTTCCAGAAGAATTTTGTCAGCTGCAGGTATGTGTATTTTTTTACTAAACATTATAATATATATATTCTTACTGTTATTATTACCCTACCATAATATATTGAATAGACAATGTATCGATAATTTTATTTTCGGAACTTGAAAAAACCGGGGAAAATTAAACGCGTACACGATATATAACTCAGGAACACGCACATCATTTTGTAATGGTGCATATCGCGTGCATGATATGCACCTCTACAAATTTATTGTATATGACACCAAGGATTAATAAGGTTTAGGAGGTTAGAGGATGTGATGCACCTGCAACAATTAATCAATAAAAATATGCAAAATAGCATAAATGACAGAACTCAGAATCACTTTTATATTGATCACAGGCCACTTCGAGGGGGCAACCTCCTATGAGCAAGCTCAATACAAATAACTTCACTTTGTCTTCATAGGTCTCAACACACACTTATATACTAAGTCTAGGCACCGATACTATGGGTCAAAACCATGGGCCGCTACAAACTATGGATCAACAATACTACGGGCGACTTACAAAGCATATGCGCCAACAACAATAACATAAACTATTGATCAACAAATACTACGGGACGACTTACAAAGCATATGCATCCAACAACAATATACTAACAAAGTAAAGACATGGGTTCCTAACATCCCCTCCCCCTTAAAAAAAGCTTTGTCCTCAAAGCTTTAGATGTGGAAATTGTTGTTGAATCTGAAGGAGTGGTTCCCATGTAGCATCCTTAGGTTGCATGTCGTGCCACTGAATTAAGACCTCTGTGATAGAGAGAGAGCGAAGCTGACGAGTGCACCGATTGAGGATGGCCTCCGATTTCAAAAGGATGGATCCTTCATTATCCAATTCGGGTAAAATCGTTTGTCCACTGATGTTGGTGCCAAGAACTTTCTTCAGACAAGAGACATGAAAGACTGGATGAATGCGGGAAGAACGAGGAAGTTCCAATTTATAAGCAATGGACCCAATCTTCTGAAGAATCCGATATGGCCCATAGAACATTGGAGCGAGCTTATGACGCCCTTTGAGTTTCAAGGAAGACTGCTTGTACGGCTGGAGACGAAGAAAAACCATATCGTCGACTTGAAAAGTGCGCTCAGAACGGTGCTGATCAGCTTGTTGCTTCATGCAATTTCTTGCCATGTGAAGATTGTCCTGCAAAATGCGAAGAATCTAATCACGATTTTGAAGGACCGTGTCAACTTCCTGAACTGGTGAACTGGTGGGGGTGTATGGAAGAAGAACTGGAGGTGCCTGACCATAGATTGCTTCATATGGGGTCATTTTAGAGGCAGTGTGGTAAGAGGTATTGTACCACCATTCAGCGAGAGGGAGCCACTTTTCCCACTGATGTTGTTGTTCCGCGGTGAAGCAACGAAGATAAGTTTCCAAGCATTTATTGATAATTTCAGTCTGACCATCTGTTTGTGGGTGATACCCTAAACTCATCTTCAGTTTGGTGCCAGTGTGACGAAATAGTTCAGTCAAAAAATGACTGGTGAAAGTCGCATCACGATCCAAGACAATGGAAGAAGGGATGCCATGAAGACGAAAGATCTGGTCCAGGAAAATTTGAGCGACTGAAGAGGCTGTATAGGGATGGATGAGAGCACAAAAATGACTATATTTGGAGAGGCGATCAACCACAATGAGAATCACTGTCTTCCCGCCAGATTTAGGGAGCCCTTCAATGAAATCCATAGAAATATCTGTCCAAATCCGTGTAGGTATGGGCAAGGGTTCGATCAATCCTGGAAGGAGTGTTGTTTCACCCTTATTGTGCTGGCAAGTATCACATTCGGCCACCATCTATTGAATTGTCCTTTTCATGCCTTGCCAAAAGAAGTTACGCTGTGCCCGTTCATACATTTTGAGGAACCTAGAGTTCCCTACCGATGGAGAAGCATGGAGTTCATAGAAGACAGCCTATTGAAGATCTGTGCTCTGGGGAAGCACCAGACGACCCTTGTATCTCAGAGAAGCACCATCCCAAGAGTAATGTGGTATAGCAGGAGGGTTGTTGGTCAAGCGTTGGATGATTTGAGATAAGGAAGAGTCATTGACATAACACTGTTGAACAGATTGCAACCAATTTGGAACAAGCATAGAAATAGTTGAAAGAGAACCTTGGGCATCAAATGTGCGAGAAAGAGCATCTGCCACAATATTGTCTTTACCCTTCTTGTAAGTGAGCTCATAGTCATAACCCATGAGTTTGCTAACCCATTTCTGTTGTGCCGGGGAGGATACATGCTGTTCCAAGAAATATTTCAGACTCTGGTGATCAGTCTTGATGCAGAAATGATTCCCTAATAGGTATGGGCGCCACTTCTGTACTGCATGCAAAATAGCCATCATTTCCTTCTCATAGGTAGAGGAAGCTAAATTCTTACCTGAAAGGGCTTTGCTGGTGAACGCAATGGGGTGTTCATATTGAAGGAGAATAGCACCAAGACCATTGCCGCAAGCATCACTCTCAGTAGTGAAGAGCTTGGAAAAATTGGGCATAGCTAGAACAGGTGTAGTACACATAGCTTGTTTTAGTTTGTCAAATGCACACTGAGCAGCATGTGTCCATGTAAAAGCATCCTTTTTCAATAGAGCAGTTAATGGAGCTGCAATCTTCCCATAATCCTTGACAAACTTGCGGTAGTAGCCAGTCAACCCCAAAAAACCACGAAGGATCTGGAGTGTCTGAGGATGCGGCCAATTGTTCATGGCATCGATTTTGGTAGGATCCACGCGAACCCCTTGTGCTGAGATAATGTGCCCGAGATACTCAACTTCCTTCTGTCCAAAAACACATTTAGACTGCTTGGCATGGAGATGATGGTCAGAGAAAAGTTGCATGACAAGATCCAAATGCTGGAGATGTTCATACCATGTTTTACTGTAGATGAGGATATCATCAAAGAATACCAGAATGAATTTCCGCAAGTAGGGTCAAAATATTTTATTCATTAGTGCCTGGAATGTGGAAGGAGAATTAGTGAGGCCAAAGGGCATGACCAAAAACTCATAATGGCCATCATGTGTGCGGAAAGCTGTTTTAGGGATATCATCCTCATGAACCCGAATTTGATGATACCCAGAACGAAGATCCAACTTGGAGAAAAAGTGAGCCCCATGAAGCTCATCAACAACAGGAATTGGAAACTTATCCTTGATGGTGAGGTGATTAAGTGCTCAAAAGTCAATGCAGAGGTGCCATGACCCATCTTTTTTGCAGACAAGAATAACTAGAGCAGAAAAGGAACTAGTGCTTGGGTGAATAATACCTTGCTTTAATAAGTCCAGAACGAGCATTTCAATCTCTGTTTTTTGGTGAAATGGGTAGCAATAGGGCCTGATGTTGGGAGGAACGCTACTAGGAAGGAGCTGAATACGATGGTCTTCTGGCCTGGAAGGTGGAAATGCCACTGGTTCAGCAAAAACACCTGTATATCGATCCAGAATTTGTTGTAGATCCAAAGGAGTATTGGAGACCGCTGAAGGTTGCATCTGAATGGAATGGAGCTGAGCGATGACACCATGTGAATTCTTCTTGAGGAGTTTTTCCATGCAATGTGAACTGATGATGCTGAAAAAACCTAGTTGTAATCCTGTCAAGGTGTGTTTTTGGCCATTGAGGGAAAACTGCATCCAAAGTTCAGCAAAATCCCATAAGATAGGGCCAAGTGTGTGTAGCCATTGAGCACCCAAAACCACATCACAACCGCCTAAGGTCAAGGCAAACATGTCAGAGTGCAAGGTATAATCTCCCATAGAGATACGCACATTTCGACACTTCCCTTTGCAAGGTAAGGTGCCCCCATTGGCAACCATGACTTCAAAGTTGGAGCAAGGATGGATAAAACAATCAGCTTGTTTGGTGATCCGAGGGTTAATGAAATTATGAGTGCTACCAGAATCAATGAGTATTGTAAGAGGAAGCTTCTTGAAGTAACCCCTGACCCGCATTGTTTGGAGGGTGGTGATTCCAGCTAAAGCATGGAGAGATATCTCTGGCTGGTCATCCTGAGACGGAGGGTCAATAGGCGGTTCCTGAATGTCGACTGGAGAATCTAGTGTCTCTAGATCTTTGTCACCAATTTCAGAGGTAGGCGAAGAATCCACATCCAAGAGATAGAGCTTTTGCTGAACACATCTATGTCCCCGAGTGAATTTCTCATCACAATTATAGCAAAGCCCCTTTTCTCTACGTGCTTGCATCTCTGTTTCAGACAAACGCTTGATAGGAGTTGGTCGAGGAGCCTGCGGTATAGGTGGTCGTTGAGAACCCATATTTCAGAAGGGAACAAACGTGGGCTTGGAGCGTTGTTGGGCTACAATCTTGTCTTCTACCAACTTAGCCAACCCTAGGGCTTCCATCATTGTGTTGGGACAGAACATTTTGACCTTAGAGCGGATGGCATCCTTTAGACCATTGATAAAACAACTCCGGTAAAAGTTATCAGACAATCCTTCGGTGTGGTTGGCTATATTCTCAAATTTGGTTTGATACTCTCTCACAATGCCAATTTGGCGAAGTTTAGTGAGGGCTCCTGTGAAGTTATCAAAAGCACTAGGACCAAATCGTTGCAAAAGAAGCTGGCAAAAGTCTGTCCATTTGGGCTCTAGATGAGCCTTGATGTACCAACGGTACCATTGAAGAGATTCTTATTCCAAATGAAAGGATTCCAGTGGAAATTTTTTGACATCAAAAGTATTATGCAGACTGAAATATTGTTCTGCACAATAGATCCATCCTTTGGATCGGTACCATTGAAGCGAGGAAAATCAAGCTTCGGACCACGGAAATTGCTGGAAGAAGAGAACCCATTGTCTGATGAAGACTCGGACTGTCATTTGTTGTTCATAGCTAAATGTTCAAGATGGAGGCTGAGAAATTTTTCATCCAGATCCTGGAGTTTGGCTTGGATGGCTGCAAGTGCGTCCTCCATGGTTTTTTCTCCTACACGGGTGACAGCCATAACAAGGATTTTTTTTTTTTTTTTCGGTTGATTGGGTAGGAAAACAAAAATAGAAACTACTTCAGTAAAGCAAAATCTGGACTTGGGAAAAAATCTGAAGGGTAATTGGGGTTTGACTAGGTTTTGGACACTGTTGAATAGACAGGGAAGCAAAAATGAGGATTTCAGAAGCGGGGTGAAAGAATGGGAAAATTTGGCAGAGGGGAACAAAGAAGCAGAATTCAGAAAGGAACTCTGTGGTAAAATTTGAATGTGATTGGGTGAAATCTGAGGAAGTTATGGCAAACCCTAAAAATAGACAAATGTGGGATTTCGGGCTTTGGGAAGGGGAATTAGGGATAGGGTCCTCAGGAATAAAATATGCAGAATGGGATGACAGGGGTTCCCCGAAAATTTCAAGGGAAACAGAGTGAAAACAAGGGATCTAAAATGGCACCGAATGGATTGAAAATGGCTGGATCTAGAACGGCTTGCAAAATGGAGCTGAACGACTGGATGTAAAATGACACAGCAATGATCGACAACAGTTCAGCTGAAAATAGATATGGACCCCAGGTATGTGCGGCTTCCTAACAGTTCAAGGGTTTCACTCGGCCACCAATACTGTCTGACGGCTTGCGTATTGGGGCAGTACCCCTCACTCCACGGCTCAGGTAAAACTGATAACCGCTTTGCCACAAACGACAACTCTTGGTTTACCTCACGGGTGGGAACTAGTCAATCAAGTAGGGGTCGTTGCCCTTTTCGCTGGCAGGTCCTCTCAATGGGCCAACTACTTCAGGGTTCCTGTGGTACTCCTCACAATGAGTTTTAGGGATTATGCCCAAGTAATTCCCACAGTTAAGCGGATAGGGATTATTCCCAAATCCGAACCTGCAACAGATGCGAAAAAAAATTTGGCAGAAATTTCACCCAGCGAGCCCAAGAAAGTGCTCTAATACCAGATGTGATGCACCTGCAACAATTAATTAATAAAAATATGCGAAATAGCAGAAATGATAGAACTCAGAATCACTTTTATATTGATCACAGGCCACTTCAAGGGGGCAACTTCCTATGAGCAATCTCAATACAAATAACTTCACCGTGTCTTCATAGGTCTCAACACACACTTATATACTAAGTCTAGGCGCCAATACTATGGGTCAAAACCATGGGCCGCTACAAACTATGGATCAACAATACTACGGGCGACTTACAAAGCATATGCGCCAACAACAATAACATAAACTATTAATCAACAAATACTACAGGACAACTTACAAAGCATATGCATCCAACAACAATATACTAACAAAGTAAAGACATGGGTTCCTAACAGAGGATGGGGGGTTAGGGCTATGGGGAGTAGGAGAGAGATAGAGAGAGGGATAGGGGTTAGGGGTAGGGGAAGCATGAGAGAGATAGATGTTGTTAGGGGTAGAGAGAGAGAGATAAAGATGCGGGGTTAGGGGTAGGGGAATATGACGGAGATAGAGCGAAGGAGGGGGGGGCTATTAGAGGTAAAGAGAGAGAGCGGGGGTGGGTTTTAGGGGGTTAGAGACAGAGAGGGGGGGTGTTGGTAGGTTATGAGTAGGGGCAGTAGGATAGAGATAGAGAGAGGGGGGTTGTTAGGGGGTTAGAGGTAGAGAGAGGGATAGGTGTTAGGAGTATGGGGAGTAGGAGAGAGATATAGATGGGGAGTTAGAGGGGTTAGAGGAGGTTAGAGGTAGAGAGAGAGGGGGGAGTGTTAGGGGGTTAGTGGTAGAGGGAGTAGGAGAGAGATGGAGAGAGGGGGGTTAATGGTAGGGGGTTAGAGGTAGAGAAGGGGGGGTGTTAGCGGGTTAGAGATATCTAGAGAGGTCGGCTATTAGGGAGTGATAGGTTTAGAGAGGGCATTTTTAGGGAGTGAGAGGTAGAGAGAGAGGGGGTATTTAGGGGTATGGGGTTAGAGGTAGATATGTGTTAGTGGTTTAGGGGTAGGGGGAGTAGGATAGAGATATAGAGAAGGGGGGTTAAAGGTAGGGTGTTAGAGGTAGAGCGGGGAGGGTGGGGAGGGGTGTTAGGGGATTAGAGGTATGTACAGAGGGGGTCTATTAGGGAGTGAAAGGTATAGAGAGGGGTTTTTTTGGGAGTGATAGGTAGAGATAGAGTGGGGGTTTATAGGTAAGGAATTAAATGTAGAGATGTGTTAGGGTTTATGGGTAGGGGAAGTAGGAGAGAGACGGAAAGAGGGGGGTTTTTTAGGGAGTTAGAGGTATGTAGAGATGGGGGGTTGTTAGGGAGTGAGAGGTATAGAGAGGAGGATATTAGAGACTGATAGGTAGAGATAAAGGGGGGGTTTAGGGGTTTAGGGGTATGGGTTTCAAGGTAGAGAGATGTTAGGGTTTTAGGGATAGGGGGAGTAGGAGAGAGATAGAGAGAGGGTGTAGTGGGTTAGAGGTAGAGGGAGTATGACATAGATAGAGAGAGGGTGAAATATATTTGACGTATACAGAGAAGGGGGGTGTTAGGGGGTTATGGGTAGGGGGTTAGAGATAGAGAGATAGGGGGGTTGTTAGGGGGTTAGGGGTAGGGGCTTATAGGTAGAGAGATAAGGGGGTGTTAGGGGTTTAGGAGTGTGGGGAGTAGGAGAGAGATGGAGAGAGTGGGGGTGTTAAAGGAAAACTACATATGGACTAAAATCTGACGTCCTTTCATCGTATTTATGATATGATGCCAATGGTTATCTAACAAAAACAACGTCCAACAATCGTCGGTGTAGTTTAATCGGTTATCTGACACTTCACTTATCATCGGATGTCTGACATTAGCATCATCGGATAACCAACCCATTTAAGCACTCAATCGTAGAATTTTTTTTATAGTTTAAGTGTTAATCATTGGATTGTTGATAAAGTTCTGTTGGATTACTGTTGAACATTTCTTATTTAGTCGTCGGTTATCCGACGATCATTCTTGGATAACTGACATATATTCATCGGATTATCATTGAACATTTATTGTTTAAGCATTGGATATGTGATGACGATTTGTCCGATAACCGATGGCATAGATTTATCGGACCATCAACTACCTATTGGTAGTTCGTCAGATAGTTGATGCATCCCCTCACTGGTTCATCGACAAACTGATAATGTTGCGTCGGGTATCCAATGACAGTTAATCGAACAACTGATTCTTCCACTTATCGGTTTGTTGGCTAACCGATGATATAGAATTAGGTACCTGATGCCATGCCTTTGTTGGTGCATTGACTACCCGATGGGTGTTCTCTAGTTATATGATGCGGCCCCCATCCTAATTCATCACATATCTGATGAAATTACTTTATTGTTTCATCAAATAACCGATGAATTGGCATCGGGTATCCGATGAACAACACTGGATATATAAAACACATCTTTCCAAAGCGTATCTGATGGCTGTGATGTGGTTCTGGTGCTTATATGCGTTGAATATCCGATGACTAACTGTCCTAAACAAATAATTGCAATTAGAGAAGATGAATCTATTCTCATTCTAAATCTTGTTTCCCAAGTGTTATTTCTAACAGGCACATCATCTAATGCAAAGCCATGTAAAATTTCCATATTGGTCTACAAATCAACAAAATCAACTCGATTGGTTAGTTATGGATGCATTAGATATCATAGGCCTACCTATTATTTACCCAAGAATGTAGACAAATTGCTAACCAAGTTTGATTTGAACAAATTGGGACCTCCAAAATATCAAATGTATAAGTTTATACAATCTGTTTGATTACTTGACATAATAAATGAAGATGTGACATGTCACTATTTTCCTAGTACTTTTGAGAATAAATATCTAAATCATATTATAACTTAGCAATTGGATCAGTTACATGTTGTAATGATTATGAAACTACATTTATATCTAATATTGGTGATGAAAGAACTCTTGTTGCTATATTCCTACAATTCTCAAGAATGAATATGGAGCCTAAGGAGAGGATTAAATAATTTAACTAAATATTTACCACTCTAATAAATAATATTCCAACAAGTTTGATACCAATTGAGGACATGTTGATAGATTTTTATTCCACTTCTATCTATGTATTTCAATTTTCCAATATAGAGCATGCAAAGACACATTATAAACCGCTTTTGAAGAACCTAGAACAAATTTGAATGATTAAAATGCCAAATCAAGAAAATATACTATTTAAAATTTAAACTTTGAGTACACCAAGTTCCAACATTAAAACCATGATTTAAATATGAAAATTCAAAAATTAGAACTAGATAACCCAATCACTATGAAAGTAACTTGTACAATGAATCCTCAATATCCATATTTTGTAAAGAGTATTTCATATACACATTTTTTAGTCAACATGATTCCAAAGGAATCAATTTTTTTATTATAGAATATTAGACTATTTTCCCATTTTCCCAGGTCCCAATATGTTTCTAATTAGGTTGATCTATTCTCTTCAAAATGACAAAACACCTATAATTTTAAATTTCCAAATGTGTGCCATCATTTAAAAGGCCTTGTTAGACAAATGGATAAAGATAGGAATAAAGGACTTATAGAAAGAATACCTAAAAGTAAGCTCCTTGAGTGACACAACATGATATATGAAATGTCCCTCTACATCCATAGACTAAGCAATGCTCACATGAACCAACCCTTGCACCACAAAAGCAACGCAAACATTTTTTTTCCTTGAATGCACTTGAAGAACAGAAACACCATCAATTGGCTCCATAGAATCAGTGTTAAAAAATAATGCTTCATTCATTCATATACAATGCACAAACTACATAGGCCCATTTTATAGGATTTGTGGTTGGTTTGAGTGCACCATCGTTTTCACAACAAATTGCACAGCTAGAATAAAAAGCATTTATTCCAATAGTAGAAGAACAAAATGTAATTGTTGCACTAAAACAAACAAAAAGTATATATCATCAATATATAAGCATGAAACCCAAATTTGAAAACTAAAATAGTAACAGTGTGCAAATTTAAAATGGTAAGAACATCCTCAAACTAATATGACACAAGATGTTTGAAATAGCGAAAGAAGTTCATTTTTTATGAGAAGACAATGACTTTGTGGTTAACATTAGTTGGGAGTTCTATAGAAACAGTTTTTATAAGGTGAGCATTGAAATAGCAGGACAAATTATTCATGTATCATACTAGTGGTGCAAATGCAATCTGACTCTCAATTCATGAGGATTTACTGAGTGATAGGACCCTTTGAATTCTAGCATTAGTTTCCCATTTGAATCAGCCAAAAAATAGGGGCAAATAAAAAAGTAATATGCATCAGAGAAAAATATCAGAAATTCATTTTCACATCTAAATCAAAGCCAATGGAATTTAATATAAACATCGTCCCCTCGATTGAATCCCTTAGAAAGTGATGGATATATGATCAACACTCTTTATATTGCTAGGTTTGGAAACTTATATAATCTTGCAACATTAGGTTGAGTTGTGGTTGTAAGTAACTTTAATTTAAATTTTCTAGGGTTACAATAAAAATGAATCCTGTCCCAGGTTCATCCCCTCAACAACCAAAATTGCACACACAACAATACATTCAACATCATATAATGTCTTAGCGGTCTCAAACATTCTCAACAAATAATTGTTCAATTGGAAAGGGATCAATTGATTTAGCAATATTCAACGCAGTTGCAATAGCCACACCAACTAAACATGCAACCTCAACCTACCACTAGCAAATTTACAATCACTAACAAAATGAACAAATTCAACATCAACAAAAAACACTATTAAAGTGTGAGGATGTCCCACATTTCCGGTTGACTTCAAAATTATTTGGTGAGAATCATTTTGGCATTGGTTTGCATCACCAAAGTGAAGAATTGCAACATCATATTTCATAAGCCTCGAGTGAACAGTTTCATTTATAGGACATAGGTGCACAAATACATTGATTTCCATTTGGAGGACTACTAATGCATTAGGGCTCATCTGATAGTTAGTAGTTGTGTCATCAATAGTCTATTTAAAAAATCATAACATTAACTTGCTATTTTCTTAGCATAGAAACTCACCACTGTATGTTTTCATGTTAAACAGGTACTCTAGTGTGTTCGGATATCCACATCATCTATTTCAGGATACATCATCTATTTCAGGATCTTGCATGATCTATTTCAGGATTTTGCATGCATAGGCATGCATCCCAGTCACCAGTTTGATGCCTCCAGCACCTTATCCACCTTCTTCTAGCACCTGGGAGCCACTTACCACAGAGTTTTAGCCCTCCTAAGCTGAAAGGCGCCCTCTTCTCACCTACTGCCAGAGAAGGGTGCACTTGTTCACCTACCACTGCAGATTCACTCCAGTTACATTCAGTTAGCTCCGATTCTCCCTGATTTGAGGCTAGTTTCACTCCCGACTGACTGTATCACTTCCGTTTGACCTCCAGTTTGATTAGGTGACTTGTTCTGACTTCAGTTAGCCTCCCATGCGCCCCCACTGAGCCTCCAGATCCTATATCAGTGCTACACACTTCAGTTACATTTATTACACTCAGTTAGACTCAGTTTGACACCTGGATGACTGGTTGTTGTGATTGATGAGCACCACCGATGATTGATGAGGACTCCTAGATAGAGTCAAGCTACTCCATTCAGTGATTCGAATGACCTCCTTAGGCAATTCGAATTGCTCAGTCATTGTGACAGTTTGTATTGTAATTCATTCACCCCTTCTGGGATAGAGAGCACTGCTGCATGTTTTGCACAGTTTTGCACCATATTTTCTATGTTCATCTGTTGTGATTGATTTACTTGTTCATTAGATCTGCTGTGACTAATTTTACATGGTATCAGAGCCATTGCAGGGACAAGATCTCTTTTCTACAGGTGTTTATACAAGAAGATTTGAGTGAATTGCTAAAAATTGCAAAAAGTTTGGCATGAGATATCTCAAGGGCATTCGCTCCTGTGCATGCAAAGCTTGAAAAATATTCCAATACCACTCCAGAAGCTTGAGTTACCACATAATTCCTGGATCTGATACATTGGACCCATTCAACATTGCTTGAAATCCAATCCCAGGTGTGATGCAACTCTCAAAGGGTGGATTGTTCGACCTTATTGTGGTTGTTTTGATGTGATTTGCAGGTTTATTGTCTCCTTCAAGTGCACTCGCTATTTTCTGCATGCAAGGTTTCCTCCTTCAATTGCATTCGCTATAGTCTGCATGCAAGCTTCCTCTTCATCAGTTGACTCAATCCTTGCAATGGAATACTCTTCTTCAAAGCCTATCCTCACCCCATTCAATTATTTTGATTGGAAAGATGATATGGAGATCATATTACATTCAAAAGGTTACTACCGAGTCACTCTTGGTCTTGAATTGGAGCCAAACAATGTAGCAGAAAGAACCAAACACTACAACAAGCTTGATGAAGCTTACGGTCTTCTTTGTCTCTCCATCTCCAAGGATCTTCACTTCCATCTCAGTGGATTGAAGACTCCAAAAGCCATATGGGAGCAACTTGAAACACTATTCGGCAAGCAGGATGAGCTTAGGGCTTTTCAATTAGAGAATGAATTGATTGGCCTTAATCCTGAGAATTTCGAGACCATCAATGAATTCTTCACAAAATTCAAGAACTTGAACTTGCAATTGAAGAACAGTGGTGTTATCAAAGAGGATAAACAGTTGATCCTCTCCATTCTAAGCAAGCTTGGGAAAGATTATTCGGTATTTGTCTCTACTTTCAATTCCGGTCGGCTAACTACCCCGAATTGGAAGATGCCTACCTTGAATGCCTTCATTGAGTCCGTTACGAAAGAGCATGACAAGTTGATTCAAATGGGGTCCATAAGCTCCAAAGATTCAGCCCTATTTGTTCAAGGACCCAAGATCTCGAATGGTAAAGGAAAGCTAAAGAAGGAGAAGCCCAAATTCGAGCCTCACAAGCAAAAAGACAAAGGCAAGCAAACGGATGCACCATCCAGTTCGAAATCCAAGCAAAAGGGCAAAGAAGGTAACCAAAAATCTAAATGTACTTATTGTAACCGTGGCTTTCATCCCGAAAGTTCATGTATGAAGAAGACTATAGATCAAATGGCCCTCCTTTTGGAAAAGAACAACATAACCCTTCCTGACGGTGCAAGGAAGAAGGATCGGAATGACGATCATGAAAGAGGACAAGCACTCATGGCAACGGTTTCGAAGCCCACTCTCTTGATAGATTCGGGTGCATCAAATCATATGGCTGCAAATATTGATTCTTTTTCCTCATTCGATCCAAACAGCTCCATCCCCATCCATTTGGGAGATGACTCAAAAATTTCTTCAAAGGGCAAAGGTACGATTCATGTAGAACATGGATGCTTTCAGAATGTTCTCTATGTGCCTTCCTTAGCTTCGAATCTCCTTTCTGTGTATCAAATGACACATACTGGTGATCCAAAGAAAGTCACATTCAGCCCTAATACAGTTGAAATTTCTGATATCAAAAGTGGAAGACTAGTTGCGGTTGGAAAGGCAAACCACACTGCAAAATGCTATGAGTTTTCGCACTTTATTCCGCTTGCAAAGCCCACTGCTCTTCGCACACATGGTAATGAGGTTAGTAGGATTTGGCATGAAATATTTGGACATCTAAATTATAATTATTTGCTGCTGCTATCAAATAAATCCATGGTAGATGGGCTTCCACAACTCCGTTCCTCGAAGGGAATATGCACCGGTTGCATTATTGGGAAGCATCCCGAGCACAGATTCGACCGCGGCAAGGCTAGCAGAGCCTCTACTATTTTGGGATTGATCCATTCTGATATCAGTGGTCCGCTGCCCCATATGTCATTAAATGGTTCAAGGTATGTTTTGACATTTATTGACGATTTTTCCCGCTTTACATGGGTATTCTTTCTCAAAAACAAGTCAGAAGTGCTTGGAAAATTCAAGGATTTTAAGGCTTCTGTTGAGACCACCACTGAGAGAAAGATCAAAGCTCTTAGATCTTATAATGGTGGGGAATATATCAAGTCCGAGTTGCTGCAACTTTGTGCCCAAAGCGGAATCAAGATCCAACATACAGTTGTTCCCTACACACCCCAGCAGAACGGTGTAGCGGAAAGGAAAAACTGGTCACTGAAAGAGATGGCTACATGCATGATTGAATCAAAAGGTTTGGCTGCAAATCTTTGGGCTGAAGCAATCAATGTTGCTGCATATATACATAACCATGTTCCACATTCATCCGTGAAAGGTATGACTCCTTTCGAAGCATTCTTTGGTCACAAACCGGATGTGTCAAATTTGAGAGTTTTTGGCTCTACTGCATGGGCTAGAATTCCTTCTGAGAAGAGACGAGCTTTGGATCCACAAAGTATCGAGTGCATATTGATAGGATATGGGGAAGAATCAAAAGCATATAAACTCATGGATATCAGATCTAAAAAGATATTCATAGAGCGCAGTGTGCAGTTTGAAGAACCGCTTCAAGAATTGCAACTAGTTGAGGAGAAAACTGTCGATTCACCGCCTTCACCAGAAGAAGATTCGAGCAGCGATAATGAAGGTATGAGTTCTGATATTTCTGATATTGTAGCAGCATATGATGATCATGACATATCAGGTTCGGAATCCGACCATTCAGATCCCCCTCAGTTACCAAAGTGGGCCCAAAACACTCTACAATTTGCTGGTTCTAGTCTTGGAAATCCTGTTGATCCGAGACGAACAAGAGGAGACTTTCAAAGGGAAGGTATGGCTCTTTCTATTGCTGATCCATTTCTTCCTGAGATTTGTTATTTGATGGCTGATTCAGATCCCCAATCATACTATTCAGCCCATCGAGATCCGAGATGGAAAAGTGCCATGGATGAAGAGTACAGTTCTCTTCAAAAGAACAATACATGGGAGCTAGTTTCTCTTCCACCTGGAAGAAAATTAGTGAAGTGTAAATGGGTCTACCGTACTAAAGTTGCTGCTGATGGCACTATCAACAAATATAAAGCAAGGTTGGTGGCAAAAGGTTTTTCCCAAGTCCAAGGAGTGGACTACACAGAGACCTTTGCACCGGTTGCAAAGATGGATTCCATCCGCCTTGTTTTAGCTATTGCCGCATCCAAGCACTGGGAAGTGCACCATATGGATGTGAAGAGTGCATTTTTACATGGAGACCTTGCTGAAGAGGTCTATATGCAGCAGCCAGAGGGTTATACATCAGATCCATCATTGGTTTGTAGATTGAAGAAATCTTTGTACGGGTTAAAACAGGCCCCAAGAGCTTGGTACGCAAAGATGGACTCCTTCCTTCTTTCTCAGAATTTCCAAAGATGCAAATCTGATCCGAATGTCTATCTTCAGCGAGCTAAAGGTAATTTGTTGGTTATTGTACTTTATGTTGATGATCTGCTTATTACTGGTAGCACACTTACTTCAATAAACAAGCTAAAATCTGCCTTAAATCTAGCTTTTGACATGAGCGATTTGGGCTTGCTGAGTCACTTTTTGGGCTTGGAGATAGCTCAAAATTTCGATGGGATCACTATATCTCAGCAAAAATATGCTTCCGACCTGTTATTGAAGTTTAATATGGCTGAATGTAAGGCATCCCCGTTCCCATTCCTCTCAGGAATCAGTCTTGAGGAGGGAGATTCCACACCGCTTGCAGATTGCAGTATGTATCGACAGTTGATTGGTTCACTACTTTATTTGACACATTCACGACCTGATATCTCATATGCCGTGAGTGCCGTGTCAAGATATATGCAGCAGCCACATGAGCTTCATTGGCGATCAGCCAAGCGGATCTTGCAGTATGTGCAAGGTACGAGACAGTTTGGCATACATTATGCTGCAGATTCTGAGCTAGATTTCATTGGTTTTACTGATTCAGATTGGGCAGGTGATAGCATTGATCGGAAGTCCACTTCCGGTTATGTTTTCATGATTGGTCATGGTGCTATTTGCTGGTCCAGCAAAAAGCAAGCAGCCATTGCACTTTCTTCAGCAGAGGCAAAGTATCGAGGGGCAGTCAATGCTTGCATTCAGGCAGTTTGGTTGCAGGGTATTCTTTCCGAGTTTGGTTTTGGTGGCACTACTTCGACTGTCCTATTTTGTGACAATCAAAGTGCTATCAAGATCTCCACAGATCCAGTTCAGCGGCAGAGGACCAAACACATTGAGATTCATATGCATTACATTCGACAGTTGGTGCATGACCGCACCATCATTCTGCAATATTGCCCTACTGATGAGCAAATTGCAGACATCTTCACCAAGAGCTTCACTGAGAAGAAGTTCTCTTACCTCCGTTCACTGTTGGGGGTGAGTTCCATCATGGTGGAGACAGATTGATTCATTATTATGCTTTAGCTTGAGGGGGGGCTTTCTTCCCACTGGGTTTTCCCTCTTTCCTCACTTAGTTTATTTTCAGCATCTTTTGGATTATTGTATTGGGGTGACCTTTGGTCTTAGTTACCAGGGCCCCACATTATTTTAGTTGGCACATCATAGTCTAGCTTGAGGGGGGGTGTTCGGATATCCACATCATCTATTTCGGGATACATCATCTATTTCAGGATCTTGCATGATCTATTTCAGGATATGATCTATTTCAGGATTTTGCATGCATAGGCATGCATCCCAGTCACCAGTTTGATGCCTCCAGCACCTTATCCACCTTCTTCTAGCACCCGGGAGCCACTTACCATAGAGTTTTAGCCCTCCTAAGCTGAAAGGCGCCCTCTTCTCACCTACTGCCAGAGAAGGGCGCACTTGTTCACCTACCACTGCAGATTCACTCCAGTTACATTCAGTTAGCTCCGATTCTCCCTGATTTGAGGCTAGTTTCACTCCCGATTGACTGTATCACTTCCGTTTGACCTCCAGTTTGATTAGGTGACTTGTTCTGACTTCAGTTAGCCTCCCATGCGCCCCCACTGAGCCTCCAGATCCTATATCAGTGCTACACACTTCAGTTACATTTATTACACTCAGTTAGACTCAGTTTGACACCTGGATGACTGGTTGTTGTGATTGATGAGCACCACCGATGATTGATGAGGACTCCTAGATAGAGTCAAGCTACTCCATTCAGTGATTCGAATGACCTCCTTAGGCAATTCGAATTGCTCAGTCATTGTGACAGTTTGTATTGTAATTCATTCACCCCTTCTGGGATAGAGAGCACTGCTGCATGTTTTGCACAGTTTTGCACCATATTTTCTATGTTCATCTGTTGTGATTGATTTACTTGTTCATTAGATCTGCTGTGACTAATTTTACATAGTGCACCCAAGCCAAATATAAATCCTTTGATTACCACAAGATACCTTCATCATTTCAATTTAGAGATATAGTTTGGTTGTATATGACTAAACAATGCTTCATACGAAAAAATCATCACAAGCTCAAAGCCATCCGCTATGGAACATTCACTATGATTCAATAGATTGGATAAAAATATTTGAAGCTAGAGAACCTTTCTTAGCTTGGCCTTCATAATGTGATCAATGTCAACCAACTCAAACTGTATGAACTACCACAACTCAAATATGATGCGTAGATTTCTCATCCAACACACAACATTCCATATTTTCAACCTCCTTTGGAACATAACGTGATGCTAGATGCCCACACTGAATACAAAAAAAGAGTTATTTAGTTGGAATACAATGTTGTACTCCAAATGCATGTGAAATTCTAAGTCACAACACATCATAGAGCCGAGAATACCTCACAATGAAAGAATGAGTAGAGAAGGTGAATTACAGTGAAAATTGTAGCGAAAAGAGAAGTAAAATTAATCATGCATTGGAACTCATATGGAAGAAGAAATGTGTAACATTATCGATTAATAAATATAGTCCCAAAATATTTTACAATAGAAATAATTCGAATATCCTAGGAGAATTCGAGTCTCAGTCTGTCTAGCATAGGAATTGTCACCACTGGAGTGCTCCAGAAGTCCCAAACTCAAATCAACTCAACCAAAACCCAGTTAACTGAAGCTACTGTCAGTTAATTGACCAAGGAGGATGCATTAGTAATTTCTGCATGCAAATGAATAAAAAAGGGGTGCATTATATCACAATTACTGGTGATCGAAGCCCAAACACCCACTAGAGTTCAGGGACTCAGTTGGATTGAACTAGAACACAGAGTTAGCTCCTAAAATGTAGGGAAATGACTATGGTGGGCCTAAAATCATCCATGCAGGGCACATTAGGTGTCTAATGGGTCCTAGATGACATCTGCAAACCATTAGGGGGGGGAATACATAATCAACTACTAGAAAAAAGAAAATAATGATAAGTAGGACAATGATGGAGTATTAATTATCATAAAACCTCCCATTAATCCAAACTTGGACATCCTAGACCCTGGTTACTGAGACCAAAGGTCACCCATACAATCAAATAAATGATAAAAATAATTGTTCATGAAACTCTGCAAATGGGGAAAAACCTCATCGGAAAAATACCCCCCTTCAAAAATGAACAACAGGAAACTCAAACAACCTTCACATGTGAAAATAATTTGTGAGTGAAAGACTTTGTATAAATGTAGGAAATATGCTCCTATTTAGGATAATAATTCAGGTGTTGGATCCGGATCCAGATATGGATATGCTCCTCTGATGTACCTCCCACTATTTCAAAGTTGTATTAGCCAAAACAAGTCTTTTAGAAACCATCTTTGCTACTGGAGCGAATGGCTCATTGTAGTCGAAATCATGAACCTTTGAGTACCCTTTGTCATCCAAGCGAGCATTGTACTTGGTTTTAGTTCTATCATGGCAAGTCTCTTTGAAATATTGTGGATTAGACCGCACCATCATGTAACATGTCTCTAATAGAATTTTATCTGTATGACATGGTGCAAGGTTTTCATATCGATATTGATATTTAGTTCTTCTATGGTCATATGGATCCCCATATATGTTCCCAGTAGCTCCAAGGACTTTATGAGCCCATATTGGCCTTGGCCATGGATTGGGAGTAGGTGTTGGGTCTGGATTTGGATCTGCTTGAACTTCATACTCAACATAAGGATTTTGGTTCTCATCTTCAGAATCTAAAACTCGATCATTAGAAGAGACATCATTCTGATCTTCAACAGATGCAAATGGAGTCGACCGAGAGTATGGAAAAAAATGAGAGAATTCATATTCCTTGGAGGCATGGTTTGCAACCCCTTTTTCTATTAGCTTCCCAGATGATATCTCTACAATCTGAACTATGTCAGGTCCAAAAACAACTTTCTTTAGTGAAACTATGTGTGTCATCTGATAAACAGATAACAAATTTGATGTCAGAGAAGGCACATACAAAATATTTTTGAACTTTCCATGCTCCAGTTGTATTGTTCCCTTCCCTTCAGCAGAGATCTATGAATTATCTCCCATGTGAATACTAGGACCATCATTGATATCTAGAGAATAAAATGATTCTTTGGAGGAAACCACTTGGTTAGAGGTTCCAAAATCTATGAGGAAGGCTTGTTATTGTGTGAATCCATCCTTTAGTGCGTGGAATCTCTCATGATCATCTGTATCACTTCTAGAATTAGTCTCCCTTGTGCCTTATGGGGGGCAAATGTTGTGATGTCCAAGAATTTTGGTCATTTGATCTATCTTCTTCTTCATGCAAGATCTCTCTATATGGTTTCCTTTCTTACAACAAGAACACTTGGTCTTCTCAAATCCCTTTTTCTTATCCTTCTTGGAGCCAGAGGCTCCTTTTGATGGATTAGGATTCTCATATGGTTTGTATTCAACTTGCTTCTTGTCCCTTCCTTTCTGCTTCCCTTTAGCATTTTCACTTTTTGACTCCCCAAGCATAAGAGCTTGATTTTTGGAGGCCTTCAAGGCGCCCATCTGAATCAATTTGTCTT
This sequence comes from Larix kaempferi, assembly GCA_027924585.1. Taxonomy (NCBI): domain Eukaryota; kingdom Viridiplantae; phylum Streptophyta; class Pinopsida; order Pinales; family Pinaceae; genus Larix; species Larix kaempferi. The sequence continues at coordinate 5,783,713 of BSBM01000922.1, forward strand.
GTTCTTCGATGAGAGATTCGATGAATGCATCTAGAGAAGGAATTTTCTAGTTGGGGATTGAAAATCTCCCTAAATGGAAGGTAGAAAAAAATATAGAAAAATTCAGACCAAGTTTTCATAGAATGGATAGAACCAGTTGCTCATCCTTCTTTTCAATGCCACATTATTTGCATTGCATGACCAGGGATTTGAATTTAAAGAAGAATTGTTGTATGGTTTTGAAATTGCTGGGTTGAAGAGCAAATAACTCATTCTCCAGAATATGGCCCTTCATCTCATCTTTGTTTCCGAAGAGGGTCTCAAGCTTCAACCAAACCTCTATTGGATTCTCCAATCCATCAAGGTGGAAGATCAAATCACTGGAAATATGAATACACCTGAAACCAAACGCTTCATCTAATCTATTTAGATACTTTTCCTTCTCAACAACTACCTAAGGTTAAACCTACTTTCCCATTGTGACCTTGTACATACTCTTATTGTGCAACACCATCTGCACATCCTACCTCTAATCAAGATAATTGAAGGGTGTCAGGATTCTTGGAGACAAGGGAACATTTAAATTCTCCATTGAAACTGCTGGAGCGAATACAAACTAAAAAATGCTACTACTATTGCATTGAAAACCTTCAACATCCTACAAAAAAATCTCAATTTTGGAGATAAACTACTAATGAGAACTGCTTTAGGAAAATATGGACTTTTATCTAGATCCTTCACACTTGGCTAGACCTCAAAGGATTTCTCCAATGAATTCAATGCAATGGCACCAGGATTCGCTATGGAAATCCAGAGGCTTTTGGTGCACTACTGAAAGTAGATGCTCAACCTATTCTCTTAGAGCTCTAATACCATGTGAAATTCTAAGTCAAAACAGATCATAGAGATGAGAATACATCATAATGAAATAATGAGTAGAGAAGGTGAATTACAACGAAAAATTGCAGAGAAAAGAGTAGTAAAATTAATCATGCATTGGAACTCAGATGGAAACAGAAATGTGCAACATTATCCATTAATTAGTATAGTCCACAAATATGTTACAATAGAGAGAATTTGAATATACTAGGAGAATTGGAGTCTCAGTCTATCTAGCATAGGAATTGTCACCACTGGAGTGCTCAAGAAGTCCCAAACTCAACTCAACTCAACCAAAAATCAATTAATTGAAGCTATTGTTAGTTAACTTACCAAGGAGGGTTCATTCGTGAGTTCTGCATGCAAATCAGTCAGAAAAGGGATCATTACATCACAATCAGTGGTGATCGGATCTCAAACCCCCACAAGAGTTCAGGGACTCAAGTGGACTGAACTAGAACACAGAGTTAGGTACTAAAATGTAGGGAACTGACTCCAGTGGGCCTAAAATCATGCATGCAAGGTGCTTTAGGTGGATAATGGGTCCTATATGAAATATGAACACCACTAGGGGCTAAAATACATCATCAACTACTAGGAAAAAGGAAAATAATGTTGAGTAGGACAAGGATGGAGTATTAATTATCCTAACACTACAACCAAGTAGATCCCACATCAATATCTGGTTCATGGTTTTCCTCAATTAGCAATGAAAGTGGTGACACTTTAAATAAAAAAAGAGGAATTGATACAAAAAAAATTCATTTCCTAAATTAATGGAACCAAATCTCTATCCAATCATAGTCTTATATAGCATACCAACAAAAGAGATTCGAACATCCAAATATACAACAAATGGTCCTATAGAGTGGGATATGTAGAGAATAATTGTAGTACACTTTCTAAAACAAGGACCTATAGTAGAGGATCTATAGAAAAAATTGTAGTGTAAGATCCACAACAAAACCTGTAGTGTAGGATTTTCAACAAAATCTATAGCATAGGGTCCACGTCACTAGATCTACAATGCTTCAATTGAACTCATTAATCCAAAGGTAGTTACAAATACACATTTCACCTGCTTATTATTTAGAAAAGCAATGAAATGTTAAGAAATGAAAGTCAAAAGTATGTCGTGCCTAAATCAGGTCCTAAACATCAAAAGAATCAATGCACAACAAAAAGATAGGAAGAAAGATAATTGGATCTTGAAGATGCTACGCTTCAGTACCTAGTCTCTATATGGTCATCATAGTTTCTTGTAATTTTAGTTTCTCGACCTCTTGTATATGATTAATAACTTCCTAATGTTCTAACAAAGGAATAACCCTCTATTTGAATATCCAACCTGTTATCACACCATAGTAGCTGGGCTACTATTCTTGCTAAGCATATATCTACACTTTTCATAGCTTTGCTTTTACAGAGATCATCTATGATGAGCATATTTATTTGAGATCACTTACATATCATAGTAGTATATATCAGACATTGAGTAGACCTTGTGCCAAGGATGAGCCTTGAGAGATTAGATTTGATGACCGACGTGACCTTTTGTTCCATATAGTTCCAGTTCATTGCCCAATTGTATTGTTGCAGCAGTGTTTCAGTGGTTCTTTATGATGACCATTTGTGATATACAATGATGTGACCATTAGACTTGTGATGTTATCATTGGATTATTATCTCGTTGTTTTAGTCATCTTCATAACATTGACTTGGTATATAACTAATCATGTGGCAGTACTATTTAAATAATGAAATGAAATATCTTGGACGGATTTATAAATACAAAATTAGATGTATTGCTTGCACTCTAAGGTTTTCTGACAATATTAATTGGTTTCATTACCCTCTTATGAGCATGGATATGGTCTTTCCTGGCATCATTGTCCGCTAGCCTAGGTACCACATTCACTTGACTCCATCCATCCATGACCTTCCTTATTTTGGCTTTCACCTTAAATTTCCTTCTTGGCTACTTGATATGGAGGACTTCACCATTTCTACCTCTGTGTTGGATCACATCCACGTTTGGTTTGTGTCTCAGCTTCGAGTTGGTGACAAAACTTGCCTTTGGTGAGTTGGATTTTATGCCTAGATCATTCTGGTTGGTTGTTCCAATGTTTGGCTCTGTACGGAATTCCCTCTAGTCACATGAGTTGTTCTTGGCTAAAACTTAAAGCACATGTACTACTTATATTGGAAATCTCTTATAAAATCCTATGAACTTAGAATTCTAGAATGTGTTTCTCAACACATGATGAATAAAGGATAAAGCAATGAAATGATAAAAGTACCCCTCGAAGGGTCCAAAAAGGTCAAAAAGCAATGGTTAAATAAATGCTATCTCTAAAGATTGTTGAACTCATAAATGTAAATATATCCTGGATGCAAGATGCGATTAGTTGTGCTTTTAAGCACATGCAAAATCCCAGAGGGGTCATATAGGACAAACGGGCCTGTTGGCTGCTTTTCTGGGGCAGACCCGGGTTTTAATGAAGCGCAGCAACAAAACCCCTTGGCGCACTGGCCCTCTCGGCAACGAGCTGCGCAGCAGCTCGAGGTCTCACCCGAAGTGGCTATGGGGGGGCTAAGGAATCAGATTTCCTTAACCTAGGTGACGCGAAGACTGTTCTTCCTTCCTCGATGATTCCTCAGAGCAGACTGTCTAACTTTTCCGCAGACCCCTCAGCGTAACTGCGCTGAATTCTCACCCAACAGCCTAGCTGCACGGCATCTCCGTTCCGGTGCACAGGGTGACTATCCCCTGCGTCGACGCTCTATGTATCTTTTCTGCTCGCGCGCCCAGCGCAGTAATGCATTCCTCTATCGCTGCAGTGACAGCGTTCTACGGATTCTTCGACACTTAACGATTATAGTTACCAAGGAAGCTCCACGAACTTACTTAACACTCATAAAGATAATGCAAGACTCATGTATACACAGGTAGTGAACTAAAACAGGCAATCACTCAACACAGCATCATAACAACAAGAAGTATGAAGTTCACCTCCTCGAGGAAAACCACGTCCACGGGAGCGTTATATTAACCAGAAAATGATAGAGTTACACAGTATGCTACGCACACAGCTGCAGCCTTAGATATTTCCAGGAAACTCCGCGCACACAGCTGGGAGCCCTTCTCTCGATCTAGTCTCTTTCTCGTAGAGATTACAATAGTTCAGACGTCGACTCAGACTGTCTGCAACTCAGGGATTAACTCCACGGCTATCTTGGCTCTAACTCTTTCTTCTAACAACACAATAGAAGACTGAATGGCTAGCTTACTAGCGGACTGACTAACCAACTTACTAACTAACATCTATCCTTTACAATTACTCATATATATAGGTGGCCATGGTGGTCACACCTTTACAAAACTGTGGGCCTTTCCCAACAGTAATCCCCAAAAACCCTAACCACGCACATGGCTAGGTGTATTGTAGGCACCGCTTGTAGTCACGTCGCCGCTTCCTACAAGTTCCGTGACTTCTGGCGCAGATTGCGGGTATGGGCTCCTTGTCCTTCGCCTTCAATTCTTTGGTCCGTTGCTCCTCCTTGATCCGAGCAACCATAACTTCTGTACCTAGCCTTAAATGAGGGTAGCTGAGCCCTCTACTCCGTCGCTTCATTTATTATGGTAGCTGAGCTTTCTATTCAGCCACATTCATTCTTCTATGACGTGCGCACGAGCTCTGCGATTTTCGGTTCATGATCTGCGCTGAGCTCATCCATCTGGCACCGTACTGCGCACCATCTCCTTCTATCCAAAAATTGGTGCTTATTCAAAATTAGCACTTTCCTTTCATTCTTGTGCTTTTTCCCCAAAATTCGCAGCTTTACCATAGCTGCGGCCTAGGCTCCAACAGGGCCATGGAAATTAAATGAATGATCCTAATGAACTTGGATCAACTTGATGTAGACATGATGCCTAAATTGAATAAGAACTTTCTAAACAACTTATCCATTTGTGAGGCACTGCCCTCTCCTTTCTTATTTTGTCCAGCAGAGTGTAGCTCCCCCTCTCCCCGTCCAAAGTGTCACTTAGTTGAGTTGGTCAAATCATCCCCTTTGCCTAAGATTTGTCCTTAGCCTTCATCCTTTGCTAGCAGTTAGGCCATGTCCATTGGATGAGTATGTCTTTAAATTTTTTGTGCAAGTAAACTATAAACAATGTTGAAATATATATGTATTAACTACCACTAAATGATGTTTATACTTTAAGTTAAGTTGTGAATATGATTAAAGGAACATGTCTTAGTCTTTTGTTATAATCTAGTCTTTGGTTGTATCTTGACCTAAATCAAACATAGTTTGACCATGGTCATTCTTGGAATCTGTGATGAGATGGACCACTTATGCTTATGGATGATGATTTATGGTCCCACATACACCTATTGATGATTCCATATGTTTGACATATGCTTCAGATGATGATTGATGCAATTGGTCAGTTTTATTATTATTATTTCGAGATCATCATATTTTACACTGTCCAGGTATGGTGGACAATACTGATGACCCCACAGGTTATCATGAGGTGTATGATTACTCATCTCTAGTGGATTTGGGTCTTGTGGATCCATTGAGAAACTTATTTTTCAGTTCTTGGCACTTTTGGGTGTGATAGTTGCAGTTATCCACCTGTTGACCAGTATGGGCATGTTGATCCAGCCTGTCCATTAGGAGCATTGGAGGCAAGTCTTTTCCTAAGTCTCTAAAGGGGAATAAGGTGGTCCAGCCACTTGTTATTACCATTATACCCCCTTCCAGACATGATGGCACCTTCAGTTTGATAGTGTAAGCACCCTAGAGGCATTTTTGGGCACTTTTAGGGTTTTCAGGAGGATAAAAGAATGGAATAAAAAGGTCACTGAGGAATTCGATTTGGGAAATTGAGGAAAGTTTTGGAACTCAGTCTACTCTGAGGTAATCCATGGTGAACCCCCCTTCTTCTAGATCAGTTTGCACCAGTCAGTGGGGTCCACAGTCACCACATGAGATCTTTTAATGCGTGTCTCTCTCAGATTTTGGGGACAGGATTTGATCATTTGTGTTATTTGGACATGTCATAGACTTATATTTTATATTATTGTGCCTTGGGGACATTCTAGTGAAGGAGATTAATGCCTCCTAGACCCATCATGTGCTTTTAGTGACTTTTCTAGGTCTTGTTGATGTGGCACATGTATTATTAGCCACCCCCATGTATGACATGTAGCGTCCCCTCCCGTCATCCCAATGTAGGGGAGAGAACAAGACCAAACATATGGGCTTCGTTCTACAATCTCAGCCCCATACGTTACTCAAAAATGCATAATAATTAAAAGCTTAATGTGTGCAGGTTCAAATTAACTAAGCCCAGCGGAATTAACTCATATTTGCACACACACAAATAGTAATGCATAACATATCTATCACAGCAGAGGATGATCCAACATATAGAGATTCAATCTCATTCCAATGCCATACATAGATCCCATATTAAGATAATTATTTCATTTCATTAAACATGGATAATTGACATATTGCAGAACACATAATGCATATAATTTAAAACACAGATAACAGTTATCTTGAAGATGAAGTTGTCCAGACAACTGGCTATGTGATAGCAATGTTCCACCCAACCATAGATCTCTGTCCAGCTTGTATTCCTTCAGCTGAGAGATCACCCCCGAGCTGGGTTGTGTATCCACTAAGAAGGAACTAATTGGGCTCACTCACAGCCATGGTTTCTTTCAACAGTTATGCTAAGCCAACTCACTATTGGGTTTATCAAGCATACAAGAAGATAGAGGAGGACAATGCTAAGCCAATGAGCTCAACCACAGAGCTACAAGCATCTCAAGTTAATTCAACAGTCAAGGCACCCACAATACTTACCACACCCAACACAAGGAAGGTCCCCTTCTCTGTTGCATAGTCCCTTAGGCATCCCTTCCCTCCAGTGCTCTTCAGGATGGGCATAGAAAGGTCCAGCTCTTAATTCTTTGAGATTCTATCCTTCACTGGGTTTATCAAGCAAACCCAACTTCTGTTCAATTGTTCATAATCGAATTTCTCCCAATTCAGTCATTCAATAACTCAAATCCGTCACTGATTTTCTAGGCTGCAAAAACTGGGTTTTCTTATGGATTTCGGGGTAGCTAATACTCTCAATTTCGCCCCAAGGTTCATATCTATGGATCCCCCATTGGTTTTCACTGTCTAATACCAAATATGGGCATCTTTGGCTCTTCAAAACATGGGTTCTTGCAAAGTTGCGATTTCTGGTTTTTTCTCTGCTGGCAATTCGTGGGTGATGAAAAATTGATGCTGCATGATCAACAATAGAATGGGAGTGAGATTGGAAGGATTCCCAAGAGGTAAAGTGACTTGTGGGTCAAGCAAAACAGATTCCATACCCTGCCATATGAATTTCTGGGCTGCCCATGCTCCATTGAATCCATGGACTGAATTCTTCAACAACTTCCTCACACAGAAATAAATGTCAGCAAAGAAAGTCAAAAGGGTTCACAAGATGACATTTGGCAGCATATGGTTCAATCCCACAACCCCCTCACCACTCCCTAGTGGATACACATGGCCCCTTCTCATTCGTTGCTCCCATAGCCAGTGCTATTATTTTATTGCAATACTAATATTTACATCAATTTACAATTTTCCATGGCTTAATAGCACATGGTTAACAAAATGTCAAATGCTTGTCCATTTTAAATAAAATCCAAACATACACTAGTGGGGCCTTGGCCTTGAGCTCCACGCTAGGGAAACATACATCGCATGTATACAATATTTACATTAAAAGCCAATATTAACATAAGGGTCAAAATGGGGTATTACATGACGTCACCCTTATTGAGTCACTTTAGGCTATGACATCACCCTCCTTTTGAGTGATCCATGTGATATATTGTATTGGCTTATCTTAGCCATTGATTAGATTGTTATAACTTTTGATCTCAACCACTGGTTTTAAAAAGTGGTTTTGTGGTTTAGGGTTTTGGTCTCTATTATCCTATAAAAGGAGGAGACCCCCCTATTGTAAAAGCTATCTAGAGATTTTTGGCTCTTGGCTTTTGGAATAAAATATTTTCTTGGGCATCTTGGATCATGGAGTTGAATGCTTGTTTGTGGTGATTGTAAATGCTTCTTCCTCTGCACTGACAGACATTGGTGGCCATCTTGGATTTTATCTTCACTAACACGATTTGCAGGCAAAGAGGATGTTTTGGAGGAGGGTGTATTGGTGGGGAGGCCTACCCTACTATCTTCATCAAGACATTTTGGGTCTATAGGAAGTTGTTTTGTCTTTGCACCAACAATTTCATGTTTATTCATTCTTTGTTTACATCTACCTCCATTTCTTTTGACAGATTGATCTTTGTGTCCTTGGTTGACAGGAAGAGGAGGACAAATTGGTTGAAGGAGGGAAAATGCATAGCAAGAAGGGCTTTATCAAGTTTGGCATTTGATATTTGTGGGAAGTAATCCTCATCACAAGCAACATTCTTCTTCATTTTCCAAGTATGCTCACCGAGGTACGTTATTCTTCCACCTTGTCCATCTATTCTCTTAGATGTACAAACCCTCATTGTCAAAACCCTCATTTTTACATTTTTTTAGATCTACTTGGATCTAGCATGCTTTGGGGGATAAAACATGGAACCCACCTCTATAGTATCCACATCAATTCGGATCTATAGTTTGGTGGTGAATGGACTCCATTTCGCCCACTTTCCAAAGCACCTAGCCCTCCTTGAGTGAAAATGCATTACTTGAGGGAGGCTAGTCTGCTAGTTCCAATTCGAGGGTAGGTGAGTTTTTTGCTTCAATGAATAGATAAACCCTTAAAACCTACCTCTAGTGCTTCACCTTATTGATTTTCACCTTTTGGGCCCCATTCCTCATTTTGAGGGTTGAGCCGCACTTGGGTCATTAGGTGATGCATTTTAATTTTTAGATCTATGGAGATCTAGCCATGGCATGTACTTGATCTTCAAAACCCACCTTGATTATCATCTTAACTATCCCGATCTATAATTTGGTGGACATCCGACTCCATTTGGCCCTTGATCTAAGGCACTAGTCATCCTTGGGGTAATTCACTCTCCTTGGGTAGGTGGCCGTTTGCTAGATCCCATTTGTGGGTATTGCTAATTCCTTCTCAAATACATAGATCCATGATATAGCATATCCATAGTACCATCTCCCTTTGATTTTAACCTAGTGGGCCCCAATTTGGACCATTTTCCACTTTTTAAGGGTGGGCCCGACTTGGATCCATAATTTTGGTACTAAATTGATCTAGATATGCTAATTCAAATCCATAAGCGGCCTTAATCTATCATTGGTTGAACCATTTGTCACTCCCTAAGCCTCTTCGACCATATCCTAACTCTTTGGGTCCACTTACTCATCCTAGATCTAGATCTCAATCCATCTTGGTCTCCCTTTATTGCATCATCACATTTCCCTAGGAAGCCTTGATTGCATTCGCTAGCCTTCATTGGATAAGCTAGGGACTCCCCCTTGGTCTTGCTTAGGCTTGATCTAAAGTTAAGAATGCCTCGGTTATCGTAACACCCAGCTTGCATTGGGAACCGTGACATCTCTTGGGTCACCTCTTTAGTTGTCCAAAACCTCTACCATCCTAGATGGGATACCTTTAGGGACAACTATAAGTTGTGTAATAACATTTTTGGCTCCATTGTCGGAGAAGGTAGAGGCCTACCCTGCTTCGATATATATTTTTCAAGCTCTACTCCTGTTTCTCTTTGCCAACATTTTTGGCATCATTGCCGGGGAGGTAGAGGATTACCTTAGGTGTCTGCGAGTATCCATGCATAATTCATATCCTATCGCATTCGGTTTAATATAGATGGTTATCATTTCAATTCTTAATTAAACATAGCCATCTATTTGTCACTCATTTCTCCTTGCTATCCTAACGAAATATATTTTGGTAGAAAATAATTAAAATCTTCCTGGCGACTCCACTGGTGATAGATCCTATCATTATCTAGAACCCATGGGGTGCATCATTTTGTATTTAGGTTCTTCATTCTTCTAATAATTGCCATCCATGGCTGATTCTGAGCGGCCTAGGACTTTCGGTCGTTTAAAAGTTTTTGACTTCTCAAAAATTGTTGGGTATCCTCATCATATTCCTCATCAAGCCCATGAAAGGTTTCCTAAATTCGATGGAAGTTATGAAATCTCTACTAAAAGGAACCTTGAAATCTTTAGGGAAATTTTTAGCAAATTATCTATAACCCATGAGGATGTATGTATGAAACTATTGGCCTCATCTTTCCAAGGAAGAGCTCATCTCAAGTTCTTGAATTTGAAACCCAATAGCATTTCTGGGTATGACATGTTTGAACATAAATTATTAGAAGAATGGGGAAATGAATTCGATGATATATATTCTTCAAGTCTGATCCAAGATCAAAACTTTCCCCTTTCCTATGCTATTGTTGAATCAATTAATAATCAAATATCAGGTAATTTGTCAAAATCCGGAGATGATCCCTCCTGCCCAATTTATTTTGAGGATAAGTCTTCCACTTTTGAGTCAATCGAAAGTCAAATCCCTAATCATTGTACAAATCATAAGTTTTCAAATTTATTTTTAGGTAGCCTTAGTCTTGATCTTGAGGAAATTTCTGAGGATGAGCTTTTAGTCAGTCAGTCTATTGAAGTTCCTCCCTTGGAGAAACTCATTAGTCATTCTATTTTTAGTGATCATTCAATTCCTTATCACCTTATTGAAGAAGAAGAAGAAAGTGGGGACATTAACCAAGATCCTTTAGTAGTGATTACACATTATCATTGTGCAAATAATTAGGATGTTTTAAATGATCTTGTTAATTTTCTCCCTGATCAGTCAAATGAAAATGATCATTTATCCTCATATGAACTCAGTGATGAATCAATAGAAGATCAATATCAAGATGAAGATGAGTCAGTAAATCACACTAGATGCTCTAATCTTTGTTCTACTTCTTATAGTGAGTCTTTAAGTTTTCCTTCTTTCATCCTTAATCAAGATAACTTTATTAAATCCTTAGAGTTAGATAGTTATGGTCAATATTTTCCTCAGATTGTTAATATTAGACTTGATCAAAAGTTTGAAATCGTTCCTCGAATAAATAGTATTGCTTTAAAATCTCTTTCCTTTTGTCAAATTCCAAGGCCAAATTTTTCTATCCATCTCGGAGAATGTGCATCCACCCTACCTGCCCAGCCTTTTCAATCTTTTTTGGGTTGGTGGTTTAGTCAATCTTTTGCTTTTGAAATTTTCAATAGTAAGTATAAGCATGATTACATGTTTGGAGAAAAATCACTTCATTTCACTTTTTAGTCACTTTGGAACCATAATGCTTGTTGTCAAGTTATCAATCATTCTTAGTGGCTAGAAAAGGTGTTTAAAGATCAATTTCATCTTTTCTCCATTTTTGAGCATCAAGTGGGTCTGATTTTGAATTTTCATCTTTTAAGCTTTAATTTGTCTCCACTTGGTTTTTAGTTAATCATCAGTCCTAGGGAGAGCCAAGTTGAATATGTGAGAGAAGTGAATGAGGAAAGTAGTTTGTATAAAAATAATTTGAATCACGTGCTATGTGTTTTCCCTCCATCAATTTTAAACAATAATGAATTGCATGAATTATATGATCCTATCAATTCTTTGATGGAGGATGTTTGAATCAAGTATTATTCTTTGTGGCATGATTTCCTGTTACACCATTCGATCCCTTTTGCAATTTTTGAACAAACCAGGAAGATTGTGCTATCAAATTATTTAATTAAAAAAAATCAAAGAATAATCATTAACCTTTTCGATGAATTGTTGCACTAGATTTATGATTTTACCTAGCATTTGTGCTGACTAGTTAGAGTAGGTAGGTCTTCGAATAAGCTCAGTTGAGCAGTAGGATTTGTGTGCCTTTTTCTTTTTTCTGAGTACTGAGTATTGCGAGTTTTTTCTTTCTTTTTCTTTTGATGATCCTTTGAGTTTTATGTTGAGTATTTTTCCTTTTGTTGAGTTGTTTGATTGAGTTGAGTCTTGCTCCCTCCTAATCTTTTCTCATCTCCTGCATGCATTTAATAAACCTTTTGAGTGCCCTTTTTCTGAATGTCTTCCTTTTTCTGAGTTTACTTTGGTTGAGTGAGTTCAAAGGTTGATGGTGGGAATTCCTAGAATCCTTGCGGGCATTTCGAGGGATACCATGCAGGCATTTTTAAGGAAGCCGTTGTGGGCATCCAAAAGAGCCCTTGCAGGCATATTTTGAATGGCCTTGCAGGCATCCTTTGGAGGCCTTGCGGGCATCCAAAAGGAGCCCTTGCGGGCATCTTTTGGTGCCTTTGCGGGCATCCTTTTGGAGCCTTGCAGGCATCCAAAAAGGGCCCTTGCGGGCATTCAAAAGAACCCTTGCAGGAATATTTTGATGGCCTTGCGGGCATCTCTATGAGAGCCCTTGCGAGCATTTTCATGAACGTTTGTGGGCATTTTCCTTGGGGTAGTCCATAATCTGAGTTGTGCTCCATTTAAAGCCTTTTTCATCACCTACAATAAAAATAAAATCACAAAATAGAAATGTTATGTTAGTGTAGTATTTTCATTTATGCATTTCAGTTTTTGTTATAGATTAGATTTCATTTTATATTTTATCCCATACATGCTTCATGAGGTATTTTAGTGGCCATGAGTGCAGATACAGGTGCAAAATAAAAGCTGGAAGCAACGATGATGAGTTGCTAGATTGAAGATTGTTGCAGAGCAGTTCGAGACCAGAGATTTTGAGGTTCTCAAGTGCTCTCTCCCTTATAGCACGTGTCCCAGCTGGAGCCATATGTTATCACACCATAGTAGCTGGGTTACTATTCTTGTTGAGCAGGTATCTGTACTGTTTAGAGCTTTGCATTTACAGAGATCAACTATGATGAGCATATTTAATTGAGATCACTTACATATCAGAGCAGTATATATTAGACATTGAGTAGACCTTGTGCCAATCCTAAGCCTTGAGAGCTTATATTTGATGACCGATGTGACCTTTTGTTCCATACAGTTTCAATTGAGTGCCCAGTTCTATTGTTGCAACAGTGTTTCAGTGGTTCTTTATGATGACCATTTGTGATATACAGTGATGTGAACATTAGACTTGTGATGTTATCATTGGATTATTATCTTGTTGTTTTAGTCATCTTCATAACATTGACTTGGTATATAACTAATCATGTGGCAGTACTATTTAAATAATGAAATGAAATATCTTAGACGGATTTATAAATATAAAATTGGATGTATTACTTGCACTCTAAGGTTTTCTGACAATATTCATTGGTTTCATTACCCTCTTATGAGCATGGACATGGTCTTTCCTGGCATCTTTGTCTGCTAGCCTAGGCACCACATTCACTTGACTCCATCCATCCATGACCTTCCTTATTTTGGATTTCACCTTGACTTGCCTTCTTGACTGATTGATATTGAGGACTTCCCCATTTCTACCGTTGTGTTGGATCGCATCCACGTTTATTTTGTGTCTCGGATCTGAGTTGGTGATAAAACTTGCCTTTGGTGAGTTGGATTTTATGCATGGATCATTCTGGTCGGTTGTCCCAATGTGTGGCTTTGTGCGGAATTCCCTCTAGTCACATGAGTTGTTGTTGGCTAAAATTGAAAGCACATGTACTACTTATATTGCAAATCTCTTATAAAATCCTGTGAACTTAAAATTCTAGAATGTGTTTCTCAACACACGATGAATAAAGGATAAAGCAATGAAATGCTAAAATTACCCCTCGAATGGTCTAAAAAGGTCTAAAAGCAATGGTTAAATAAATGCTATACCTAAATATTAGTGACCTCATAAATGTAAATATACCCCGGATGCAAGTTGTGATTACTTGTTCTTTTAAGCTCATGAAAAATCCCAGAGGGGTCATATAGGCCAAAAGGGCCATGGAAATTAAATGAATGATCCTAATGAATTTGGATCAACTTGATGTAGACATGATTCCTAAGTTGAATAAGCACTCTCTAAACGACTTATCCATTTGTGAGGCACTACCCTTCCCTTTTTTAATTTTTCCAGCACAGAGTGTATGTCACCTTCTTCCCATCCAAAGTGTCACTTAGTTGAGTTGGTCAAGTCATCCCCTTTGCCTAAGCTTTGTCCTTAGCCTTCATCCTTTGCTAGCAGCTAGGCCATGTCCATTGGATGAGTATGTCTTTAAAGATTTTGTGCAAGTAAACTATAAACAATGTTGAAATATATATGTATTAACTACCACTGAGTGATGTTTATAATTTAAGTTAAGTTGTGAATATGATTAAAGGAACATGTCTTAGTCTTTTGTTATAATATATTCTTTGGTTGTATCTTGACCTAAGTCAAACACAGTTTGACCATGGTCATTCTTGGGATCCGTGATGAGATGGACCACTTATGATTATGGATGATGATCTATGGTCCCACATACACCTATTGATGATTCCATATGTTGGACATATGCTTTAGATGATGATTGATGCAGTTGGTTGGTTTTATTATTATTTCCAGATCATCATATTTTACACTGTCCCGGTATGGTGGACCATACTGATGACCCCACAGGTTATCATGAGATGTATGAGTACTCATATATAGTGGATTTGGGTCTTCTGGATCCATTTAGACACTTATGTTTCAGTTCCGGGCACTTCTGGGCATGATAGTTGCAGTTATCCACATGTTGACTAGTTTGGGCATGCTGATCCAGCCTATCTAGCAGGAGCATTGGAGGAAAGTATTTTGCTAGGGCGCTACAGGGGAAGTGGGTGGTCCAACCACTTGATATTACCATTATACCCCTCTTCCAAACATGATGGCACCTTCAGATTGACAGGGAAGGCACCCTAGAGGTAGTTTTGGGCACTTTTAGGGTTTTCAGGAGGATTAAAAAATGGAATAAAAATGTCACTAAGGAATTTGATTTGGGAAATTGAGGCAAAGTTTTTGCACTTGGTATTCTCTGAGGTCATCCATAGTGAACCCTCCTTCTTCCATGCCACTTTCCACCAGTCAGTGGGGTCAACAGTGGCCATAGGAGGTCTTTTACTACATGTCTCTCTCAGATTTTGGGGACAGGATTTGATCATTTGTGTTATTTGGACATGTCATAGACTTATATTTTATATTATTGTGCCATGGGGACATGCTAGTGAAGGAGATTAATTCCTACTAGCCCCACCATGTGCTTTTAGTGACTTGTCGAGGTCTGGTTGATGTGGCACATGTAGTGTAACGTACCCACCCATCCATCCAAGGCAAGGAAGGGTACCTAATGGCAATCTCTGGGGCTTTCACATAAAACTCATCCCACTCATTAGATTCATGTCATTAAAAGAGATGTGTGCAGATGGAAAATACGAAAATGATGCACAGCGGAATTAAAACATCCACACACATTACTCATGCATACAGCATATCAACAGTCATTGAATTAATATAGTGCAGAAGTAAATATATAGGCATAAAAACACTTATCTCCATTTTTACAACTACCCCAAGAAACTAGCTATGTCGCTGCAATGTTCCACCCAACCATAGGCTCTTCGACAGCTTATACTGAGTCCGTCCGAAGGCCACCCCTGAGCTGGGCATGATACTCACAAGGAAAAGGGGACATTCACTCATTCACAGCCCATTTCTCATTTCCTCTCAGCCAAGACAGTGCACAACTAGGTTTATCATGCTGCATTCGAACCCTGGAGGCTTACACTCAAGATCAAGCCAAAGCAATGGATTTTCCAACAAGATGGCCATGGGTTTGGGCTTTCCCAAATTGTTTCCATCCAAAAACGAATTGTGGGATGAGGAAAAACATTCACAGGGAGGAAAAACGATTTCTCCCCAACCATCTCAGCATTTAATAGCCATAATGGTCTCTATGGAACCCCAATTCGATTTTCCATCTTCCCCACTGGTATACAATACAAAAACGCCCTTATCCCAGCTGAGGATCAAGGAGAACACCCAAAAACATGGGTGGAAAACGCCCAGGTAGATCCCCACTCATGAGGGAGAGCAAATTGGTTGATGGATAATGGCTTGGGGAGCAATTCATGGCTCTTTTATTGCTCAAGAAGCAAAACACGATTTTCCATGCAGGGTGGCTTGTCCATACTTGAATTTGGACAGCCATACCTCCCATTCCCTAAGGCATTAACTACCTCAACCAACTCTTGGGAGAAATCAATGATTGGGTACAAAAGTCAACATGGGTAGTTGAGGGTTTGCTGGGTTCTCTCATTGACACTTGGCTTGACTTGGTTGGCTCAAGGGTTTGAATGTTTGCCCCCCCAATTCCTTGTAAAATCATGCCCCCGTCTCTTTGTTGCATTGCATAACTAGTTGTGGGTATTTTTATTAAAATGCATCTTACATGATATTGAAATTCCAATGTGCCTGGCTAGCACACAAGCCATATGCATCACTAAATCGATGGCGGTGCCTTGGCCTTGAGCTCCTCACCATGATTTCATAACAATATTACATCAATTACATTTGAATGTAATGGGGTCAATAATGGGGACGTTACATGTAGTTTTAGCCACCCCCATGTATGATGTCACCCTTATTGAGTCACTTTAGGCTATGACATCACCCTCCTTTTGAGTGATCCATGTGATATATTGTATTGGCTCATCTTAGCCATTGATTAGATTGTTATATCTTTTGATCTCAACCACTGGTTTTAAAAAGTGGTTTTGTGGTTTAGGGTTTTGGTCTTTATTATCCTATAAAAGGAGGAGACCCCCCTATTGTAAAATCTATCTAGAGATATTTGGCTCTTGGCTATTGGAATAAAATATTTTCTTGGGAATATTGGATCATGGAGTTCAATGCTTGTTTGTGGTGATTGTAAATCATTCTTCCTCTACACTAGCAGACATTCGTGGCCATCTTGGATTTTATCTTCACTAACACGATTTGTAGGAAAAGAGGACGTTTTGGAGGAGGGTGTATTGGTGGGGAGGCCTACCCTACTATCTTCATCAAGACGTTTTGGGTCTACAGGGAGTTGTTTTGTCTTTGCACCAACAATTCATGTTTATTCATTATTTGTTTGCATCTACCTCCATTTCTTTTGATTGATTGATCTTTGTGTCCTTGGTTGATAGGCAGAGGAGGATGAATTGGTTTAAGGAGGAAGAAAGCATAGCAAGAAGTGTTGGAATAATTAAAACTCATACTCTGTGTCAATTAATACATTAGAGACATTAATTAATCATTTCATGATTAATTACTATGTATTAGAGCATATAGTTGGCATATGAGTCATTGTGTGGACCACAAGGCATCTTTGGGGGGACCACAAGCCTTCCAAGTGTGGACCAAAAGTTTCCTAAGTCACTTGAGCACATTTCTACTGATTCTGGATAAGATTCTGGTGAGAAAGGCACATTCCTTATTTTTACTGCTTTTGGGTGAAAGGTGAAAAGCTAGTTGACTAGGGAAAGTGTTTTTTGGACCACTTTCACTTCGTGATGTTTATTCCTTCTAGTTTTGGGACTTATCATTTTTTTTATCACACATCACTATCTGATCACTAAATCAGAAATTTGTGAGCCTTAGGTGTGACTTGGAGAACACAGTTTCCAGCTAGGGGGGTTTTGCATCATTTTAGTAAGTCTACTTTTGTGAGGATCCAAATGGAATATTTATCCATTCGAATCTATGATGTGAACATTATATATTGACAGCCATTTAATTTCCCAATGTTGGCTGATGTATTTTATTCATGAGAGTTAATACAGTTTGTATCTATTATGAGTAATTTTCTGTGTTCTTGACTAGTTGTGTGAGATTTTTTGTGAGGGTGTGTAATTTCTTGATCAGATCCTAGTGGAAACTAAATTTCACATGGTATCAGAGCTATCAAGCTATTCCTTTCTCCTTATATTGTCTTGCAGGATCCAACCAGTCTCAAGGAGGGTGCAGTAATTCATCCATGGGGTGCATTCTATCATTCATGAGGCACAACAAACAAGCTTTGGGCACACCCAAATCACTCCAAAATTAACTTCAGAGCTTCCATGGATGAATAAAATCATTTCATCCTCACTCCATTCAATTACTTTGACTCAAAGGCGTAGATGGAGATCATATTGAGGAGCAAAGGCCTCTACACGGTGACTATGGCAACTGAAGCTGAGCTAACCTCAACAGTTGAGAAATCAAAATGGAATAATCGAAGAGATGAATCCTATGGCTTACTATGTCTCACTACATCGAGCGATCTTCTATTCCATCTCGATGGTCTTACCTCTCCCAATGAAGTTTGGATAAAGCTTCAAGAATTGTTTGGAAAGACTGATGAATTAAGAGGCCACCAACTGGATAATGAACTAGTTTCATTGAGTCCACAGAATTTCGATAACCTCTAGGATTTCTTCTCCAAATTCAAATCACTTGTTATACAGCTGAAGCAATGTGGTATTGAAAAAAAGGATGAACAATTAGTCTTAGCCATTCTCTCCAAACTTGGCCCTGACTACTCAGTCTTTGTTTCAACCTTCCACTCCACAAGGAAGGCAGTTAAAAATTGGAAGAGTCCACCACTTTCAAAATTCATGGAGTCACTTACACAAGAACAAGACAAATTGGTCTTAATGGGAGCCATTAAAAATCCATCCAAATACCACTATCTGAATGTTGGAGATTCAAAGAGTTCGAAAGGGAAGAAGAAGGGGAATTTCAAGAAGCCCACTGATCAGAGGAAAGACAAGCATAAAGTTCATGAAGACTCCTCAAATTTCAAGAGAAATCCAAACAAGAAGAATGAGAGGACAAAGTACAATTATTGCAGCAAGGGATTTCATCCTGAAATCTCTTGCATGAAGAAGACCTTTGATCAAATGGCTCAACTCCTAGAGAAAGCCAACATTCCTCTTACAAAGAGCGCAAGGAGGAAGGATGGAGGACAAAATTTTGATGATAAGGAGAGAGTACATGCACTGATGGAAAGCACATCCAAGCCTACCTCATTCATTATTGATTCCGGAGCTTCGAAACACATGGTGTCTACAAGTAAGTTGTTTACTTCACTTGACTCTTCCAGTGGTCCAAATATTGTATTGGGTGATAATTATGAAACTTCTAGCAAAGGTAAAGGCAACATAGATCTAGAGTTTGGTTCATTCAATAATGTCTTATATGTTCCTGGACTTGCTGCAAACCTATTGTTAGTATATCAGATGACCCACACATGTTTACCCAGAAAGGTAACCTTCACCCTAAATGATGTTGAGATATGTGAAATGTCAACAGGTCGAATTGCTGCATTAGGCACTACTGACCATAGCTCTAGAATCTACAAGTTTTCTCACTTTGTGCCATATCCCTCACCTTCTGCTCTTTTAACCCATGCCAATGAGTCAAGCAAATTATGGCATGAAATATTTGGCCATTTGAACTATAAATACCTTTCCCAACTTCATGAGAAAGAAATGATCATAGGGCTGCCCAATATCATATTTTCCAAAGGTGTTTGTCAATCTTGCATCCTAAGAAAAAACCCTGAGCATAAGTATGGGAGATCCAAAACTGAGAGAACCTTTGCACCATTGGAGCTTATTCACATTGATATATCAGTTCCATTCCCCCGTGAGTCTTTGAACCATGCCAAATACATCCTTACTTTCATAGATGACTTTAGCAGATACTATTGGATTTATTTCATCAAGCTAAAATCTGAATTTTTTGGTCTGTTCAAGCTATTCAAAGCCTCAGTTGAGAACCAATCTAGAAGACATATAAAAATGATCAGATTTGATAATGGTGGTGAGTACATCAAATCATAGTTTCAGCAATTTTGTTCCTCTTCAGGCATTCAGATGCAACACACAGTTCCATATACACCTCAGCAGAATGGGGTTGCTGAGAGGAAAAACAGGTCTCTTAAGGACATGGCCACATTTATGCTTGAGGAAAAGTCTTTGTCCCCAAATATTTGGGCTGAAGCAATACATTGTGCCACATATATTCATAACAGAGTGCCACACAAATCTCTCAAAGGTATCACTCCTTTTGAGGCTTATTTCAGGATTTTTGGCTCAAAGGCTTGGGCTAGGATTCCACTTGAGAAGAGGAGGGCTATGCAGCCCCAAATCCAACCATGTATTTTTGTTGGCTATTCATAGGACTCCAAAGGATATAAGTTTCTAAACATGAGCACTCAAAAATCCTTCATAGAAAGAAGTGTTCAATTCGAAGAAGAGCCCTCTCATAATGTTGAAATTGGAGAACCATCTTCACCACCACCTAAAGAAGTAAGTGATGTTGCTTCTGAATTTTTTGATTCTGATATTTCTGATAATGAGGACCATTTTATTGTAGATTCTAATTCACCAACAAAGCATGAATGGGATGCTAAGACTTTGCAAGCAGCAGGTGAACCAGTGGGCAATCCTCGAGACATAAGGAGGACTAGATCACAATTTGAGAATGCTCTCAATGTGAATGAACCCTACCTATTTGAGAGATGTTATATGATGGTGGATTCTAATCCTCAGACATATGAGGAAGCCTCACATGACCCAAGATGGTAGGCTTCCATGAATGAGGAGTTTCATTCATTGCAAAAGAATGAAACATGGGAGCTAGTCAAGCTCCTCGCATGTAGAAAATTGGTAAGGTGTAAGTGGATCTACAAAACCAAGTGTTCAAGTGATGGTACAGAAGTGAAATATAATGCTAGGTTGGTGGAAAATGGATTCTCCCAAGTCCATTTCCTTGACTACAATGATACTTTTGCACCAGTTGCACAGAAGGATTCGATAAGACTAGTTCTAGCAATTTCTGCATCCAAGCGATGGGAAGTGCACCATATGGATGTCAAGAGTGCATTCCTCCATGGGGATATTGAGGAGGATATTTATATGCAGCATACATAAGGGTATACATCTGATCGTAACTATGTGTGCAGTTTGAATAAGTCCTTATATGGGCTTAAGCAAGTCCCGAGGGCTTGGTATACCAAAATGGACAACTTTCTCTTGTCAAAATCTTATGTTCGATGCAAATCTGATCCTAATGTTTATATGAAGTTGATTGATGGTTCAATAATGATTATAGTGTTGTATGTTGATTATTTTCTAATAACAGGTAGCTCTATTGATCAAATAGCTTCATTGAAGACTGCTTTGCATCAAGCTTTTTCCATGAGTGACTTGGGAATTCTTAAGCAATTTTTGGGGCTTGAGATTTGTCAAACATAGAATGGAACAAAGGTATCTCAATCCAAATATGCATCTGATCTACTAAAGAAGTTCAAGATGGTTGATTGCAAGCCTTCAAAGACTCCATTCCTTTGAGTTAGACTTGAAGAAGCAGAATCTACACCCTTGGTTGACAGCACCTTGTATAGGTAGCTTGTTGGAAGCTTGCTATACTTGACTCACACTCAACCTGATCTTGCTTATGTTGTGAGTGTGGCATCAAGATACATGGAGCAGCCACATGAGCTTCATTGGAGGGTTGCAAAAATAATTTTGCACTATGTGCATTAATGCACCAAGACTGATGGGATTCACTATGTTGCAAATTCTAGCCTAGATCTTCTTAGCTTTACTGATTCAGATTGTGTAAGAATATGCAGGAGATCTAGCAGCTATAGCAACTCACAATCAAACTATCAAGAATGTTGCAAAGAAGAAGAGAAGGAGACACTCAATGATCACTCATAAACACAGTAGAATAGAACAATATCTCAGTATCATACAATGAATAACAATGTAAGTGAATGAATACAATAGAACAGTAAGGTGCATAATATAAGATTTGATTAGGCCATGTAAGGCATTCGAATTCCTAACTCAGAGTCTGGCTTGGATAATAGTGGAGTCATCATCCAGTTAATGTATCAGTCATCAATGGTAACAGTCAGTCAAGTGTGGCTAACTGAGTCTAACTGAGTGTGGTAGGTACTAACTAAATGAAGGAGGCTCAGTGGAGGGTGCATGAGGAGATAAATGGAGTAAGAATGGGTAGTCTAGTCTCACTGGAGGTCCATCAGAGTGGTACAGTGAGTTAAGGAGTCAATCTAGCCTTAAATCAAGGAAATATCTAAAGATAACTCAGTTAACTGAAGTGAAACTGAGTGGTATGTGAGAAAAGGTGCCTAACTGGCTGTGGTAGGTGAGAAAGGTGCACTTGTCATGTAGAAGACTGGAAAAGGGCGCATTTGGTAGGTGGGAGGACCCCTGGGGGCTGTGGAGAGCTAGAACCAAGCTCTAGGAGTTGGGAGGTCCACCATGATGATGACTGGATGCATGCATGCATGTAAAACTGAAAAATGATGGGGAGAATATTCTAACACCCCCTCGCAAGATATACTATGAGAAAATAACTGAAGAATAGGGCCCTGGTGACAAAGATCAAAGGTCATCCTGTAAAACAACAAGATAGGGCCCTAGTTACTGAGACCAATGGTCACCTCGTACAATCAATCTAAAATAAACTAAGTGAGGAAAGAGGGAAAACCTAGTGGAAAAAATCCCTCCCTCAAAATAGACTGAAAGGTGCTAAAGAAGCATACCACGACTTACCCCTGAAGGAGGCAAGTGTCCTTCTTTTCCGAAGAAGGATTGATTGATCTGTAGTGGTTCAGCAATGTGAGAAGGATGAAACCTTCCATGCTGAAAAATCTGATCTGGTTATTCTATGATCTTGTGGATCACCAACCAAATCACCAGGAGATCAGAGTGTAGCGGATGCTCATCGAGGAAGAGGAGGAATATCAGGTGAGAGATCATCAGGTTCTTGTGGATCTAGATCTCCCATTCGTTCATCTTCATCACCAGTTGATAGATCTTCAGGTTCTTGTGGATATGGATCTAGCATTCTATTATCATCATCTCTAGTTGCAAGACCTTTAGGTTCTTGTGGATCTGGGTCTAGCATTCTCTCAATGTCAGATTCTGAATCTGGAATATCATGCGAAGAAGCAAGTAAAGCTGACTTATGCTCCCCATGTGCAAACTCTGAATATGAATACTCATGAGCAAGTAACACTGAATCATGTCCATCATCTTGTGGAGAAAGAGTATAATTAAAACTGTTGATGTCATGGAACTGCTCCAGAATATGTAAGTAGTCCTCCTTGGAACCATCATAACTATAATCAATAGAAGAGCAAGAACTAGATAATGATGGATCTTCATTGAGATCAAAAGAGGAGGTCCATTCTGAAATAGGAACTGTATCAAGCATTCGTACTTCTTCAAGAGTCCTCTTTTTCTCAATCTCTGTTGGTGTATCTGTGCCCTTTGAGAGGGGTATGAAGTGAGAAAACACATAGAGTTTTGACTCACGATTTGCAACTCCTTTGGCAATGATTTCTGCTGAAACCATGTGTTATACCTCGACTTCATATGGAGTAAAGATCACTCTTTTAGGTTCTCCAGTATGAGTCATCTGATATACTAAAAGAAAATTGGGTGCAAGAGAAGGAACATAAAGCACATCAGAAAAGTGACCATGATCAAGATCGATTCTTCCAATCCCTTGAGAGGGGGCTAGTGAATCATTTCCCAAACTGACGGAAGGACCAATAAAGATTTCGAGACTAGAGAAAAGCTCTTTGGAGGAATCCATATGACAAGATGCTCCTGAATCTATGATGAGAGAAGAACTGGTTGATGCAAATGCTTGGAGAGCATTACATCTTTCTTTGCCTTTGGATCTGGGAGATTCAGGATCTTTCTTCCTTACACATACTGGTACAAGAAGATTGTTCTCTTCAAGTAATTTTTCCATCAAATCAATAGTCTTCTGCATGCAAGCACTCTCTGGATGAGGCCCTCTATGACAATATGTGCACTTTGCCTTTCCCTTCTGAGAATGTTTGGCCTTCCTAGCGTTCGAAGCCCTATCCGACTGGTGTGAATTATCTACAGGCCTTGTATCATTCGATCTTTTGTTAGAAATATTTTGGTTTCCTTTATCATTCACTCTCTCTGCAACTGTAAGGGCTGAATCCAATTTGGGTTTGATCATTCTCATTGAAATCAACTTCTCTTCCTCTTGAGTAAGAGATTGTGTGAAATCATCAAATGAGCGAAACTTCCATCTTAGAATGGACAACCTAGCTGACTGGAAAGTAGAGACAAAAACTGAGAAGTTTGCCCCCAACTTTGAGAGAATGGGAAGAATAAGCTGTTTGTCTTCTTTCACTATCTCATATCTTTTCAACTGCACTGGTTGGTTCTACCATCGTTCCGTTGAGTATTCGGGTGAAGCTCTTTGATCTCATGAAGAGAGTCATTTTGGCTTTCCACTAAACATAGTTGGAAGATGTCAGCTTTAGATCCATCTGAATAGAGAAAGTCGAATAGTTGAAGAAGATTCTAAACAGGTGAATAAACCTGCAAAAACAATAAAAGATGTGCTGATGGAGAATGCTACACTTCGACTGAACACTACCTTAAGGAAAGATAGCTGCTCAAAGAAATGTTGCAACTGCTGCTGCTGCAATGGTTGTAATTCGAATAGCTACTTCCTGCTCTGATACCATGTAAGAATCTGCAAGAGATCTAACAGTTGTAGCAACTCACAATCAAACTATCAAGAATGTTGCAAAGAAGAAGAGAAGGAGACACTCAATGACCACTCATAAACACAGTAGAATAGAACAATATCTCAGTATCATACAATGAATAAGAATTTAAGTGAATGAATACAATAGAACAGTAAGGTGTATAATATAGGATTCAAATAGGGCAAGTAGGGCATTCGAATTCCTAACTCAGAGTCTGGCTTGGATAATAGTGGAGTCATCATCCAGTCAATGTATCAGTCATCAATGGTAGCAGTCAGTCAAGTGTGGCTAACTGAGTCTAACTGAGTATGGTAGGTACTAACTGAATGAAGGAGGTTCAGTGGAGGGTGCATGAGGAGCTAACTGGAGTCAGAATGGGCAGTCTAGTCTCACTAGAGGTCCATCAGAGTGATATAGTCAATTAAGGAGTCGATCTAGCCTTAAATCAAGGAAAGATTTAAAGATAACTCAATTAACTAAAGTGCAACTAAGTGGTAGGTGAGAAAAGGCACCTAACTGGCTGTTGTAGGTGACAAAGGAACACTTGTCATGCAGAAGACTGGAAAAGGGTGCATTTGGTAGGTGGAAGGCCCCCTGGGGGCTGTAGACAAGCTGTGGATAGCTAGAACCAAGCTCTAGTAGCTGGGAGGTCCACCGAGATGATGACTGGATGCATGCAAGTAAAACTAAAAAATGATGGGGAGAATATTCTAATAGATTGGACTGGTGATAGCCTTGACAAAAAATCCACATCTGGATTTGTATTCATGCTTGGAGGTGGTCTTGTTTGTTGTTCTAGCAAGAAACATAATGCCATTGCACTATCTTCAGTAGAGGCCAAGTACAGAGGAGAAATCAATGTTGTTACTCAGTGTGTGTGGTTGCAGGGTATTCTTTCGGAGTTTGAGATTGCCTTTAGTACTCCTACTGTCATATTTTGTGACAATCAGAGTGCTATAAGGGTCTTAAGTGATCCATTATAGAGACAAAGGACCAAGCATATTGATATTCATATGCACTACATCAGAAGCTTAGTGCATGACCAAACCACTGATCTGCAGTATTTCCCAACAGGTGAGCAAACTGCAGACATCTTCACTAAAGCTTTCACTGAGAAGACTTTCAACTATCTTAGATCATTGCTTGGGATGGTTGAACATGTGGTGGAGTGAAGGATTGATCAGCAATATTTTGATTTTGATTTTTCCATGTTTTGAGGGGAGGTTTTTCCCATGAGGTTTTCCTTATATCCTTGCTTTTTTGGACCATGCAGTATTGTACAAGGTGACCATGTCTTGTTACTAGGCCCTTAGTATTTTCATTTTCTTATTTTTAGCACATAAAGTCAGACTTATAGGGGGGTGTTGGAATAATTAAAACCCATAATCTGTGTCAATTAATACATTAGAGACATTAATTAATCATTTCATGATTAATTACTATGTATTAGAGCATATAGTTGGCATATGAGTCATTGTGTGGACCACAAGGCATATTTAGGGGGACCAAAATCCTTCTAGGTGTGGACCACAAGTTTTGTAAGTGACTTGAGCACATTTCTACTGGTTCTGGATAAGATTTTGGTGAGAA
Organism: Larix kaempferi; assembly: GCA_027924585.1. Taxonomy (NCBI): domain Eukaryota; kingdom Viridiplantae; phylum Streptophyta; class Pinopsida; order Pinales; family Pinaceae; genus Larix; species Larix kaempferi. The sequence goes on from BSBM01000922.1 coordinate 5,809,759, forward strand.
AGGCACATTCTTGCTTTTTACTGCTTTTGGGTGAAAGGTGAAAAGCTAGTTGACTAGGGAAAGTGTTTTTTGGACCACTTTCACTCCTTGATGTTTCTTCCTTCCATTTGAGGGATTTATCATTTTTTTCATCACACATCACTATCTTATCACTAAATTAGAAATTCGTGAGCCTTTGGTGTGACTTGGAGAACACACTTGCCACCTAGGGGGGTTTTGCATCATTTTAGTAAGTCTACTTTTGTGAGGATCCAAATGGCATCTTTATCCATTTGAATATCTGATGTAAACATTATATATTGATAGCCAGTTAATTTCCCAAGGTTGGCTGATGTATTTTATTCATGAGATTTAATACAGTTTGTATCTATTGTGAGTACATTTTCGTGTTCTTGACTAGTTGTGTGAGATCTTTTGTGAGAGTGTGTAATTTCTTGATCAAATATGGGTTTGAACTGAATTTCACAAGAAGGGCTTCATCAAGTTTGGCATTTGATCTTTGTCGGAATTAATGCTTGTTGTAAGAAACAATCTTCTTCATTTTCGAGGTATGCTCAAGGAGGTACATTATTCTTCTACCTTGTCCGTCTATTCTCTTAGATCTACAAACCCTCATTTTTACATTTTTTCAGATCTACTTGGATCTACCATGATTTTGGGGATAACAATTAGAACCCACCTCTATAGTATCCACGGCAATTCGGATCTATAGTTTGGTGGTGATTCGACTCCATTTGGCCCACTTCCCAAGGCACCTAGCCCTCCTTGAGTGAAAACACATTCCTTGAGGGAGGCTAGTCTGCTAGTTCCAAGACGTGGGCAGGTGAGATTTTTTCTTCAATGAATAGATAAACCCTTAAAACCTACCTCTAGTGATTCACCCTATTGATTTTCACCTTGTGGTCCCCATTCCTCATTTTGAGGGTTGAGCCCCACTTGGGTCATTAGGTGATGCATTTTCATTTTTAGATTTATGGAGATCTAGCCATGGCATGTACTTGATCTTGAAAAACCACCTTGATTATTATCTTAACTATCCCGATCTATAATTTGGTGGACATCTGACTCCATTGGGCCCTTGATCTAAGGCACTAGTCCTCCTTGGGGTAATTCGCACTCCTTGGGTAGGTGGCCATTTGCTAGATCCCATTTGTGGGTATTGCTAATTCCTTCTCAAATCCATAGATCCATGCTATAGCATACCCCTAGTACCATCTCCCTTTGATTTTAACCTAGTGGTCCCCCTTTTGGACAATTTTCCACTTTTTAAGGGTGGGCCCCACTTGGATCCATAATTTTGGTACTAAATCTATCTAGATCTACTAATTCAAATTCATAAGCAGACTTAATCTATCATTGGTTGAACCATTTGTCACTCCCTAAGCCTCTTCCACCATATCCTAACTCTTTGGGTCCAGTTACTCATCCTAGATCTAGATCTCAATATATCTTGGTCTTCCTTTATTGCATCATCACATTTCCCTAGGAAGCCTTGATTGTATTCGCTAGCCTTCACTGGCTAAGCTAGGCACTCCCCCTTGGTCTTGCTTAGGCTTGATCTAAAGTGAAGAGTGCCTTGGTTATCGTGACACCAAGCTTGCATTGGGAACCATGACATCTCTTGGGTCACCTCTTTAGTTGTCCAACACCTCTACCATCCTGAATAGGATACCTTTAGGGACAACTACAAGTTGTGTGATAAGAGAACCTTAGCCTCTAATCTAGTAACCTCACTTCTAAATCTATCAATTTCAACAAGTTCTATTGAACTTCCCCCTTGTATCTATGTTTTCTATATCTTTAAGTCTCATTTCCCAAAAGTGAGATTTGTAGTAAACTTCTCTTCTGGGACAAATCCGTCCTCTTCCTTTGAGGCAGATTCTACAAGATTTTTTTCTTCCTTAGAAATTTTTTTTCTAATAAATTTGTATTCTTCTATAACAAATTATTGAGGTTCTATAACAAATTTCTCCTCTTTTGCAGTAGTTGTGCAAGGTTATTACACTAATCCTCAATTGTGTTTTCAAGTTCCAAATCTATATCAGCATGGACTCCCTCATGTGAAGTATATGGTGAACATTCATGTTTCTCTTCAATGGCTTGGACAAGGGCATCCTAGCCTCTCTAGGATTCATAGAATTCTGTTTTTTCTAGATTGAATAACACACATTTTGGGGGAAATGGATGTAAATCAAGGTTTGTTAAAGTCAGTGGGTTTGATAGTTGAAGGGATATCTTACACCCAGGTGATATATTATGTTAATATTCTTTTTCAATGTATTAGATTCCATCAGTATAATTGCCATCTTTTGGATTGTGAAAAAACCTTAATGAAGAAAGTTTGGAAGAGGAAAGGAAATGATGATAGTGTCAATGAGGATAAGGGTCATTCTAAGGTGTTGTTGTTCATAACAATGATATGGTGGATGGTCAAACATAGGAGGAAGGATAAGTGTAGAGGTAGCTAAGGGATCCAAAGGAAATATGTCATTTTGTGAAGGGTGTTCTAGTGGTGGAAGATATCTCTATTATTTTTATGCTTTATTGTTTGCATTAGTTGGATGGCCCTCACAAAATTTGTGAGTAGACATGGCTCCTGTTTTCTTCTCAAAGAAGACAAACTTCTACCAAGAGCAATCATGACAACTGCTGGAAAAAAGGGAATGCAATATACTTTACAAATAAAAGATGGAAACATAGATGAAGATAAAATCCCAGAAGAAATATTACAGAATTAGATCTGATGACTTACCTAATGGGAAGAACCTTCCTTGTACTCAAGTTTTAACTTTTAGATCAAATCTTGCCTCTCATAGGCAATTCAATAACTAGAACAAACTGGCCCTTAGTTAAGGGAATAAACATACCTAAGAGAGAGAGACCATACATGTTGATAAAAAGGACAGACAAGTACAACAGTAGAACCAACCACTCAAAGAGCTACGACACAATCAATATCAGTGCAAAAAATAAACCAACACACCAAAGTATCCCTCAAACAATCAAAGATAGTCAACGCAACAAAAATTCAACCACAACAAGCCGTAGTATGGAATTTCACAGGTGAAGGAGGGAGAATGAAAAATTGATGTAGAAACCCTCATAAAGGACTGTGCTAAGTAAGGATAGGTTCGGTGTTGCAAGTAGACCCAAAAACCAAAAAACACTAAAGCGGAGAAATCCTTCAAACCCTTGACATCATAAACAAGTGTGATTGAAAACTCTAGATCAACTGTGCCAAAATAGAGTTCAAAGTGCCATAAAGACATCACTCTCAACAAAGGCTATACTAGTTCTTATATCCTCTCAAAGACTTCCTAGAAGATCCTTCTAAGTGATGTTAGGGCTCCTCTTATAATTAGGGTAGGCATGACATCATCAATTTATAAGTCAAATTAAAGTGGTAATTAGTAAACAAATTAAGTATGGCACATAGCTAAAAGAAGGGTCAACAAAAAATCTAACTACAATAGGGATAACCACAAGTCAACACACCAAGAGGGATAACTACAAACATAACAAAAGCACTGCACTAACCACAAATTCAACATAACATAACAAGTGGGCTAACCAAAAAGTCAACATAACATAACAAGTGAGATAACCACAAATTCAACATAGCATAACAAGACTCTCTCTCAAATATATGTTGTATACATATGTCCCATGCAACAACTGAAAGTTTATCATCACTATATAGGAAGGGTTCCACCTGGAAGATGTGATCCTCTCATCCTCATTTAGGTTCTATCGGAATCTGACTTTCAAAACACCCAACCAAGGGGAAACCAAACATGGAAGCATGGGCCTAATGAAGAACAAAAAATTCCGAATACACTTGCACCAACAAACGTAGTGAACCAAGATAGTACAATTTTACCATTAAAACATAATTTTCATCTCTGTCAACTAATACATTAAAACATAATTTTCATCTCTTTCAACTACTACATTAAAGCACAATTTTCATCTCTTTCAACTTTAACACTCCCAAGAGGTCCCTGTGTTAAAGTTGAAACATACAAGAACAATAGCATGTACATGACAACAGTAGTAGTATGCCTATTTAAACAAAATTATAACAGTAGTAATAGATCTAACTCACAATATAAAATACCAAGTCTAATTACTTAACAAATCAAATAACAAAATAACAAATCTAGAAAAGTAGAAAGAGCATAAAACGAACTTTACTCCTATATTTTGTTGGAATATTATCACCATAATTTTTTATATTTGCATGCATGCATGCATCTAGTCATCATGCATGCATCTAGTCATCAGTTCGGTGGTCTCCCTAGCACCTAGAGCCTATTTTCAGCTCCCTAAAGCCTATCTTCATTCTCCAGTAACCCTCCTACCTACCTAATGCACCTTGTTTTCCTCAGCTGGATGACATATGCACCTTATCTCACCTACCTGGAGTTTAACAGTCAGTTAGAGCATTGATTGACCAATTCTTGCATTTATTGCTCAGTTTAACTACCTGTAGCTCCCAGTTGTCTATTTTGGAGTGCCACTTGACCTTCTGACAACCTCATGCGCCCAACTTGGAGTCTCCATCCCTTGATTTGTGCTTACATGGCTCTGTTAGACTTAGTTAGACTCATTTGAATGACTTTTGACTATTTGTTACTACTGCAACTACTTAGATGATGTCTCCAATGTTATCCAAGCTACACATTAAGGATGATTCGAATGACCTTAGCTCAATTCGAATTCTCTTGATAGTTATTGTATTGTATTCAGTTATTCAGAGTGCCATCTTACAACTGATGTGTGTTTATACTGCTATTCTCCATTTTCTATGTTCATGAGTGATTATTGATTCTTCTTTCCTCTATACAATCCATTAGTGAGATTAGTGAGATCTATTGTGGCTGTGAGATCTCCCTGTAGATTATCACATGGTATCAGAGCTGGAAACAACTATTCAAATTGCAGCAGCAGTAGTTGCAATAGTTGCAACAATTCTTTGAGCAGTTGTCTTTCATTGAGCACTAGAAGCCTCTGGTTTTCCACAGCAAATCCTAGTGCTATTTCCTTGAATTCACTGAAGAAATTGAGTGAGATCTAGCCAGGTGTGAAGGACCCAGTCACATGTGCTCAGTGTCCTAAGGTAGTGTTCAATTCGAATTGCAGCAGATCTCCATTTACAATTCTCATTGTTTTGCAGGTTATCTCCATCATTCGAATCCATCTTCAACAGCTACTATGGATCTCCATTGTTTTTGTAGGTTATTCTAATTTCTCTGCAGTTGCAGCAGTTTTCGGCAGTTGTAGCAGTTTTGAAGTTTTCTGCAGTTGCAACAGTTTTGATGTCTTCTACAGTTGCAGTAGTTTTCTGTAGTTGCAGTTGTTTTCTGCAATTGCAGCAGTAGATTCAAATTCTACAATAGCTTCCATGGATTTGAAAGCAATTCCTTCTCTCTCTTCATACAACTATGAAGAATGGAAACCAAATATGACATTATACTTGAAGAGATATGGTGTTTTCAATATGTGTATTGATGTTAAGAGAGATTTTGCTTCCTATGAAGAGGAAGAAGATTGGCTAGATGATTGTGACAGAGACTCAACAAAAATATGTACTTCTATGATTTCCAATATGGAATACCTCATTGATTCTATAGAACATCCAAGTGATAACTCGACAAGATTGGATAGATTATTTGGAAAGAAGGAATAGGATGATGTTAGCCATTTGGAGAACAAACCCAGTAGTACTACCTTCGGCTCTCTCTCTAATCATGATTTGGCCTCAATCATCTCCCATGATCAAGTTGTTCAAAATGAAGAAGAAGATGCAGTTGCAGCAGTTTCAAAATTTTCTACAGTTGCAGCAGCTTCAAAGTCTTCTGCAGTTGCAGCAGTCCTCTGTAGTTACAGCAGTTTTCTATAGTGACAACTGCAAATTCACATGAAGTTGAAATACAAGACATGGTTTCATGATTTGATCCATCTTCTGATTCAAATTATGAGCAAGAGATGTCATCTACTACTCTAGAAGTTGAAGAGACTTTCAAAATCTCTACTTCCCATGAGCTTGTTGATGTGCAAGATGATAACCTACTGATTATTTTAGAGGTAAAAACAGATTTGGGAGGCAATGCATTCACCCTCCTTGATCGAATACTTCCTATGGACTCCTATTTGGTCATTGGCACATGTTTTCATAGTTTCACTGAAGATGGAAGACACCATCATTCGCTTGGGTTCAAGTCTCTTGCATATCCTTGTGATTTTGGTTTTGATCTCAACCCTGCTAGTTCAAAAGAGATCATAAGAAACCATCTTTCAATTCTTGGAGCTGATTTGAATTCCAATCCATCACCATTATATCATAGTTCATTTGGTTATGATCTCACCTATGTTGGTTCAAAGGAGATATCAAAGAGCTATCTACACATTCATGGAGTTGATTCTACCTCTGTTGGTTCGAGATGCTCCATAATGATATTCATATTATGTTTTTGGAGCATGATCCACTTCTTACCAAGGGGGGGATAACTCTTTTTAAGAGAATGCTAGATCTAGATCCATAAGAACCTGAAGATCTATCAACTAAAAGTGAAGATGAGCAAATGGGAGATCCAATTCCATAAGAACCTGATGATCTCTCAACTGATGATCCTCCTCTTCCGAGTTGGGAAGCCACTACTCTTAGATCTGCTGGAGATCTTGTGGGAGATCCACTTGATCAAAGGAGAACTAGATTTGATTTTCAGAATGGAAGGTTTCATCCTTCTCACATAACTGATCCATTTCTTGTTGATCGATCAGTCTTTGGTAAAGAGGTTCACTTTCCTCCTTCTTGGGTAAGTGACGCCATGCTAAATTAGCATCCTTCAGTTTATTTTGAGGGCAGGCTTTCTTCCCACTGGTTTTTCCCTCTTTCCTCATTTATTATTTAGATTGTTGTATGGGGTGACCTTTGGTCTCAGTCACCAGGGCCCTACTTTTCAATTTTCAGTTACTACCTCATAGTATAGCTTGCGGGGGCATGTTGGAATATTATCACAATAATTTTTATATTTCCATGCATGCATGCATTCTGCATGCACCCATTCATCATGCATGCATCTGTATGCATCCAGTCATCAGTTTGGTGGTCTCCCTAGCACCTAGAGCCTATTTTCAGCTCCCTAGAGCCTGTCTTAAGCCCCCAGTAGCCCTCCTACCTACCTGATGTTCCTTGTTTTCCTCACCTGGTTGAAATATGCGCCTTATCTCACCTACTAGGAGTTTAACAATTAGTTAGAGCATTGATTGACTAGTTCTTGCATTTATTGCTCAGTTTAACAGCCTGTAGCTCCCAATTATCTATTTTGGAGTGCCACTTGACCTTCTGGCAGCCTCATGTGCCCACCTTGGAGTCTCCATCCACTGATTTGTGCTCACATGGCTCAGTTAGACTTAGATAGACTCATTTGACTCACTTTTGACTATTTGTGACTACTGCCACTGGTTGGATGATGTCTCCAATGTTATCCAAGCTACACACTGAGGATGATTCGAATGACCTTAGCTCAATTCGAATTCTATTGACAGTTATTGTATTGTATTCAGTTATTCAGAGTGCTAGCTTACAACTGATGTATGATTATACTGTTGTTCTCCATTTTCTGTGTTCATGAGTGATTATTGATTCTTCTTTCTTCTCTGCAATTCATTAGTGAGATTAGTGAGATTTGTTGTATATGTGAGATCTCCTTGTATATTATAACATATTTCAGTAAAACACCCAACCAAGGGGAAACCAAACATGGAATCCTAGGCCTAATGAAGAACAAAAAATTCCCAATACACTCACACAAACAAATTTAGTGAACCAAGATAGTACAGTTGTAACATAAAAACATAATTTTCATCTCTTTCAACTACTACATCAAAACATAATTTTTTTAATGTCCAATGGGTGACCAAAAGATAGGTCAATGGAATTGCTAAGTATAGTGATGTCAAATACCATGCGGGAGCACTAAAGTGGATCCCATAAAGAAATGCAATGGAAAGCAATAAAGAGTTTGAATTGGATCAGGAATAAATTGGGGAAAACTCAAAATATCTCAACAAGTACAATATTATAAAGATATATACACATTTTGGCATGTGCCCAACAAAGGTTGAATTAAGTGAGTATAACTCGGGAAAACTAGGCTTAAATTTTTATTAATCATGATTCAAATTTTGACTCATAATCAGTCACTAGTCAAACCAAGTCTAAGTCAAGAAGATATTGAAAAAAATCATTTGGAGTCCAATCATAGTCAAATTCTGTGAATTGCAAGTTTTACTTGCAATATGAGTGGTAATTATGTTGTACAGTATTGTGGGTTTCATAACCAGCATGCCAAAGTATCCCTCAAATAGTCAAAGGTAGTCAACGTAGAAAAATCACAGAAGAAATATGAAAAAATCAAATCTAATGAATTACCTGATGGGAAGAACCTTCCTTGTACTCATATTTTAACTTTTAGATCAAATCTTGCTTCTCAGAGGCAAGTCAATAACTGGAACAAAATGGCCCTTAGTTAAGGGGATAAACATACCTGAGAGTGGGAGACCATAAATGTTGATAAAAAGGACATCAAAGTATAGCAGAAGAACCATCCACTCAAAGAGGTACGTCATAGACACGATCAACCCAAAAACATCAACCAGCACGCCAAATTTTCCCTCAAATAGTCAAAGACAAAAAACACAACAAAAACACAACCACAACAAGTACCATTATGGAATCACACGTGTGAAGGAGGGGGAATGAAAATTGTTGTAGAAACCCTCATAAAGGACAGTTTTCAGTAAGGATAGGTTTGGCATTTCAAGTAGATCCAAAAACCAAATAATGCTCAAGCAGAGAAAACCTTCAAAACCTTGACGTCATAAACAAGTGTTCCTAAAATCCCTAGATCAACCATGCCAAAACAGAGCTCAAAGTGCCATAAAGACATCGCTCTCAAAAAACGATATACTAGTTCTTATGGCCTCTCAAAGACTTCCTAGAAGATCCTTCTAAGTGAAGTCAAGGCTTCTCTTACAATTAGGATAGGCATGATGTCATCAATTTATAAATCAAATCAAAGTGGTAAGTAAACAAATTAAGGAGCGTGCACATCTAAAAGAAGGGTCAACGAAAAGCTAACCACAAGAGGGATAACCAAAATTCAACACACCAAGAGGGATAACCACAAACAAAACATAAAAAGTGGACTAACCACAAAGTCAACATAACATAACAAGTGGTCTAACCACAAAGTCAACATAACAAAAGTCAGCATAACATAATAGGTGGGCTAACCACAAAGTCAACGTAACATAACAAGACTATCTCTCAAAGATATGTGGTCCACATATTTCCCATGCAAAAAATGCAAGTTTATCATCACTATATAAGAAGGGTTGAACCTGCTGGAAGATGTGATCCTCTCATACTCATTTAGGTTATGCCAGAATCTGACTTTCAAAACACCCAACCAAGGGGAAACCAAATATGGAAGTGTAGGCCTAATGAAGAAAAAAAATTCTCAATGCACTTGCACCAACAAACTTAGTGAACCAATATAGCAAAGCTATAACATTAAAACATAATTTTCATCTCTTTCAACTACTACATTATAACATAATTTTCATCTCCTTCAACGTTAACACTCCCAAGAGGTCCTTGTGTTAACGTTGAAACATATAGTAAAAATAACATGTAAATGACAGTAGCAATAGTATGACTATTTAGACAAAGTTATAACAGCAGTAATAGATCTAACTCTTAATACAAAAGAACAAGTCTGATTACCTAATGCAATGTTCAATATCACTACAAAGCTCTCATGAGGTATAGACATTTAAACAAAAAAAATATGTATGACCTTGACAAGAAAAAGGCCCTGAAAGTTCCATAAGCCCAAGTACAATCATTTATTTTCTCGATTTCTTTATCTTTTGCAGTATCATGTAATCCAAAAGGATGTCAGATGTGACTTCTACCCCTTCAATTCGTGTGTTCTTTGTATGTCTCGTTAATGACCTGACACTAGGTCAAGGATGCTGCAAGGGGGGTGGGACAACAACTACAATATGAAATCAATGTTAAATTGGCATTTTTAGTTATTATTATTACAAGTGTTTTATATAAATAATAAGAGCAGTAGAGCATTCTTTACCTACTTCAGTAGTGGAGGCATGATGAGTAGTTTCGAATGTGGCAATATGTTCCTCATATTGTCTGGGCTCATCCACTACATGCTCTGCAGTTGAAAGAAGAAAGGTTATAATTCATACACCATTCGCAATTAAATATTTTTATTTGTAATACCTTCTACAATTTTTTTTTAACACATGAAATACCTCCAGTACCAAGCTGAGCACTTCTTTCAAGTGGCACTCCACCATCATTGGGCTCATTTGTTGATCTAGTACTTGGGGCATTTATATTTAGATTGCTTGTGTGGTTAAATGAAACAAACACATTAATTTATGGCCGAAAATAATAACCAATATTAGATTGTGCAAATAAGAAATTATAAATCCTATTCGTTGCTTTTATTTACATGAGCGTTGGGTTTGGTGTCAAAAGGTTTTGTTTTCCCCAATCTTCTCCTATGTTCAACCAAGGATTTATAGTTGTGGTAGTAGGCATGCCTGAGTTCTTCCTCCATAGGAGCCTCTTTGAATTCTGCACCCTACAATTATGCATAAGGGCATCAATTTTGCTTCTTTTGCAATATTAAATTAAAATTTCTAACAATTTATAATTTGGATGCAAATTATTTTATTCTATACTTGCAAATCGTGCAGCCACTTTCGAGAAACCACGCGGGCCAAGTTTAAGATGTCCATGTTTATCTATCCTAGCCTTGGTAGCTTTGGGTGTATCTGGGAGCCTATATTCAAAAGATTCAAATACTTAGCTAGTTCTCACAATGATGATAAAGAATCATAAATACATTATTAAAAGTGCCTCATACCTTCCTGGTCCGGGTGGTGTCTTGCCTTCTTTTTGGAGCACCTTTTCTCATGAATCACGCATGAGGGCCTTCCAGAACATCTCTAGTATCGGTGGAGGGTGCTCATAGTTAGGGTCATTTTTCAGATGAACCCTATATTGGTAAGGGAGATATCTTAAATATAAGCCTACCTTTACGACAACTCCAACTTTGTTAAAGGTACCCTCACCAAACAACCCAACCAACTTGTTCATAAATTCATCCTTTACTTTTGAACTTTGGGAATTTCAGCTTGTTTGTATGGTGGGCCCAAACATATCCAAGGCTAGGTCATTCATGGGTCCATAAAATACATCGTTTCCAGGAAAACGATATTATCATTAGTTTTAAATAATTGATAATTATATGTAAATTTCAATTGGATTATACAAAATATTAAAAATACTTCTTACATACCTGTAAGCTTATTAGTTTTCATGGGGATGGGTTCATCGTCTACCAAAAATGAAACCTTTAAATTTTCTCGTGCTAGTAACACGTTTTATCCCCATGAAATATTCCTTCACAATCTACCATGGCATCATGCTCTGCATCAACTGCATCGTGTGCAGATCCTGGCATGTGTTGTTCAGGCCAGGGTGTACTACTAGTGGAATTAGGGCTAGGGAGTGTATCAGTTAGAGTTACTAGTGTTCCAGTCCTAGGTGAAGCAATGACACTGCTACCTGCGCCGACCCCACTAGTCCTCACACCATAAGGATCACCTTGCACCTCCTAAAAGACCTATAAAACTAAGAGTTTTGTTATAAAGAAACAGTATAATTATAATCATGAATAATTAAAAAAATAAATGGGATAATTGAAGATGTTTCTTACCCAATCTCACGAATCTCATGCATCATGGTATCCAATCTATCTCTTATCTCTTGTGCCTTTGGCATAGTCAATAATAAATAAGTGAATTCCATGTTTTTTTTAATTAAAAGATTTTTTACTGTGTGCACAAGGTCAACTGACAAAACAATTTCTTATTCACTTGGCACTTCCTCGGTAGCATCTGTGGACTTCTGTGATGCCACCTCCTTTCCCATGTTGCCATGTTGATCAACATGGAAGAATACATAATAATGCACATAATGCATCCACCATTTCACAAAAATTAGTTATGACAATTTGAAATGAACAAGAATCTATGCATTTTGTAAATTATTATTTTTTCTCCTTATATTTTTATAAAAAATCAAACAAAAACATATTATTCATATTAAGTCCAAATACAAACAACTTTGTATCTATAATGAATGAAAGTAAAATTAACTAAGTATGAACTATAACAAAACTAGTGTTTTTCAAGAACATGAATTATTCAAATGTTGAATTCACTAACATAATGCATGGCAACTTTTTACAGTAAATGTTAAATATAAAATACAAGAGTCATTCCTTATATGTTGGGTAAAACAGTATACATACTGTTGTATATATTCGATTCAAATTGTAGTCAACCAACAACTCTTTTCCTATAGGTATTGATTTTATTTCACATACGAATATCTAGTTTCCTTCATGCCCGACAAATATGCAATTGGGTTGCTTATTTGTTGTCGTGGGTCATATACTGTTTATAAACCCTACAATATTCCCTATTTCTTTTGGAATTCCACCAATATACATTGATTCTCCTTTTTTCTTATCATTGTCTTTTAGTTGTAAATAATTTGCAGCTACGCCATATCTTCGCATACTTTAGGTATATTGGACTAGGTTTATCAAATATATGTAGTTGTAACATGTTCTGACATACTCCATCAATTCAATTAATCCGCCATCGTGTAACTTTATTCCAACCATGGAAAATAGCCCCAAAACATTCAATGACGATGGAGCAATGTGGTATATGCTTCCATCAACACAAAAATAAGTGTTAATTTGAGGAAGATCCTTGGGTACCCATCATTTCACTAGATGTTTGTACTTCAAGGGCACCTTGATGTTTCCTATGCTCTCATCACCATAAGAACATGACCCCACTTTAGCAAGAAAAAATATGAATCATCTATTGATTTTTCTTTTGATCTTTTCAGCTCTAGTTGATCTCTGCTCATTAGATGTATTAGATGTCCCAATTTCCTCTATTCTACCCAAACTTCACTTGCTTGACGAGGATAGATATGACAAGTATATGTTTGGTTGTACGTCCTATAACAGTCCATCGAGTGAGATAAACAATTAGTGAGTGTCATAAACTCAGAGTGACTAGGTCAATCATATATAATATATGGTAAAAAATTATATGATAAAAAATGTCAATTTATGCTACTTAAATTATATGGTCAATCATATATAATAAAAAGAAAGGAAAATACATAATCACTATTTTTTTTCAAGTTGCTAAACAAGTTAATGAGAGAAAGGTCGTATAGGAAATATCACTTGCATATGACATTATTTCCCATGGATATATGCATGCTTCATGACCCATGGAGAAGGGTTTGTCTTAGAATATGTATAAACTCCTCATTTATTCAGTGCTACAATAGATAATTGCTAGTTCCTACCTATAGATGTTGGTCTCTTGTAAGTCAGTATGGACAGTAGAAAATGAATTCCATGACATCATGGTAGATAAATGAAGGACGTGATTGATATGCATTTGGATATCATATACTCAGTTTTCATTTTTTTACTTGAATTCAGTTTTCATTTGGATGTGGCCATTCCTCAAATAGAAATTTGTTTTTTTCTAGTTATTTTTTAGGGTCGAGGGACTAAGGGCAAGGAACTCATGGAGGCAACGCTTGCCATTGAATTTTTCTAGCTTTAAATTCATTTTCCTAAACTAATGAATATATGTTGCTAAGAATCTTTCCAAGAACTTAGAATATAGAGAGAAACTAAGGTATTAAATTACATCATATTTTTTGTCAAGATCCTCCATTCTTTGTAGAATTTTAAAAATTGAATTTCCGTTGCTTTTAATTGCAAAGGCTACTAACCCCTTAACTTGCTGATACAATTCTAACATTCAGGAATATTTGGAATCTTTACTCTTCGAGTGATCAAATTTGGGGACTTATGCCATAATCTTTGCATCAATACTTGCACTTGAATTTTTCCCATGTTTCTTTTTAACTTATTCCTCTATGGTTTCTACATCATGTTTAACCTATACGAAGAAGCATACATGATAGGCCTTTGTAGTAACCATTGCAAGGCTAGGATTCTTACTTCCCTTGACCTCCCCTTCTTTTCACCTTCCATCTTACTTAGTCTTAAGTGGATGCCCTCTATAGGAATTCTTAGAATCCCACATGTATGAGGGATTGAACTTTTGTTAGGTAATAACACACATAGTTTTAAAGCCACAACTACCAAACCTTCTATCACAACTATTAAGAGACAAAATCATTCATGATGTTTACCAAGAGTGGAGAAAGGGTAAAATATAGCTTCTTCCCTTCTTTGAATTGGGTCTTACGAGAGGGGTGATCCAAGTGGGAGTTCCTGTAATATCCCTGATCCGATATCAGATGATATTATCTCAAAATTCAAACTTCAAATCAGAAATTCTGCAAGCAGTAACTTGTTCTCAAAACTAGTGAAGAAGGAACTAGACTAGGTCATTGATTAACCCACCCAAAGCTTGAATGATGAAAAATTTTGGATTTGAAAAATGTACTAGGATGTGTGCAAGAGCAAGTATATAATAATCAAGGCTAGTTTCATATTCCTATGCACAAAGTACTAGGGCCATTTACGTTTCGAACATCAACCAGGATGAAGTCTACTCCGAGGTTTCCTGGGCACACCAACATATGCATACTAGACCATCCAATTACTCTTGAAATTAACAAGGGGATGGATATCAGTCACTAACCCCCAATTTTATGATGGACAAAAGTTACTGATGATTTGGGAGGATCTAGTAGTGTTTGGAGGAAAAGGGAGAGAGAGCGCTAGGTAGGATTGCTCCACTAGCTTGTTTCCAGGATCTTCCAAACAATCTGATATGGCCAAGAATTATCAATATGATGGTGGTATGGTATTTATAAATATCTCAAAGACCTAACATGTCTGGCAAAACTGAAATTGAGCATACAAAGACCATTTTATTAAACAAACTGCAAAACTAGTCAAATAAAAGGGCACAATGAACTAGTCTTTAGAAATATGAATACAAGCAGTCCTAAAGGATCAGGAATTTCTGATTGCTTTATTGGGATGGATTCTAAAGAAAATTTAAAACCTACAACAACTTTCATAAAGGAAAATAGTTATTCAGAGCTCTACATATTGAAAATACTAGAAAACTAGTCAATTGAAGATGTATAATGAGCTAGTTTTGAAACATATGGGCTCAAACAACCAAAGGAGGATCTATAAACCCTCTTATAATATTTAATGTGGATATGATATGAAATATACATAAGAAGAAAATAAAAATTACAAACTCTGAGCAACAATTGTATATATTTCAACCTTCAAACTTTCAGAATGTCTCCAATACATAGAGTTCTTTACAAAATTGTGAAACTAAGACTGCTATGAAGAGTAGTAAAGAGGAATTCTTTGGTGGATATGAAAATATGATGAATTTAGAACAGGTGGATTATCATGGAAGTTGCACCAAGACTTAGGAGCTGCTCATGGATGCATTCACCAAACTATATATAAAAGCAAGGGCACATTCTTCACAACTAGAACCCCAGATCTAATAAAATGGCCATAACTTGCTCATTCGGACACCTTTTTTGATGAAAAAAAAAGTGTTTCCTATTGGAAACGATGCTACAGACATAATGGGATAGGTATCAAAGTCCAAATATGCTCAAAAAATTAGAAACCATAACCTCCATTTCGTCCCTTCAACATTGTTTCCATTGAATGAGAAGAATACTTTACAAGATAAAAAGAAGAGAGGATGTAATCACAGAGCATGGATCAGATTTGAAAATTGGTCATCAATATCTACACTAGATCATGTGTAGAATACTATAGTAGGAACTATGGGGCACATCTCCCACAGGTGGCTAAGGGTGCATCACCAAAGCCTAGAGAAGCTTGAGCTTACTCACATACAAACAATAAACTGCCAAAAGATGTCCAAGTGGTGCACCCTCCTTATTTTATAGGAAATATGACTTGTTGAGCAAGTTAAGTTGTTAATGAACCACCTTATCCTCATCTAACGTGCATTGCTTGACTGAGTCGGCACTTTCTTGCTTTTACACTAACTAGCTTTTGCTTTCTTTTAGAAACTTCCCTCTAGGTTTTCTGGATGTTTCCTTCCTTTTGCAACTTGTATTACTTTTGTTCTTTTTGGAAACTGTGCCCTCCTTATATTTCTATAATTTTCTACTTTTCCTCCTTGCCTTCTTTATGCACTACTTTTGTTAGTTTCCTTCTTTTTTTCCTAACACCTTACTTTGTGCTGCTTTCCTCTAGTTTCCTTCTTTTTTGCTTTGCTCTGCTTTTCTTTCACTTTCCTCTTTGGTTGACAACTCATTGGGATAATATTATCTCCTTATGCACCCTTGTCATCATCCAACTCATCATCACATGTAATTAATAATTAAATACAAAAATAATAATTACATCTCCTTCAATTTAATTAATTAAAACAACTATAGGCTAAATTATTCCTAGTTAATAATTTAATTTCCTAAGTAATGTCGCCCCCTTATTAATTAATTAATTGACTTCCCTAAGATCCATGTAGTTTTAATGTGACATTGACTACTACTTGGTGCTGGAAAAATGGGAACATGATAGCCCTCCCCTCCCAAGCTTGCTTGTCCTCAAGTAAGAAACCAACTCCAACTCCAAACAAAGGTCCACCATGTTTCTGCTACACCGCTCTGATTATAGTCACTCTCCCAATGACTAATTCTTGAAAAAAAAAATTCATCCCAGCTAAGAAAGCTGAGAATAATTCCTTGATCCTACTATCTGTGCTGCATGTCTCCCAGTGGCATTGTTACTTGTGGAAAACTGTGATTCCAAAGAATTCCAGGGTCCCATTGTCTCAGCTACATCCTTCCAAACGTCAGGATCAACATGAATAATATATCATCATGGAGAATGTCTATACCACTCCACCATACTAGAATTTCATCACTTCCAATGCAAAACTGAACTTTCATGAGTCCCTCCAACCAATTGTGAAACTCCTTATGTTCCATGTGAAAACCAACATAGAGCCTCACATCGCTGCTATCCAATTGACATAGGTGACAATACCATGTCTTCAAGGCATCACATACCAACCATATATTCCCATACAACTTCTCACAAAATATGTATGATGTGTCCATAAAATTTCCACTGATGCAAACAACAAACTTACCCTTGGGGGTGCTTAGCTCCAATATGTATCCATTCACCTAATTAATGGATGAACAAACACTCCAACTGAATCCACTACTATGCATGATGGAGACATTAGGTAGATGCCTCTAATGTTGCTCATCAAACTGGTCAGGGACTAGTGTGCTTCTCAAACCCCAAGGTTTTGTTGATGTATATGTAACTTCGGAATGTATTTCATCAGTATATTATATGTATATTTATTGTACCCTTATAAGAGATGTGTTATTCCTCTATAAGGAAGTGTCGTCATGTGGATTGACAAGTGTCGCAAGTGTGTGTACTTGCCGATGGGTTATTAGACCACCTTATGGGGTCGGCCCTAATTAATATATAATATAATGTGGATGTACTAAAGTAGACAAGTCGGCCCCAGTAGGTCACTGGGCAAAAAGGTGAGTATAAATAGAGATAGGAGATCTCTATTTTACTCACTCGGAAAAGTATCTATCTCTCTCTCTGGAAAGTGGCACACTAGTGAGGAGGAGGAGGATCATCTGCTAGGAGACTATCTCTGTATTATTTGGTTGTATTTTGGTTGAGCCATTGCTCTCTCTATCTCTGAGGAAGTTGTGGGGTTTTTCACCTTAGGGTTTTTCCCACGGAAACTCTGTGTCTCTTGTCTCTATGCTTTTGATTCTTATGATGCTTGTGATGCTTGTCATATTATGATTGTCATGCATTGATATACTGTAGATGTTATTCTCTCAGCAAAGATCCTATAGTATTGTGATTTAATACTGAAAATTTAACATGGTATCAGAGCTTAACTGAGAAGAAGACATTTTGCAGTGACGGAAGCTTGTATTCCTTGTTTATTGGGTTTCTCTCCACAGTTTTTTGAAATTCAGTATAGTAGATTGGATCTACTCATCAAGGCGCATCTTTCTGTCCAATCAGATTTCAGTTCCGAGCATTTTCAGTTTTGGCCCTAAAAATTAGGGTTTCCACAAAAATAGGAATTTCTGGAAACTGAAGGTACAGCTGGAAGCTCCTTGCAAAAATCGAAGGTTTGAGCTTTGGATCGAGATTTTTGGCTGGGTAGATCTCCGGGAAACTCAAACCCTAATTCAGGGCTCTCCCTAGTGAACCCGGGAGGACAAAAAGTCAATTTTGAAGGACAAGACTTTGCTGATCTCAAATTCTAAATGTACTAGGCTGATCAGCTCTCCAAGGCGCATCTTTCTATCCTTTCAGAATTTTGAAATTCACATTTTGAATTTTTAGGGTTTCTCTAACAAACCCTAATCCGGGACCAGATCCAGTTTTCAACACTTCAAGAGGTAAGTTCTAAATCTTTTCTATTTCCATTTGAAGTACTCTTAAAGATGTCTCTTCACACCAAGCTTGAGGATAAGCTTGAAGGGGCTGATAACTTCCGAGCCTGGAAGTATAGGATTGGGCTAATCCTGGAAGAGAATGAGTTGGACTCATATGTGAAAGAAGACATCCTTATCCCAGAGGATGAAGAGGCCAAGGTATTGCACAAGAAGAACTTGGTCAAGGCAAAGAGAATCATTGCTGATTCTATCAAAGACCATCTCATACCCCATGTGTCTTCTCTCAAGACACCCAAAGAGATGTTTGAATCTTTGACCAAGCTATTTGAAGGAAAGAACATAAATCGGAAGATGACCCTGCGGAACCAATTGAAAGCAGTAAAGTTTCAGAATGGGGAAACCATTCAATCCTACTTTTCAAGGGTCTCTCAGATCAAGGAACAATTAGAAGCAGTAGATGAAATAGTGGAGAATGGTGAAGTGGTGATGACCACTCTAAATGGCCTACCCAGGTCATGGGATTCCTTTATTCAAGGAATTTGTGCAAGGAAGAAGTTGATCTCCTTCAGTAGACTTCGGGAAGAATGTTCTCAAGAAGAAGCTAGACTTATAGCTCGTGAGGAAAAGATGGGAGGTGAAGATCAAGCTCTTGCAGCTCACACCAAAAGAAGCAAAACCAAGAAGGATCACCCTCACCCCAAAAGATTTCATCAAAAGAATAAGAAGGACCTAAGATGCTTCACATGCAATGAGAAGGGTCACTTTGCTTCAGATTGTCCCAAGAACAAAAGGGATAATAAGAACAACTCCAGTGAGAAAAAGAAGGGCAGCAAAAGAAGGTTTCATGCTCATGCTGCCGAAGATGATGAACCTCCAAAGAAGAAGGCTAGGGCAGAAAGTGATAGTGATGATGACTCATCAAGTGAAGAAGAGTATGTTCTGATCTCTGCTCTTACAGGTACCATCTCCCATGGATGTAATGATTGGTTAATTGATAGTGGGGCCTCCAAACACATGACTGGGTTCAAGGAATCTTTTGTGAATCTTTCTGAACATGAATCACCCCATAAAGTGAAACTTGGGGATGATTATCAATACCCAATCAAAGGAAGTGGTGAAGCCTCCTACAATCTAGATTCTGGAAAATCATTGAAGATGAAAGAAGTACTTTATGTACCTGGGCTCAAGAAGAACTTACTCTCCATTTCTGCATTAGATGCAAAAGGTATGAGGGTTGCATTTGTGGATGGCCAAGTCCTAATGTGGCCAAAGGGAAAGACCATAGATGATGCAGTAGTGATTGGAAAGCAAGAGGGAGGTTTGTACAATTTGAAGGGACAACCTGAACATGCCATGGTGACATAAATACAAAGATTCATCCATAGTCATGGATCACATAGAGGTATGTATAATTTGTTTTTGCAAAAGTTAACTAATGAGTCATGCAGGTCATTGAAGAGAACAAGAACACATTGCTAGACATAACTAGCAAATATGGTGACCAGGTATGTGTTTCTTATATCATAGGATCTATCATATAAGTATGCATGGCATGATTGATGATGATTGTTCATAAAGTCATAAGTTTGAATAATCATGGGCATATGCATCTTACCTTAATTAATAATATGACTAACCAGAAGAGTCATAGGTTTGAGTAATTATAGGTTTATACATGTTATGTTTCTTATGATATGACTAACCATAAGAGTCCTATATAAACCTTGAATGCTAATGCTTATTATTTCTGTTTGAAATGATCATGACTATACATACTTGAGATTATTGTGTTTTAATGAATGTATGATTTTGTATGAGATTACAAGGATAACACAATCATGATACTAATAAGCATGCATAGGGACCAAGGATGAATATGAGTTCAAGAACAGGTAATCCAGGAAGCAAAGATCAAGAGGGAGCACACTCCAGTGGTTTCTGCAAGGGTGCAGATATTCAGAGGGAGTTTTCCATATCTCTACATTCCACAACAAGAAGGTTTAGAAGGACTCCAGCGGCTCCTGCAAGGAAGAAAAGACTCAGAGGGAGTCCACCCAACAAACAAACAAAGATAAGTATTTTAATTATCTTGCATATTTGTTTGCTTAAATAAAATTGTTCAATGATGTATATGCTCATGTTCCTAGACTTAGGATATGTATTGTGCATATTAGAATGATTGAATTAATGAACAATATACTACTAATATGCATGTGTTGGGTAAGTGGCCTATGGCACTGTACAACATTCCATTGCTACTTATCTAGAATGAAACCTCTTTGCTGACATGTTGGGAGTTGTGCACACTCTTAACAATGTTCTGGTAGAGATTGGAAGGCATCTAGAAAGTTACGGGATATGGATAAATGTTGTATTGAAGCATTGGCTAAGATAATTGCATGACTGCATGACTGTATGACATATTTCTTCATGTGTAAGAATTTGTTCTGAAAATTATGAGATGTTTCTAATCATGCAATTTAATCTGTTTTGTAGGAAAGACCGTATATCTTCACCTACAAAAGGACTACAACATTTGTTCCAGCAACAAAGATATCTATTGAAGATATTGAAATTCCCAGGATCTGGGATGAAGAAATGGAATGCCATGATCCGTCGATCATGAAGAATGATGTTTGGGATGCGATCCCAAGAGCTAAAGGGAAGTCTGTTGTGACTTCCGAATAGAACTTTCAGATCAAGCATGTTGCAGATGGCAGCATAGAGAAATATAAAAGTGATGAAATAGAAGATACACCAGATGGATTCAAGACAGCTTTCTTGAATGATGTAGTTGAAGAAGAAGCAGCCACTTCGTTCTGAGACACATGATAGGAAATCATATATGTGCAGAACTTGGTATGGTGAAGATAGATTGATTGCCGACACGCAGCGGAAGCTTACTACCGAGTTCGAGATGAAGAACTTGGGGATGATGCACTATTTGTTTTTGGCGTGGAGATGTGGCAGAATGCAGGTGGGATCTTTCTTGGTCAAGGGAAGTACACAGTAGATATCCTGAAGAGATTTGGGATGATGGATTGCAAAGCCATGGCCACACCTATGGCATCAAATCTGAAGCTTCTATGTGATGCTTCATCTGAGCCGGTTGATGTCTCTTTGTATCATCAGATGATTGGGTCCTTGATGTACTTGACGAACACGAGACCAGACATTTGCTTTGATGTGAACACATTGAGCCAGTTCCTGACGGATCCGAGGAGTGTTCACCTGGTTGCTGTAAAGCATGTTCTGAGGTACCTGAAGGATACAGTGTATTATGGGCTCAGATATGAGGCAAATCAAAAGTTTAACCTACAGGGTTATGTTGATTCAGATTGGGCTGGCAGTGCTGCAGATAGGAAGAGCACATCTGGGTGTTTCTTCAGTATGGGATCAGGTGTGATCTCTTGGTTTAGCAGGAAGCAGTCCTGCGTAGCACTGAGTACAGCTGAGGCAGAGTATGTTGCAGCCTGTTCAGCTAGTTGTGAGACAGTATGGCTAAGGAAGCTACTGTCTGAGTTATTTGATCTCCCGTTGGAGGCTACTGGTATCTTCTGTGATAACCAGAGTTGTGTGAAGCTGTCCGAGAACCCAGTGTTTCATGACAGGTCGAAACACATAGATCAAATATCACTATATCAGGGATATGGTGCAGAGAGGAGCTGTGAAGCTCCTGTATGTTGCGACGGACGAGCAGATTGCAGATGTGCTGACGAAGCCACTAGCCAGGGTGAAGTTCGAGTACTTCAGAGAGAGGCTTGGCGTTATTCAGATCAAGGACACTTCGAGGAAGAAGTGATGGACACATTTACTGAAGCCATTCCAAGCATGATTGAAGGAGGATCCTTCACATGGCTGTGGATGTAAGCGCTGGATGATGAGCATCAGGATGATGTTCTAGTTTCTGCTTGATATGATCAGTTGGATCATTTTATGTATGTATGTACGCATCATGTTGGATGCTGGATATGATCAGTTGGATCATTTTATGTATGTATGTACGCATCATGTTGGATGCTGGATATGATCAGTTGGATCATTTTATGTATGTATGTACGCATCATGTTGGATGCAGGATATGATCAGTTGGATCATTTTATGTATGTATGTACGCATCATGTTGGATGCAGGATATGATCAGTTGGATCATGTGTATGTATTGTTTATGCATCATGTTGGATGCTTGGACCATGTATCTGTATATGTATCAGGTGGATACATTGTATGATCAGGTGGATCATGTATGGTGATATGTATCATGTATTTGTATTTGTATCAGGTAGATACATTGATGATCAGGAGGATCATGTATGATGATATGTATCAGGTAGATACTTGGTATGCATCAGGTAGATGCATTGATGATCAGGAGGATCATGTATGATGATATGTATCAGGTAGATACTTGGTATGCATCAGGTAGATGCATTGATGATCAGGAGGATCATGTATGATACTTGGTATGCATCAGGAAGATGCATTGATGATCAGGTAGATCATGCAGCAGGATGTTGCAGTGATGATCAGGATGATCATAGATGACGAGCTTCAGGATGTTGCTCCAGATGACTTGCAGCAGGACGTTGCAGTGATTATGATCAGGACGATCATGAGTACATCAGGATGATGTATGGTGAGTATCAGGTTGATACTCTGTGGCCGTGGATCAGGTTGTGCAGATGAGCATGTCTGGGAGATCCTATAGGTCGGAGTTGTGTACCCGTAACAGCCTGGGATGCTCTTTCGAGACATTGCTCTGGGATGACATGTAATTCGTTGCCCTGGGAGATCTCAGGTCGGAGTTGTGTACCCGTAACATCCTGAGATGCTCTTGCGAGGTTTTGTCCTATGGCATGTAATTTGGGCCCTGGGAGATTTCAGGTCGGAGTTGTGTACCCGTAACATCCTGAGATGCTCTTGCGAGGTTTTGCCATGACCACATGTAATTTGTGCCCTAGGAGATCTCAGGTCGGAGTTGTGTACCCGTAACATCCTGAGATGCTCTTGCTAGGTTTTGTGGTGGACCACATGTAATTTGTGCCCTGGGAGATCTTAGGTCGGAGTTGTGTACCCGTAACATCCTAAGATGCTCTTTCGAGGTTTTGTGGTGGGGTCACATGTAATAGCGCCCTGGGAGATCCTACAGGTTGGAGTTGTGTACCCGTAATATCCTGGGATGCTCTTTCGAGGTTTTGTGACGCACGTAAAAGTCCTGAGGATTCCACAGTATGGCCAGTGATGATGAAGACCTGCAGGTGGTGGGCCTACATCCAGTATGAAAAAGGACTGGCTCTGTAGAACTTCCTATGACGAGTAGAGACAGAGATTGGACGAGATAGCAGCAGCAGTGACGATGACGATGACGATGCATCGATGATGATGATCCAGAGAAGAAGACTTGTCTAGCAAATCTGTGTCGAGAAATACCTTCCTTGTTAAGAGGGAGTGTTGATGTATATGTAACTTCGGAATGTATTTCATCAGTATATTATATGTATATTTATTGTACCCTTATAAGAGATGTGTTATTCCTCTATAAGGAAGTGTCGTCATGTGGATTGACAAGTGTCGCAAGTGTGTGTACTTGCCGATGGGTTATTAGACCACCTTATGGGGTCGGCCCTAATTAATATATAATATAATGTGGATGTACTAAAGTAGACAAGTCGGCCCCAGTAGGTCACTGGGCAAAAAGGTGAGTATAAATAGAGATAGGAGATCTCTATTTTACTCACTCGGAAAAGTATCTATCTCTCTCTCTGGAAAGTGGCGCACTAGTGAGGAGGAGGAGGATCATCTGCTAGGAGACTATCTCTGTATTATTTGGTTGTATTTTGGTTGAGCCATTGCTCTCTCTATCTCTGAGGAAGTTGTGGGGTTTTTCACCTTAGGGTTTTCCCCACGGAAACTTTGTGTCTCTTGTCTCTATGCTTTTGATTCTTATGATGCTTGTGATGCTTGTCATATTATGATTGTCATGCATTGATATACTGTAGATGTTATTCTCTCAGCAAAGATCCTATAGTATTGTGATTTAATACTGAAAATTTAACAGGTTTAACCATCAGGTCATCAAATAAGAGTGTGGAGCCTTGTTATCCTCATGCGACACCAAAAGAAAGAATCCCTTTAGCCAATCATCCCTATGTGTGTTGGCTTCCATATGTATGTGGGGTGAAGGAAAGTGAACCAACTCTTGGAAACAATTATCCACCAATCTTGTGGTTGTCTCAACCGAAATGAAATCATGTGCCTCCTTCAAAACTTTGCAACTTCCTCCATGAGGTAACTCATAATCTCTTTGGAAATGAACAAGTGCTTGGCCTCCATATTGCTCAACTCCAAACTCTCTAAGCACATGCAAATCAGTTTGTACTTCATGTGCCCAATCCACACAAGTACCAAAGATTAAAACGGTGTTGTTCAAATGACGAGGGTGAAAGTCCCATGTCCAATCACCAAAAGGGTAGGCATCATCAAAATTCCATGGGTGCCCATGCTGCTCATAAAAAGTGTAAAATGTATCAAATATTTTTCGATAAATGCAAGCAGGAATATCACTCATGTGTCTTATTTTCCAAACAGGAAAAAAAGAGACACTCCAACCTAATGGTTCAAATGGAAAGCAATGTGCTTCCCCATATGAATACTCCCAATGGCTCAACTCTCTGGCACTGGTCAAAGTATGCATGCAATCATAATATGTCCCAATCAATGAAGTCAAATGGGAACCATATGCACCTTTATGTGAGGTGGCATCAAAGATAGGCATGAGATGCCTCTATAACTGTTGGGGAGGAGCTGATGCCATCATTAAATGAGCTAGATCGAATGTGGGAGCCTTCTACTCCTCAAATGACATGGAAGAAGTAGAAGGGTTTGATGTAGGATCATGGACCAAAATATAGTCTCTGCAAACCTCATCCATCAAGCTAATGGATGCATCAACTCCATCCAAGGATGGTCCATCAAACATGAGCTCTTCTGATTCCTCAATGGAGGAATGACTCACTCAGGAAGAAGCTCAATTTCGCTATGGGAAAAAATATGTGCTTGGAACCCATCGCCTGCATTCCAAATATCCTCAGCACATGTATGTCATCATGCACCTCACGAAGCACCATCTCATGAGGTTCCTCCATAGAACTCTGAGTACAACCAACCATAACATTCTGGCTGATTGGAATGAGTAATCTTTGCAACTTTTGGTGAAGTTGCTCTATCTCCATATTGGATTCCAAGAGGGTACTTTTAGTGCTTCTCAAAGAATCTTGGGTGGCCATCAAATCATCATGGAGCTTGTAGATCTCCTCATCATACTTCAAGGATGCTCCATGCAACATATGCACAAGCTCATGCAAATAATTTATGTCAGAAAGCATGTGTGAAAAATTACCTTGGATTGTAGACATTGCTTTTTGAATCTTCTCCATTGCTTCAAGGAAAGATGAATCTTCTAATGAAGCGCATCTCTAGCAAGACTGTGAAACTAAAACATTGTTGGCTCCCCAACAAATTCCCCTTCATTTTGCGAATAAACACCCCCCCTCCCATCTAAAATTTTTAAGTACTTAGCTCTTAGTTTTTATCTTGCTTGATTTGATAGGTGATTTCATGGCTACCTTTCATTGATCCCTCACTCATTGCACCATTTTTTCTTGGACTTGGTTTTTATTTCACAAGGATTTGGTGATTTGGATAATCTTTATCATGTGACTATCTCGGCTTCTGGTGGTTGAAAATATTTACATACTCTCGTTTCTCATTTTGGACGACTCGTTATCTTAAGTGCATAGGAAAATGATTTTGTAGCATGAAGTATTTTTCTACCTTCTTATTAACCTGATCTAATTTATATATTTTTTTATCATTAATACTTATTTCTCTTCGTATATTTAATATTATTAATGATATGTAATAACAACTTAACTAGACTCTCTAATATTGAGTGAAAGTATTCTTTAATTATTTCATTATTTTATTTCTAAATTTACAACTCTTATCTCTAACTCATATAAGGTCTCGAGAATATAAAATAAATATATTTCAATACACTTTTTTTTAAGTCCCATTATTCTAATCTATATTTCAACACATAACTTCATCAACGTGAATATGGCCCAAAACTCTATAATATATAAAAAGGGAAATGAGAATTTTGAAATCACAAGCATTTACATGATACTTGGTAAAAGTGATTCTCATAGGTTCTTTTTCATCATTAAAGTATTATTTTATTAAACAATATTTCCATACCATTCTTTATATTGTATTTTTATGCTAGGGTTAGAGTGGCAAAGAGTTACGTTGATCAAGTATAAGCTCACAACGAAGTATACTTTCCCACTAAATTTTACGAGACTAGCATTTCGAACATTAAGGAGGGTGCGGTCATTCATATTTCATTGTGTTTGTAAAATCTACAGCCAAGAATTGCTACATCACCAATTCGCTAAAGGTCAATACCTTTCTTTATATTGTATTTTTATGCTACAGGTGTTGAAGGGTTAGAGTGGCAAAGAGTTACGTTGATCAAGTATAAGCTCACAACGAAGTATACTTTCCCACTAAATTTTACGAGACTAGCATTTTAAACATTAAGGAGGGTGCGGTCATTCATATTTCATTGTGTTTGTAAAATCTACAGCCAAGAATTGCTACATCACCAATTCGCTTAAGGTCAATGCCACGATATTGTTGTCATGAATCGAACGAAATTGCAGCACATTTACAATGTTAATTTTACGTTTAAGCTTTCAAAAAACCACCAAGAGTGTAGAGCCACATGCAAATCAAATATTGCCAAAATAATTTCAGATGTTTTCAAAGACCCGTCAAAATCATGCCCTATTTTATGGATGAATACCGTTTGCACTACTAATTTGAACTAATACCGTTCGCAATTCTATTTTTAGTTCAAATTAGTATAAATGAAGCATTTCTGTCGTATTTTAGTTGCATGCAAAAGACAATATGAAAGCTTAAATGAAGCATTTCTGTCGTATGTATCGATTCATGCAAAGGTTATCCATCTGGCACACAATTTGAAACTTTCACGTAGGTTCATTATGTGATCAAATTGATAGGATTTTAAAGAGATTTTAAAAGTGAGCGTGATTCAAGGATCCATTGAGATGTAACTTGTGAGCGTGGTTCAAGGATCCATTGAGATGTAACTTTTTCTTTTGCAGCTGTCAAAATCGTTACCAAAAAACGCTGGGTATGACTGCCATATTTTAGTTGCATGCATAAATGAAGCATTTCTGTCGTATCTATCGATTCATGCAAAGGTTATCCACGTGGCACACAATTTGAAACTTTCACGTAGGTTCATTATGTGATCAAATTGATAGGATTTTAAAGAGATTTTAATAATATAAATCTATGAATGTCAAAGTCTTTCATCGCCATGGAAAGTTGTCACGATTCTCACGAAACTGCTTCGTCGGCAACAAAAGATAGTTACAGCAGGTAGCGAGCATATCTACGATTCCAAGGAAATGCATTAAAGCATATCAATTCATGCAATGTTTGGCAGGCAGGGGATGCATCCCATTTTCTATATAAAGAGCATAAATTGTTATATGAAAGGGAGAGGGGGAATGCTATGTAGAAGTGGAGGAAATTATTTCATAATTTCTGTATTGTTTTTACTTAAGATTTCGAAGGGTAGCATGAAGGGGTTGATAGGAGTGATATGTTGTTCCTGTGCATTTTATAGCTATTATGAACTCATCCAAGGACAGGCAAATTATGTTACAGTGTCTTTATGTTTGGTACTATTGTAAACTTTCTTTTAATACTGCAAATTTTTGTTAATTCTTTCATGTTTTTATATACATATATTGTTGATGGAACACTTTTGAGATTTCTATAATCTATATATTTTTTTTCTTCGGATATCTCTTACTGTGGACTGAATTAATAACTATATTTTCTTATGATGGTAAATATTTTATAGTTATGATAATGGTATAGGGTACCTGCACGAAGTTGGTACCCAAAAGGGCAGCAATAACAGTACGCAAGGGAAAAAAAAAAGTGGCGTGCACGCGCTTACAAACACGCGCATGCGTCCCGGCTTCGGCAATGTCGAACGTCCACGTGGTTGAATCGACGTGGACAAAAGATGTGCACACGCGTCATTAACTCGTACGCACAAAAGTGCATGCATGCATTAATGACGCGTGCGCGCCCCTGTTTTTTTAATAAAAAAAAAACAAAGTACAGGTTTGTCATTTTCAACAAACCTGCGAGTGCTGACCGGCCATCAAGCACCTCGCAAGCATGTTGTGGAGCACCAAACGGCCTCATCAACGCCAACACTTCGAACCTCCACCACTCTGCCAATGTTGCCTCCAGGTAGGTGGTCAACGAACCTTCTATTTGTTGTTATTTTTGTTTTCCATTTCAATTTTAATTTAAAAAAAAATGCAATCCATTAAAAAAAAAAAAAAATTCATTGCAGGCCATCTACACCTAACAAGATGACAAACACACATAAACCATCATATGAAACAAATGAAACCAATGAAACTCGACCTTCAGAAGACAATATTGGAACGGACAATGAACCGAATGAAAACCCCGAAGATCAATTACACTAGGATTTAAATGAATTAAGGGTATTAAGCGTTGAATTGAAGAGCACCGAGGAACCCTCTCGGGTTTCCTTGGCTTCATCATTGCAAAACATTATTGAATCCATCAACATTGCATACAGTGAGATCACAAATCTGAGCCATTACAAGGCTCGAATGAGGGAACACTACTCCACTGAGATGTCCAAATAACAGCTAAAAGACCTCAACATCACCAAAGCCCAGTTGTACAACAAATTCATAGTTCCCTCGATAAGACAACCTCTAGATGTGAGGAAGAGATGGGTTTGCATGGATTGGTGTATTTACCATCCATGGAGAGATAACTGAAGAAAGAGATGGTTTATGGTGTTTGACAGGCTCCCGTGCAACAATTTGGAGGTCTCACAGTATTTCGTTCATAAATTGTGGGCTGAGTTTGAGCTAGGCTACCATGTCAACTATTTTGACATCACTGAGTTTCAGGGTGTCGGTCTTGCTCTACCCAAGATTGACCTTAGGCCCGCCGCAACCCACTTAGAGGACCTCCTGCACCCAGGAGAGAGCCAAACCCCCCTCGTCAGCTACCCGGGTTTTGTAGCGGCCTATATGAGATTGATGACTCAATTAGACGTGCCACACGTCATTTGCTTAGACATACCACATTTATGGCTATGTCTTCACAGAGCGAGGAGGACATCGATCAGAGAGACATAGCTACATGGTCTATGGGTGGTGGCCGGGACATGCCGGGTACAGGTGGAACCCAGGCGGGGCCTTCTAGTTCTACTGGAACAATAACATATCATTGTTCTCACTATGGTCATTCTTGCCATGGTCCTACGTAGCAACATTCCATAGAGAGCTACATGGAGCAGGTTAGCTATTGTTTTATTTAATGTTCAAGTATTTGTTGTGTTTTATTTGATATCGTATTGTTTAATATATTTAACTTTGAATTACACATTTTTGACTTTATTTGTTTTAATGTATAGTTATTTATGGCCGAGTCTCCATCCCCCTGGTGCGAGGACATCGGTTCCTTCGACCTAGATCTAGCCATGGCAGCAGCAGAGGAGATTGTGGCACCATACACACATGTAACTTCTTTACTTTGAATAATTAGATCTAGTTACGAGTAATTTGTGTTTAATAATTACAAATTAATTAGCACTAAGTAATTACCATATTATCATCGGATTTTATAGTTATGTTTATAATATTGTCTAAATTATTTGAGAGCTATAAATTCATATAATCCAACCAAACAAAAATGAAACCTTATAAAACATGAAAACCTAAGAAAACTAGAAACATTTGTTCATGTTCACTTTAGGCATCCTATACCTCTAATGATTATAGAAATGGGAGAGAATTTTTCAAAATCTATCATTCTTACTTGACCAATGATGGGCCCGCAGCTGGGGTTTTGGTTATGCCCACATTGTCCTTCATCCTCAAACTACCATCCAATGCTTGCTTGCTGTTCCTGTGCTTGACCAATGCCATGTGTGTTATTGATGCTTTTCCATTTGTCACCATGTCATACAAGTTATCTTTTCCATGTACTCTCCTTGTCCAAATCATCTTCAAATGACCACAATATGGGTCATTTGACACTTGGCTCAATAGGTGTGCTAATGGCTCCAATGCCCATCACTTGGTCCACCAAATCAACATTCGCTACCATGTCTTTATGCCATGTGTTCTTCAAGCTCAAACTTTGTCATTAATATTGTCATCAATGATAATAATAGACAACCATATTCATCAAGCTCTCCTCAATCTCCCAAAATCTTCACACATTGCTTCCTTAAAAATGAAACTTGTCTTCTATTTATACTCTTGTCTTCTATTTATAGTTTTATCATTAAGATGATTAATTAAATCAAATATGATTTATTTAATTATGGCCATGCCATGTCACCTTCTATGCCATCTCACCTTATTTAATTTTAATTTCATGCCATGTCACCTTTTATCCTTTCAAAATATTAAATGTGAGACACACATATGCCCTTAAGATGCCTGCAATGCACTCTTAAAAATGCCCGCAGTGGGCTCCACTTTGATGCCCACAAGGGCCATCAACACATGCCTGTATTGGTCTTGGATTATGCATGCAATTGTCTCATGTAAATCCTTGTAGGCCCTTATCAATATGCCCGCAATACACGACAAATTCCCTCAGTGGGTGCTTCAAAGAATGCCCGCAGGGTCCTTTTGATTATGCCCGCATGATGCTTTGAAATGCCCGCAAGGGGCCTTCCAAATGCTAGCACATCTTCTTTGTCCACCTCATCATCTTGTCTTTGTCCTCTAATCTTATTTTTTCCAATTCATCGTCCTCCATGTCACCAAGTTATCAATATTTCTTGTCACCAAGCATGTCCTCCTTGTCATGTTCCATGTCATCAAACACCATGCTTGACAAGTCATCAAGCTTGCTTGCTTGTCACTTGTCTTTGTCTTGTCCTTAGCTTTCCATGTCCTTCTTCCATGCTTGTCATAAACACTTGTCATGCTTTCAATGTTTGATGCTTGCCATGTTTGTCATAATTGTCACCTTTTCCATCCCTCAAGCCATCTCACCATCTCCATTGTTCTTTCCATATTGTGTATGCTCCATGTTCTTAACTCTTCCATGTCTTTGTCATTAATGTATTGTCATCAATGTCATTATCAAGTCCTTGTCATCAATCATTTTTCATGTCTCCACTTTGTCAAGTCTTCTACACTTGTCATTCTTGCTTGCCACTTGTCAAGTCATCAAAGCTTGTCATGTTTACCATTTGTCCAGTCAAGTCTTTGCCATGCCATCACTTCCCCCTTTGTCCTTAACGTGTTGTCATCAATGACAACTTTGGCCATCAAACACTTCAAGCATAAATTGTCAACCTTCTTTTCCAAATTATCATGGGCCCAATCCAGTGTGGGTCAAAGGACACGATCCCCACAACCATGTTGTTTACCAAGTCTTGAACAAATGGACTGCACCAATATAATAAAAATGTTATATAATATCCAAATCCCATCAAACCACTATTATCTAACTTGAATATAAATTAATTGCAGTCATTTTTTTAAGTACTATCGTTGTCATTCTCATTGGCATTGTGTTTAATATTGTTAAGATTGTTTTTATAAACTCAGTGTAAAAATTGTAGTGTTCGCACAGGTGTCCGCAGGATCCAGTGACTAGCCATCGCCACTGGGTATCAGCAGATCTCCACGTGCACATGTATCATGTGTATTAAAGAATATATTTAATTGCAAATATGATGGCTTGTCTATGTATATTTATATTTTTCTATATTAAACTATGAGGTTATAAATGTGTATGCAGGTGCGAGCACCTTGGCCTGGTAGTGCCGTTATTCCTCCCTCCCTGGCCTTTGGGACACTTTATATGCCAGTTGTATCCCTTGGCATACATGCCCCATTCCATGCATCCCTCCCCACCTCCTTCCATCCAACCCCCCCTCCTATCCAGCACCACAGTTCCATCCAACTCCCCCTTCCATTTCATATCCTACATCCCATCACCCCATCCCAACCTTTCCCTCACCTCCATATCAATTTCTCACGTTCCCACCCTCCCCCATCCGACCATGACACACCACCCATCCACAGTCACCCATCCCTCCACCAAAACATAGACCTCGGCCCCCCACATTCCCCCACCACACTCACTTCCCCTTCCAGGGTGCCTAGATCCATACTACAACCAGTTGGGGTTTATCGCCCTAGACATGCATCCCCACTTTTCCCACCCTAGTCCATGACTCCTTCTGCCACCCCCCCTTCTTCAAATGTGCCCCTCAGTGGTGTATCCACGGTCGATGTGGCTATATCCTCCCCTATACCATCCACCCTAGCATCAGAGCTTGTTGTGTAGCCAACTGCTCCATCCGCTAGCCCTGAAGACCAGCCGGTTGTGTTCACGGTGAGATTGACTAGTTTATAAAAATCTCGTTCAATTTTAATGAAAATTACTATATGCATCTAATTTCATCATTTATCTGATTGTTCTAAATGTTGCAGGGTGGCATTGCTGAGAGACTAGGAGCACGGAGGAGAAAGATACCCTCACGACTTACAGTCTCGCATGCTGTGAGTTATCTAAGATTTGAAAACTATTTTTATTTTTAAATTATGTTTTATACTTGTATAATTGCCAAGAAAAGTTGACATATTATTGTTGTCGTTTCAGGGCTCAGGGGGACATGGTCCAAGATGCTCGAAGGACCCAACTTCCTCTAATACGAAGAAGAGGAAGATCAATTTTGGAGATGCACTTGGGAGCTATGAGGGTGGGCAGGAGGATTGAGATACCCTCCTATGTACACTAGCCACGATGTGGCATTTTGGGCACGAGTTGCCATATTTTGTATAGGGTACCATGGGCCATATTTTGTATAGAGAACGAGTCGCCATATTTTGTACAGAGCACGAGTTGCCATTATATAGACATTGGGAACGATGTTCCATTTTTCCAAAAAAGTGTACATGATTGGATCATTTTTGCATATTAATAGATGGAGCTGCACTTGTCTATATGACTTTGTCTTTAATTACATTTTTGCATACATGATTTTGTCTTGAATAACAATGTTATGGAAAAGTTTTCACATACATATAGATGTTATTTCCAGTCACCAAGTGACCTCAATATGAGTCCCTTGTATTTGAATGGGTCTTTCATCTTTTCCTTTCAGCAACAACATACCTAATCAATCAAACTAAGGAGTGATATTTACATTACAAAGTGTTGTGACTTTAGGGCTACAAAAAAAAAATAGGAGATGATGACTTCTTCCATACTTAACCTTGTAATGATTATAATAGTCAATTCTAACAAGCATTGTATCACATATTATATCAAATTAACCTAGATATATAAGAAGTTCATATGTGTGCTTGGATGGAAGGGTTAACCATATCACTTGAATTAGTTCAAACATGAGGGGTGTGCATAGGTGCAATTGGATTGAGCAATAAAAGAGAATTGTTAATGTAGTTACATATGGATTGTTCTTTGTGTGTTAGTATGTTCCTTTAATGAAAGCATGGTTAATGTGTTGAACTACTACTTGCACAAGTTGGCATAGACCCTTAGTGTTGATAATGTCTTCAATGTTTTGGTAATATTGATAATCACTCTTTGTAATTTAAGTATCTTGTATTTTTTGATGTTAAGACACACATTGAACATAGTCAACTCAATGGTTCAAGACATCATTTTACCCCATTATCCATGGAAGATCCATTGGAGTCATATGAACCTCATTGTCATCACCTCAACCATGGTCAAGATGCCAAGATCCATCCTTAGTAGTCAAAACCTCATGTTGGAACCCATATCGCATTCAAAGATAAAAATTATTTTAAAGGGAATGTTTGGGGGTTGATGGAATCTTGATGGATAATATCCTTAAAACATTTAAATATTCGATTTGAGGCCTCATATGTCCTCACCTTATCATTGTCAATACCTAAAGACCCATCCTTAGTGCACAAAACCTCCAAATGGAATCCATATCCAAAACAAAGGCCATGTATCCCATCTAGAGAGCTTGTGTAGTGATTCAAGGACTTGTTCATGGCTCATGAGCATGCAAATATTCATTTAGTTCCTAATAACCTTTATATTTTTTAATCACCATGCTCGAGTTCTAGAGACCCACCCCTTGTGTTGAAAATCCTCTATTGGCATTGTTGTCGGAGCTTTATTCAACTAGTCAAGTAGGATAAAGAGTTGACTAGAGGTATACATTGTAAAAATAAATATTTGTTAGGGATTAATAAAAGGCTAATTATTTATGGCTCTAAAGTTACATTCTCCCCTTTCTCACTTTCCATTTATGTGTATGAATATGTAGATATATCTTGGATAATGACACATATCGGTAATACTAATTACGACACATATTGTATAATGGATGCATATATGTTGTGTGAGAAGGAGACTATTTAGTAGTGGGAAAGTAAATTGGAAAATTACATGAGAAATTATGCAAGAAGGAATCAACTAACTATTGCACATGCTAGGGCATGATTTTTTATAATCACTCATGAGAGGTTCTTAGAGTCAAATACATTGAATATAAATAAATTCCTCAAGATAAATAATACATGACCATAGAAGAAGATTGAAATTTGAGGTCAAAACTTATTAATGAAGGTAGAATTAACATGGATAGATAGATTGGGAAAATTTTAGATGCATGCCTAGAGATCTACACACAAGTTAAAGAAAAAAAAAGAAAACTCCTAACATTGGGAACATATAGCCAAAACCAACAATGCAACAAGAACACAATGACCAAGGGAACTTCAAAATGCAACACCACTCCACAAAATAAGTTGCTTTAGACCTACCTCACTCATGTCAATGCTTGAGTTTTGGGAGGCCAACCTCCAACCCCACATGTCCTCTTCAACATTTTTTGTTCTCTTGGTTTTGTGCCCACCCAAACATTTTTCATGCTTTGGGTACCTTGAGGTATATCCCCAACCAAAAAAACTCTTATATGATGTTGGTTATTGGCTTCACCCAACAAAATTATATTTAACAATACACATATTCATAGATTTGGTTCCCCGTGCTCAATGCTCACCCAAATATAGC
The DNA here is from genome assembly GCA_027924585.1 of Larix kaempferi. Taxonomy (NCBI): domain Eukaryota; kingdom Viridiplantae; phylum Streptophyta; class Pinopsida; order Pinales; family Pinaceae; genus Larix; species Larix kaempferi. The sequence continues at coordinate 5,845,562 of BSBM01000922.1, forward strand.
TAGATTTTGGGTTCTTGCCCTTATCCAAGCATCGTGTCATCAACCTAGGGTTTCCACTAACATATTCTAACTAGATACTAGCATCTCCTTGACCAAATTTGATGAAAAATGCATAGAGAACTTCTAGACTCTTAGATATGTATCGTAACAAATTATTTTAAAACATGCTCATTTATGGTTGAAAATTGATGCTTGATTCCTATAGATAACCACTTAGAGGGATTTGTCATCATCATCATAAACATCATCATCACTATGATCATCATCATCAACATCTTCATCATCATCATCATCATCACCATCTTCATCATCATTGTCATCTCTAGGTTCCTTATCAACATCCCCATCATCATCATCTTCTTCATCATCACCTTCATCACCATCATCATCATCATCAACATCTTCATCATCATCACCATCATCATCAACATCTTCATCATCATTGTCATCTATAGGTTCCTCATCAACATCTCCATCATCATCATCTTCTTCATCATCATCACCATCACCACCATCATCATCATCAACATCTTCATCATCATCGCCACAATCATCAACATCTTTATCATCATTGTCATCTCTAGGTTCCTCATCAACATCTCCATCATCATCATCTTCATCATCATCATCATCTTCATCACCATCACCATCACCATCACCATCACCATTACCATCATCATCAACGTGCTCATCATCATCACCATCAACATCTCCATCATCATTGTCATCTCTAGGTTCCTCATCAACATCTCCATCATCACCATCATCTTCATCACCATCACCATCACCATCACCATGAACGTCTTCATCATCATCACCATCATCATCATCATCACCATCTTCATCATCATTGTCATCTCTAGGCTCCTCATCAACATCTCCATCATCATCATCTTCTTCATTGTTGGCTTAAAATGACCCAGAGGTTTCCAATTAGACCTAGGTTCTTTGCGGCTCTCCCTTTTACCAACAAAACCCCTTCGCACCAGCCCTTTCAGCAACAACCTGTAAGCAGGTTCAGGTCTCACCCAAGGTGTATCTTATGGGGTACTACGGAATCAAGTTTCCATAGTAAATGATGAGTTGTTTATCTGAACAAGCTGCGCAGCGCAGGACAGAAGGATGGCACTGCGGGGCAAAGTGATGCAGTATGTAGTAGGATCTATGCTGCGAGCGGTATGGCGCGGTGGAGGAAACACTGCGGACCGCACTAAGGGTTTCTTACCGCTGTGACTCTTCTTCTGGAACTGCAAGTCACCCACACTTATCCTCTACTTGGAAGATCTCGGAAACGTTAAGGCACTGAAATGAACATCACTCATCCATTCATTCAGGCACTTAATGGTTATCTTTCTAGCATTCATTCTAGAACTTGGATTATTACAATGTGAACCGAAATGATAAACATGATTAACTGTACTGCGTTCCTTCACTGTGCTTAAGAAAGTATTTAAACTTAAATGACTGATTCACGACCTTAACATAGAATTGAAATGTTTGCCATTCATTTGCTTCCGTGGAACCTAGCATATCATTCCCAAACTTCTCCTATTGGTAAATGCATATCAAAGTTCTCATATTACAGCATGCAAGGAAACATTCAAGCATTCATTCTACAGAAAATACAGAAAGCCATTCATTCATAAACATCATCACATAACACAGGATTTAACATGGTTCACTTCCCCGGATGGAAAGCTATGTCCACAAGAACGGTTGGTAATATATTTCCTTAAAAAGGGATGGGGAAACCATTCTTAGTCTACGCACTCAGCTGCTGACTCTCCTTTCTCTCGGCTAGGTCTCTGCGCACACAGCTGTAGAGCCTTTACAATATTCTCATCTTGGAGAGATTTTACAATACAAAAAGGTTATTTTCTTAAATTGTCAGCAACAAAAAAAGAACAACAACCCAAAAAGAGAACCCCCATCCCATAGAAAATGTCTTCTTAAATAGATAATGCCCGAAGGTCATGTCTGTACAATGCCGAAGATCTAAAACCCAAAACCCTAAGGGTTTCCAAAACTGCACCGATTTTTCAAACCAGCTTGCTGGCTCCTGGTAGCGTCTGCTTGATCATGGCGGATCTCCACGTCCTCATTTTGTCACTATCAGCCTTCCTGTCGCACGTGTGCCTGCAAGATGCTTCTGCCAAACTATTTCTCTTTAACGGTTTTACCTTCTAAGCATGCCAAACGTCGCTTTCCTTAACAACCCACACATGGCAACCTTCCTGTTTTGCCTACGTCCGCTGCTCGGCAATCCTGGAATATCTTTTCCAAAAATGGCTGCTACCGGTCGAGCCAATAGCTACACTTGATACTTGTCCAGCACACCGCTTTGCTGGCTCCACGTGGCCTCCTAACTCTGCAACACTGCTTTGGTGCAGTACTGGTCTTTGCATCACGGCCAAAACTTTGATGATGCGCGCAACTCCGCAGTCTGGTCAAAAGTTGGATGCTGCGCGCAACTTCGCAGTGTCCTCAATACTTAGTAAAAATTGTGTTTCTGAGCTGCGCTTAGCTCAGCTTTCCCTGCTTGCCTAAAAAAGTTGCTTCCAAAACTTCATCTCAACCTGGGCCCAACATGCCCCTAACACTTACATGTGGCTCATCCCCAAGCCACTAATTGTTTCAGCTGTCTCACTCTACGCAACGACCGGTGGAATGAGCTTGGCTGCGAACTCGTCATATGTACCGCACAACTATACCACTGGTTTTCTTGTATCCTCCTCAACCTGTTTAATTGTCTCAAGCAGTGTTGGAGTTATTTCTTGTCCAATTTGGTCTTGTACCTGCTCCTGGTTATCGCGTAGTTCTACTAACTTATCTTCAATTTGCTGTGATACCACCATGGCATTCTCCAGGAGCTGCTGCGACTGATTATCCATCTCAGTCTCTTTTTTTCGTAATTCCTGTACTTCTTTCTTTAAGCTGGATATCTCCTTGTATCTCGGTAGCCTTTCTCTAGATGGCAAAGCTTTAACCTATGCATTCAACTTGTCCAGCGTGGTCTGTTTTTCTTGTACCGCGGTCTTGACCTGCAACAACCCTTGATCCTCTTCAAGGGTCGCGATTTCCTGTGAAACCTTATCGAGGAGAGATTGGCACTTAGCCATCTCACTTGTAATGCTTTTCGAGGTGGTGCTCACTACCTGCTCTCTGACTTGTTGTTCAGTTAATGGCGCTTGCTTATTCAACTTATCCTTCAATGTGGCAATATCGGCCTCATAGTAAATCTCTTTATCCTGCATCTCCGTCTGCAAGGAACTCACCTTATCTACGATCCTCAGAACTGTGTCTGTAGGATCATCCTGGATTTCTATTCCTTTGATATCCTTCGCCACATTGGATATGGTGGTCTCCAAATTTTGTCGGTGGTCCTATTCATTGTGTAGCTATATTTCTGCCTACAGCTAAATTTGCCTATTCGCTGCGGTGAGCTTTGCTTGTAACTTCATCAATTCATCCGTCCATTCATGCATCTCCTCCACGATCTGCGTGTGGATGAAGTGCAATCCTGGAAATGGGATTTTGGCTAAGTCGAGCTCTACCCTCTCAACTCCCTTTGTGTCCAAGACAACTTGTTCTGCCATTGGCAACGCAACAGCCAATGGGTCCAGATGGACAATTCTAGTCTTTGACGGTAGCGTTATTGCTAGTTGTTGGCTTCCTTGCTACAAGGTTCCTACCGACCTCCTTTCAGCCCCTGCTTCCTTCGGCACAATAAGGCTTTTCTGGACATCGTCCATTTTCTTCATTAGGCCTTTCATTGCGAGCCGCGTCTAGTGCAGGTCATCATGGATGACCATGTCCTTCTTTTCTTTAGCCGCCATAAGCTCCTTCATCTGCTCTGAGACTGTTTCGGCTATCATCTCGTAGTCATCATCATTGAGGACTGCCTCTGATTGAATCTTTGTAGCCTTCACCTTTTTCCTCGACTTTGGCTTCTCCGAAGTCTCAGCTTCTTTTCTCTTCCCTGTTTCTTCAATGATTGGGCATGAGAGCGGGATCGGCTCATCTTCTGCTGAATCTATCTCCACGTCCGTAACCTCTACGCGGAACTCTGCTAGCAAATATTTCATGAGGTCCTCAATATCCTACTCATACATGATGTACTTTCTTGGGAACCACTCCGGTTTCCTCGTTTTTGCTTTCGGTGATATGAATATACATTTCATATCTGCCTCAAAGTCGATGATGCAGATATACTTCGTCGTGACCTACTTTGTAATGCGGGGTGTCTTTGTGATTATGTCGCGTAGCTGGATATAGTACTGGTAAAAGAATTATGTTGTTGCATGCTGGCACTCTACATTTTTGTTTTCCCAGAGGTTGATGAACTTAAACCCTCTAGAATCCCTGGTGTCCATAATGATTCCCACATGATCTCGCGGCTCCTTCCATCCACACAAAGCAATTAGGACGATGGGCCAGGTGAAATGGAACTGGCCGCCATTCACCTATGTGTCGTTGAGTTCTTCAAGGAACTCATTCAACAGAAACTAACACCAATTAAAGTTGTTGCCTTCGGCCACTGCGGCACCAAGGAATATTGCGCCCGCAGGCACCTCCGAAGGCCTAGCTGTTTTGAGCATCTTGCCTACGAGCAACTGCATTACAAATCTTGTTGCTCTGTCCTCTATATCTTCTATTGGGAAACCTATTTTTTCCTTCACCACTGAGTGGGTTTTCTTCATCTTCTCAACAACCTCTTTTTCTTTGCTCTTCCCTTGGAATAATTGCTTAGGGTCATTACCACGCTTTCTTAGCCCAGTGATGCGGTGGATCAAATCAATATCAATGTCAATGTTCCTATCCAGCCATAGATAACCTTGGTGGATTCGTGCCATGAGTGTGCAAACTACGATATTCAGTTCTGGAGAACGGTCAAAATGTGGCAATCTCAGCAAGTTCAGTAGCCCCGACTGAACGACAGGTGCTAACCAACTGTCAGCTACCAAGTTCAGAGTTCCCTTGGCATCCTTTTTCTAGCACATATACTGGTCTGGTTGAAAATCTGGGTATTTGGGAACATCTGGCTTGTCTTTCTTCATTCCCAAGAGGACATAATCCTCCTATTTACAATCTGCTATCTTTCCTAGCAAATTCTTAGCAACGTTTAAATGCTTTGAGATAGGTGACAGCGGGATGTCGTATCTTGAATTCTTGGACAATTTAAACACAGGAGCATTCAGTTCCCATGGGGAGATATATTCAGGTGTCATCTTCAAAGATTCTGTTTGAAAGATTGGTGATTTCTGTGCCGAGGATCCCATCTTTATGATGTTGGATCGAGGTGTAGTTACAACTTTTCCCTTATCTTTTGCTTTTTTCTGCATCGTTGGATTAATTCTTGGTGATCTGCAGGATCCTTCACCTTATTCTACGACGACCTTCTTAACTGGAGTTTTCATTAACTACTGAATCCCTCCGTGCTGAAAGATCCTCAGTGCTTCTTCAATGGTGAGTTCTTCTTCTCTAAAGGAAGGTTCGGACATTCATAAATGAGGTAGCGGCAAAGGTAGACAGAATATAGATGGATACTAGCTCAGAGAGGTTAATTGCAAGAAAATTCTAAGTGCTTGGTAATGCCTGCGAGTCTCCCAATAGTGTTATTTATAGGCGCAACAAACCCTCTCCCGTGCCCTTCAATGACTAGATAAGCATTTAATGTGGTGTCCGTTGGAGAATTTGAGCGGATCCTTCATTCTTTTCTGTCGTCAGCGTGCTCAGAACGACTATCTCTACTTTAAATGCTAAAGCGGTTGCTGCAACGGTCATCTAATGGCTATTTTTCTGAAAAGCCATGCAATGGCTATTTTTCTCTGGGTGCTGCGCCGAATTGTGCGGAAAGCCATCTGCAACCCTGCGTGGCTACTTCGCAGTGTCAAAAATTTCCAACTGCGCGGCTTCCACTATATATATTTTTCTTTTTTTTTCTTCTTCCGCGTAGCTTTAACAGTGTTGTGCGGTGCATAGATCATTCTTCTTATCATACCTTCTTTCTTTTATCATACATGTACAGACTCCTTTACATTTCTATTGTCCACTTTCAACTGCACTTGACACTTAGAACTTCCTTTCTTTGTTCGTTATTCAGGGTTCTGCAAAGCAGTGCTATCATGGTATAGCTTTAGCCTGCTTCCATTTATCAAAGTTGGCAAGGTATCACCAGCTAAATTGGCTAACTAGACTGCACCAGTGTTAGTAACATGTATCACAGTATATGGGTCAAGCCAATGCATCTTAAATTTACCAGAGAATTTCATGAATTTGCTATCATACAGGAGGACTAGATCACCGACCTGAAAACACTTGTTCTTTATATGGCGATCATGCCATGCTTTCTTGTGATCCTTATGAGCTTGCTGGTGGAAGCCTGCGATGAAGCGATCTTCCTCCAAGCCCAGTAAATGTAGTAATCTTTCTTATAGAGATTCATAGTCTGACATCCCTGTAAATGCAGCGATTCTCAAACTAGGGACAATATATTCCATAGGCATTATAGCCTCCTGCCCATAAACCAACCGAAAAGGTGTATGTCCTATCAATTTCTTGCATGTGGTCCTGTATGCCCATAGGACAGATGAGACGCGCAGGTCCCAATCATCTCTATTTACATTGCACACCTTAGTGAGTGCGTTCTCCAATATTTTATTAAAAGCCTCTACAATACCATTCGCCTGTGGATGATATGGAGTACTGTGCTGATGATGAATGTGGAATTCCTCTATAAGCACCTCAATCGTCTTGTTCAAAAAGTGAGTACATTAGTCACTCATCAAAATCTTCGGGTAGCCAAATCTGGTGAGTATTTCTTCAAAAATAAATTGCGCAGTAGTACTGGCACTACAGTCCTTAACTGGTTTTGCTTCTGCCCATCTGGTGAGGTAATCCGTAGCAGTAATAATATACCTTGCACCCGTTCTTTTTCCTGGTGGGTTTATAGGACCCACAAAGTCTATTTCCCATTTTTCAAATGGCTGCAGTGTAAACTGTGGATTCAATGGCATCTCATCTCCGCATGATGGTTTTCCTGTCCTCTGATAGACATCATAGTTCCCGCAATGTTCTTTGGCATCTTTATGGATCGTAGGCCACCATAGCCCTACGCACAATATATTCTACGCAGTAGCCCTTCCTGCATAGTGACCTCCTGCGATTCATGAGTGTGCGTCGACTAGAATAAATGGCTTCTCATGATCAAGTACGCACCTGCGCAAGACTTCATCCATCCCAAGTTTGTATAACTAACCTGCAATTATAGTGAAGTCCACGGCATGCACCACTAACTATTTTTTCTGCTGGACCGAGAATTCCTGGGGTGCCAGCCCTATGCTTAGGAAGTCAATGATGTCCTTGTAATAATCATCGGCAACCTATATACTAAATAACTGCGCATCAGGCAGACTGTCTTCAATATTCGTCGGCTCCTCTCCTGACTCGATCCTTAACAGATGATCAGGTCCCAAGTTCAGCCTACCTGGCTTGACAATAATTTCAAAGTCATATTCTTGGAACAGCAATAGCCATCGGCATATGCGTCCCCCTAACACTGGCTTGTTGACCAAATATTTCAACGCAGAATGGTTAGTAAACATAAGAAAGTGCGACCCCAGCAAGTAGTGTCTAAATTTTTGTAGGGCATATACCATCGCAAGGCCTTCCCTCTTAGCAGTAGTATAGTTCTTTTATGTTGTTGAAATATTTCTACTAGAAAATGCGATAGGGTGGTCAATACCTCCCTCTCCTGGATGAGCTAACACGATCCCCAGGGCAATACATGATGCGTCAACATGGACATGGAATGGCTTCATCCAGTCTGGAAAGACTAGAATAGGCGCAGTGACCATCTTTTCTTTTAATGTGTCAAAACCATGCTTGCATTCTACGTTCCAAATGAATGGTGCGTCCTTCTTTAGCAGCTTTTCCATTGCTGCGGTTATCTGTGCATAACCCTTTATAAATTTCTTGTAATATCCAGTATGGCCTAATGTAGATCGCAACATCTTGACTGAATTTGGTGTTGGTAAGTTTGCAATAACTGCAATCTTCGCAAGGTCTACCATCAGTCCTTGCTTACAGACAATGTGGCCAAGTAAAATTCCATAAGGCACATAGAAAATACACTTTTTCAAATTCAAGGATATTTGATGCTGTCGACACTTCTCGAGCATCATGCGGAGATTTGCGCAATGATTTTTCAATAGACCAAATATAGTCCAATCATCAAAATACGCTTCTAAAAACTTGTGCATAAAATCTTTAAATGCTGCGATGACAACTCTAGAGAATATGGCAGGTGCGTTCTTTAGCCCAAAAGGCATGACGGTGTCCTGGAATGACCCCCATTCTGTAGCAAATGTCGTCTTATGCCTATCCGCAGGATCAATCCTGATCTAATGATAACCAAAGAAACCATCAGTGAAAGAATATGCATCATTTCCTCCAACGTTATCAAGCACTTCGTCTATGAATGGAGTGGGAAATGGGTCGTGCATGGAAGCATCGTTCAGCTTTCTGAGATCCACACAAATCCTGATATCGCCTTTTTCTTTCTTGTCTTGAACAACCATGGGGCTAATCCATTCGGATTCTTCGACTAGTTCAATGATTCCTACTTCTAGCATCTTATCTAGCTCTGCACGGACTTTTTCGTTATAGCGCGGATTCAATTTGTATGGCCTCTGCTTGACAGGCTTAGCACCTGGTTTTAAAGGTATTTTCATGACCCCTGGGTCTCCCAAAATTCCTTTCATTTCTGTAAATTTTTTAAATAGTTCCTGATACTCATGTAAGGTATCCTTGATCTCTGCAATAGTCTGATCGTCCTAATAATCTCCTATTGATGCGAACTTCGGTTCTTTGTCTGTGCCAATGTTCACTTTTTGTGTTTTTACTAGTCCAGTCATATCTGGGATTTCCAACGGAGGTCCTTCTACCTCACGTGCGCCTTCTGAATCTGGTATATCTATGTTACGCGGGTCCTCCTCATCATCTTCATTTGTGTCATTGGTATCTTCAACTAAGTTGTAACACTCAATCAGGTGCTCTTCATGTTCCTTCCATTCTGACTGTAGGTGCACAGGAACGCACTCTGTCCCAAAAAACTCCTGCAATGTTATGTTTTGATGATGATAGTTGTCCTGGAATATGCACTTCTTGATTAGCTGCAATGCTTCATAGATTAGTGGATTCTCATCTTCAAAACTAAAATCCTTTCGGAAGTTCGCAACGAGCAGCTCCCAATCAGTGAGTTCACTGCACAACTCCAGGTCTAGGTACCATTTCTCTGGGATACCTGCATCCAATTTATGTACAAATAAATGTACCCATTCTATAAGTGGTCTTTCCACCCATGCCTTTGAACAGATTTCAATGTGCTGACTAGGGTCTATCTGTCCATTATACTTTTCAAAGGGTAAAGTAACCTTTTCGGTGAATCGGATATACATCTTAGTTCTGCATTGATCCCAAGTGGTCAATGTTTTCTTATGTGCATTCCACCATCTGGCAGGTGTATCGTACAATGCTATATCTAAAGCTGGCAGTCTATGCTCATCTGGTATAACTGCAGTATATTCCCTTATGAAACTGTAAACATTAGCATAAGCATCATATGTGGGAATAGGACTCACCTCTTTTTTGATCCAGCAAAGTGATTTCGTAACCTATGCACATCTTCTTGCTGATACTTCATGCATGCGACTTTGCCAATTCTCCAGTCCTGTATCCGAGTCAGAGATACAAGAAGTGTCACATCGCCAGCTGAGCATACTGTCCCCAGTAGGATTAATGTAGTCTTCCTTGTTCACAGTCAGCTGGTATAGTCGGTCTAAATCTTGAGCTTGGGATTCCTCCTGAATCGGCTCACTGTATCTATCACCATCTTTAGGATCCAATGGTGCGATGAACCTAAGATGATTCCCTTCAAATATCATCCTCTTTGAATTCAAGTTTATGATAGCCAAGTTATCCATAGCCCAATCAATTCCCAATATTGCTGGAAAAGGTTGACTATCATCCACAATTTCAATAACCTCAAAGTCTGCATGACTCTGTACTCCATCAATGTCAACTACTACATTAGCTAAGCGGCCAAAAGGTATGACCTTCTCCTGATTAGCCATTCGTAATTGGATAGGTGACCAGAGCAACTTTGGTTGACCCATCTACTGCCATGTCTGCTTAGTCAAGACATTCACTTCTCATCCCAGATCAAGGATGACTTCATCCATTTCAAAATCTCCTATCTGCGTAGTAAGCCTCATTTCTTGGCCTATTCTTTTGTGCTTCCTTATATGATGTATAGCGCTATCTGGAGTCTCTGTTGCAATCTGAGGTTCATACTGGTTGATAAGCTTCTGTAGCTCTACAATGGCTTTTTCACTTTTTAGTAACTTCATGCAGCTTCGCAAGAACTGCACAACAGAAGTACGGACATCTGTCGTAGTACTTGTTTTTTCATACGGAGCCGGCATGTCTTCAACATGCGGTGTTTCACTGCACAGCGGGATCCTTGATGACTTATCTGCTAGTTCTCTAAAGGTATCCTGTGCATCAATGAAGATCTCCTTGTTCTTCTGTAGGTTAAGAGGGGTTTCTTTTCCTGGATCTTTCCTTATCCATACTATTTCAAGGGGATTCTTCTTCGTATGTGCTTCCCCTGATGTTGAAGCTTCTGCTCCTCTGTCGCGGTGTAATGTCCCCATTTTGACCCCTTTGTATTAAATCGTAAATGATGTGCATATTGTAATTTAATCATGGTGAGGAGCTCAAGGCCAAGGCCCCACCGTTGATTTAGCGTTTCATGTATCGACAATTAAAAAAATAGATGCCTATGGTTCTTGTGCTAGATAGGCACAATGCATATAAAACATCATGTAATTACGATTTTTTTAATGAAAAACCCACAACCGGCTATGCAATGCAACAAAAGAGATGGGGCATGACTCTACAAGGAAAAGGGAGGGGAATTATTCAAACCCTTGAGCCTATGGTATTAATCCATGTGTCAATGAGGAAACCCATAAACCACCAACTACCCATTTTGTCTCATGCACCCAATCATTTAATTCTTCCAAGAAATTGGTTAAGGCAGTTAATGCCTTGGAAATGAAGAAGTATGGCAGCCAATTTCGTGCATGGGCAAGCCATCAACCTGGAAATTCGTGTTTTGTCTCCTTGGGCAAGAAAACACCCACGAAATGGTGCCCAAAGCCATTCTGAATAGTGAGTCTTCACTCATTCACGCAGTGGGAGCTAGTTGGGTCTTCCCCTACACGTTTTTCATCCAAATCCTGCATTTTTCCATGTCTGGGAGTTCGTTTTTGCATATGCAATAGCCTGGGAGAGAAGGGCCACGTTTTGGGGATTGTAGGGAGGTGGTTTTTTCCCCTGAATGTCCAGGGACATTTTTCTAAAAACGGATTTGGCTTCCTGGGTTGTTCACCAACTTCCCATTTCGTTTTTGTGGGTTCCCACGTTTTTCTGAGTTAGCTGAAACCCCATCTCATGCCTCTCACTGTAAAAACATTTTATCCTGCCCCACAATTGTGTTCTGCTGTTGTGTGCATCCTCATTTTGGTTTGAACCTGTGAATTGAAGTTTTGGAGTGGTAGTGGACAAAAGTAGCTTGATAAACCTAGTGGGGGAGACAACCTCTCAAGAAGATCAAGAGGGCTTTGGTTACTCTTCTATGCATACCCTGAGAGCACTAGATAGGGAAGGTATGGCTTGAGGGACTGTATAGCAGAGAAAAGAATACTTCCTTGTGTTGGGTGTGTAGGTATTGTGGGTGCCAAGCTAGATAGATCTTGCAAGGTTATCCCTGGCTCTGTGCTGGAGCTCACTAGCTTAGCAACTCTCCCTTTCCATCTCCTAGCAGCCTGATAAACCCAATTGTAGATTGGCTTGGCTCATTTTGGTGTATGCTTGGCTATGTGTGAGTCTGTTGTTCCCTGGTTCCTTGTAGAGATCATGCCCAGCTCGGGGGTGGTAGTGGTGCTGAGAGATTGAGGAGCACACTGGCCTACGGTTGGGTGGAACATTGCAGTTGCATAGCCAGTTGCGTGGGACTACCTTATTGAGATAAGTATTTTTTTGTGTTGAGTTTGCAATTATCATTTGATGAATATTTTGAATGTATCATGGATCTGCTAATAAATTTGCTTCCGCTGTGTATTCAAACGATTATGCATTTCCATATGAGCCTTTATAATTCTGCAGAGGTCCTTATTTAATGACTGTCACAGAATTCTAAATGTATGTTAGATATTCAATAGGATTTATTTAATTTCAGTTGTATTCTATAGTATGCACATACACAGTTCTTTGTATCAATGAGTTTAATTCAATGAATAAGGGGCTAATTTCCCGGATTGAGCACCACGTCCTCTCTATCACGCTGATATGGTAGGAGGGGACACTACACGTGGCCTATCTCAGTGCCACTACGTGTGACCATGTTAATGCTCGGATCCACTGGTCTATTCTCTACTGCAATCCACTGGATGTTTGGATTCGAAGCCTCTGTTCGTCTTCTCTTCTGCATTTCCACCTCTAATACTGGGAAATCTTCAATGACATGCTCAAACGATTTACAATAGTTGCACATAGTGCATGGGTTAACACATTCTCTAGACACGTGCTCGGGTTGTCCATAGTTATAACAAATGACTTGGCCACTGCCTCTTCCTTGTGCCGGACCAGCATTTCTTCCTTTGCCGTGGTATCCACCACCACGACCTCTGTATCCTCCTTGGTCATATTGTGCATTTTCTTGTTTTGGATGGGTATCTTCTTGTATGCGGTACAAGCCAGCGCCTCGCATTGAGTCCATATCCCTTTTTCTTTCATTCATTAATTCATATGCGCGGCAGTTGGATTCATCATGTCCAACTGATTTACAAAAATTGCAGTATAAATTCTTAGGAGTTTTCACATATTTCTGGGTTAGGTAACAGTCTTTAGGTCTATGTCCTGTGGTTCTACAAATTTCACACCATGGGGCCTGATTCTGATTTAATGGGTTAGGCACACCACTGTTAATATAGTCGTGGAATAGAGGGCAATGCTCACGGTCATGACCTTCTCCTTTACAACTTGTACATTAGACCTCCTGTCTAGGTTCATATCTTTGATCTTTACCATTTTTCATACTTTACAGTTCAAGTCTGAGGGTGGTCAGCTGGTTCTGGATCTGAGACATCCCAGAACTAGTATCACCAATCGGCGAAGCTTCCAGCTTCATTGCAATTTCCAAGGCCTTTTCCTAGGATAGAACCTTCTACTGCATCAATGGTAATCTGATATGGGGTAACAGCGCAACAATGAACCATTCTTTATGTTGTTCTGGTGGTATAACAAAACTTACTTGGTCTAGTAAGGTCTTAAATTTCTGATCAAATTCCCAGACCATTTCAGTTGGTCTCTGCTTTATTTCCTTCAACTCAGTTATACACTGAGACTTAGACTTAGGTTTCTTGAACTCTTACACCAACACGACTTTAATTTCTGTGAGGGTTCTCAGCTGTACAGTAGAGTATTTCATAAACCAATGTAGCGCTCTATCCTTGAAAGTGGTGATGAGCTGTGCTTGCTTCACGGCATCGTCCTGGATTTGTCTTACACTCCATACGGCTTCACAAAGGAACCAATGCTGATCAGGGTCTTCTAGGCTAATTCCACTGAATATTGGCAGTTTCATATCAGTGTTTTCCATTGTGCTACTAGGTGGTGGGGCGCCGGGATTAGTGCGCGGCTGCTATAAAGGGATCTGCGCAGTAAATACAAATGGGACTGTCGAGAGAGATGGACTAGGCTGAGTCTTCTGCGGGGTGGGCTGCGTAGCGGGTGGGTTCTGTGATAAGGGTGGCATGGTTTGTGCAGCCAACGGATTCTTAGGGGTAAATGGTTGTGCAACTTCACTATAAAGATCGCAGGGGATCATAGTATCTATATGAAGTTTAGGGCCTTCCAGATTCTTATTAATTTTATATCTCTTACCACTTCTAAGAGTATGTGTCTCTTCGTCAGAATCAATATATGTACTGTTTATCATGACAAACTTCAAGCATATTACTGCATTCTTAGAACACCTTTCTTCGCTAACAGCATCTTAATGTATTGACTGAGATTGTTCAGAAACTTACCCTAGAATACTCCGAAAAAATGTGCTTCTGCTTGGCTGTAGGATTTGAGTGTGTCTACAGCAAATTCTATTACAAATCCTTCTAGCATATGATCGACCCAATAATCAACTGCGTGTGACAACGGGCTATCTAACATTTTAAGCTGCGCTGTGAGCTCGGGAGTCCACTCCATAGGAACTCCTCCTTGGAAATTGTTTTTCTTCTATGCAAGCTGCGAGATCCACGCATGCAGCTCGTTTGGAAACGGTGCCCAAAAGATCTCATGAATGTCGTCCAACAGATATCTATCCGACCACTGTGTGTCGCTTAGATGCGGATGTCTATTTTCTTGTCTGCTAAAATCGCTTATGGTCTTATCCCACCAAGCTTAGATTTCTATCTTTTCAGGATTCCAATAGTTAGATCCTTTGGGGAACTGATATTCTTCTTCACACATCGTGATTGCAACTCAACGGAACCATTTCAACTCATCATGGATTCTAGTGCGGCAACGGAACCATTTCAACTCATCATGGATTCTAGCATGGCAACGGAACCATTTGTTGGCTTAAACTGACCTAGAGGTTTCCAATTACACCCAAGTTCTTTGTGGTTCTCCCTTTGACCAACAAAACCCCTTCGCACTGGCCCTTTCGGCAACAACTTGCAAGTAGGTTGAGGTCTCACCCGAGGTGTATCTTATGCGGTACTACGGAATCAGGTTTCCACAGTAAATGATGAGTTGTTTATCTGAACAAGCTGCACAGCGCAAGACAGAAGGATGGCATTGCAGGGCAAAGTGATGCAGTACGTAGCAGGATCTATGCTGCGAGCAGTATGGCGTGGTGGAGGCAACACTGCGGGCCGCACTAAGGGTTTCTTACTACTATGACTCTTCTTCTGGAACTATGAGTCACCCACACTTATCCTCTACTTGGAAGATCTCGAAAACGTTAAGGCACTGAAATGAACATCACTCATCCATTCATTCAGGCACTTACTGGTTATCTTTCTAGCATTCATTCTAGAACTTGGATTATTACAATGTGAACCGAAATGATAAACATGATTAACTATGCTGCGTTCCTTCACTGTGCTTAAGAAAGTATTTAAACTTAAATGACTGATTCATGACCTTAACATAGAATTGAAATATTTTTCATTCATCTTCTTCCGTGGAACCTAGCATATCATTCCCAAACTTCTCCTATTGGTAAATGCATATCAAAGTTCTCATATTACAGCATGTAAGGAAACATTCAAGCATTCATTCTATAGACAATACAGAAAGTCATTCATTCATAAACATCATCACATAACACAGGATTTAATGCGGTTCACTTCCCCGGATGGAAAGCTACGTCCACAAGAATGGTTGGTAATATATTTCCTTAAAAAGGGATGGGGCAATGATTCTTAGTCTATGCACTCAGCTGTAGACTCTCCTTTCTCTCGGCTAGGTCTCTACGCACATAGCTGCAGAGCCTTTACAATATTCTTAGCTCGGAGAGATTTTACAATACAAAAAGGTTATCTTAAATTCTCAGCAACAACAAAAGAACAACAACCCAAAAAGAGAACCCCCATCCCATACAAAATGCCTTCTTAAATAGATCATGCCTGAAGGTCATGTTTGTACAATGCCGAAGACCTAAAACCCAAAACCCTAAGGGTTTCCAAAACTACGCTGGTTTTCCAAACTAGCTTGCTGGCTCCTGGTAGCATCTGCTTGATCATGGCGGATCTCCATGTCCTCATTCTGTCGCTATCGGCCTTCTTGTCGCACGCGTGCCTGCAGGCTGCTTCTGCTGAACCGTTTCTCTCTAATGGTTTTACCTTCTAAGCATGCCAAACGTCGCTTTCGTTAACAACCCATGCGTAGGCGCATTCCTGTTTTTCCTACGTCTGCTGCTTGGCAATCCTGGAATATCTTTTCCAAAAATGGCCGCTACCAGTCGAGCCGGTAGCTACACTTGATACTTGTCCATCACACTGCTTTGCTGGCTCCACATGGCCTCCTAACTCTGCAGCACTGCTTCGGTGCAGTACTGGTCTTTGCATCATGGCCAAAACTTCGATGTTGCGCGCAACTCCACAATCTAGTCAAAAGTTGGATGCTGCGTGCAACTTCGCAGCATCCTCAATACTTAGCCAAAATTGTGTTTTTGAGCTGCGCTCAGCTTAGCTTTCCCTGCTTGCCTCAAAAAGCTGCTTCCAACGTCTTCATAGCCATCACCATAGCCATCACCATCGTCATCAACGTCTTCATCATCATCACCATCATCATCATCAACAACATCTTCATCATCATTGTCATCTCTAGGTTCCTCATCAACATCTCCATCATCACATCTTCTTTGTCATCATCATCATCATCTTCATCACCATCACCATCATCATCAACGTCTTTATCATCATCACCATCTTCATCATCATTGTCATCTCTAGGCTCCTCATCAACATCTCCATCATCATCATCTTCTTCATCGTCATCATCATCATCTCCATCACCATCACCATCATCATCAACGTCTTCATCATCATCACCATCTTCATCATCATCACCATCTTCATCATTGTCATCTCTAGGTTCCTCATCAACATCTCCATCATTATCATCTTCTTTGCCATCATCATCATCATCATCTTCATCATCATCATCATCATCTTCATCACCATCACCATCATCATCAACGTCTTCATCATCATCACTATCTTCATCATCATTGTCATCTCTAGGCTCTTCATCAACATCTCCATCATCATCATCTTCTTCATAATCATCATCTTCATCACCATCACCATCACCATCACCATCACCATCATCATCAACATCTTCATCATCATCACCATCATCATCATCATCATCAACATATTCATCATCATTATCATCTCTAGGTTCCTCATCAACATCTCCATCATCACATCTTCTTCTTCATCATCATCATCATCTTCATCACCATCACCATCATCATCAACATGTTCATCATCATCACCATCTTCATCATCATCACCATCTTCGTCATCATTGTCATCTCTAGGCTCCTCATCAACATCTCCATCATCATCATCTTCTTCGTTATCATCATCCGGAGGCCCCCGGGCGTGTGTGGTCACCGTGGACAGGTCCACAATGGCCATGTGGACCTGTGGGAGTTGACGGAATCCAAGTCTCCTCGTCGATTTGGGTTCCGTGGCCCCGAGGAAAATCCTCAAAGTGTCCCTGAATGGCCCTGGCATGCCTGACTTGAATTCCCGTAGCATCCAAACTGTGGCTCTCTTCATGAATCTGTCGATTCCGATCGGTTCAGGACGCCAGGTTTCAGCTAGTGTCTCCCCTGTAGCGTGCCTCGAAGACCCGAAAACAGTGCCAATGAGCCATCTCGAGAGCTAGGGATTTTCTTAGTGAGGGCCATTCCAAATTCACTCAAGGGGGCCATTTCTCATCCGAAGGCCCCTGGGAGTGCATGGCCATCGTGGACATGTGGGAACTGACGGAATCCAAGTCCGCTAGCTGGTTTGGGCTTTGTGGCCCCGGGGAAAATCCTCAAAGCATCTATGAATGTGTTAGGAACCTATGTCTTTACTTTGTTAGTATGTTGTTGTTGGATGTATATGCTTTGTAAGTCGTCCCGTAGTATTTGTTGATCAATAGTTTGTGTTATTGTGGTTGGTGCATATACTTTGTAAGTTGCCCATAGTATTGTTGATCCATAGTTTGTAATGGCCCATGGTTTTGACCCATAGTATTGGCACCTAGACTTAGTATATAACTGTGTGTTGAGACCTATGAAGGCATCGTGAAGTTATTTGTATTGAGCTTGCTCATAGGAGGTTACCCCCTCGAAGTGGCCTATGATCAATATAAAAGTGACTCTGAGTTCTATCATTTCTGCTATTTCGCATATTTTTATTAAGTAATTGTTGCAGGTGCCTCACATCTGGTATCAGAGCACTTTCTTGGGCTCGCTGGGTGAAATTTTTGCCAAATTTTTTTTTCGCATCTGTTGCAGGTTCGGATTTGGGAATAATCCCTATCCGCTTAACTATGGGAAGTACTTGGCATAAGCCCTAAAACTCATTGTGAGGAGTACCACGGGAACCCCGAAGTAGCTGGCCCATTGAGAGGAGCTGCCAGCGAAAAGGGCAACGACCCCTCCCTGATTGACTAGTTCCCACCCGTGAGGTAAACCAATAGCTATCGTTTGTGGCAAAGCGGTTATCAGTTTTACCTGAGCCGTGGAGTGAGGGGTACTGCCCCAATACGCAAGCCGTCAGACAGCATTGGTGGCCGAGTGAAACCCCTGAACTGTCAGGAAGCCGCACATACCTGGGGTCCATATCTACTTGCAGCTAAACTATTGTCGATCACTACTACGCCATTTCAGATCCATTTTGCAAGCCGCTCCAGATCCAACCATTTTCAATCCATTCAGCTCCGTTCCAGATCCTTTTCGAGTCGTAGCCACTCCAGTCTGGAAAAAAAAAAAACAGTTTTTTGTCCATATCTCCCTTGTTTTCACTCTGTTTTCCTTGAAAATTTTGGGGAACCCCTGTTATCCCATTTTGCATATTTCATTCCTGAGGACCTTATCCCCAATTCCCCTTCCCAAAGCTCGAAAGCCCACATTTGTCTATTTTTAGGGTTTGCCATAACTTCCTCAGATTTCACCCAATCACTTTCAATTTTTACCATAGAGTTCCTTTCTGAATTCTGCTTCTTTATTCCCCCTCTGCCAAATTTTCCCATTCTTTCACCCCGCTTCTGAAATCCTCATTTTTGCTGCCCTGTCTAGTCGATAGTGTTCAACTCCTAGTCAAACCCCAATTACTCTTCAGATTTTTTCCCAAGTCCAGATTTTCCCTTACTGAAGTAGTTTCTGTTTTTTTTTTCCTACCTAGCCAAAAAAGAAAAAACAAAAAAAAAACTTCTGGTTATGGTTGTCACCCGTGCAGGAGTAAAAACCATGGAAGAAGCACTTGCAGCCATCCAAACCAAACTCCAGGATTTGGATGAAAAATTTCTCGGTCTCCATCTTGAACATTCAGCTATGAACACCAAACGGCAGTCCGAGTCTTCACCAGACAATGGGTTCTCTTCTTCCAACAATTTTTGTGGTCCGAAGCTTTATTTTCCACGCTTCAATGGTACTGATCCAACTGGATGGATCTATCGTGTAGAACAATATTTCAGTCTGCATAATACTTTTGATGTCAACAAAGTTCCGCTGGCATACTTTCACTTGGAATAGGAAGCTCTTCAATGGTACTGTTGGTACATCAAGGCTCATCCAAATCCCAAATGGTCATACTTTTGCCAGCTCCTTTTGCAACGATTTGGTCCTAGTGCTTTTGATGACTTCACTGGATCCCTCACTAAACTTCGGCAAATTGGCACTGTGAGAGAGTATCAAACCGAATTTGAGAACCTAGCCAACCACACTGAAGGATTGTCTGATGACTTTTACCGGAGTTGTTTTATCAGTGGTCTAAAGGATACCATCCGCTCTGAGGTCAAAATGTTCTGTCCCACCACAATGATGGAAGCCCTACGGTTGGCTAAGTTGGCAGAAGACAAGATTGCAACCCAGCAACGCTCCAAGCCCACTTTTGTTCCCTTCCGAAATATGGATTCTCAGTGACCACCTATACCGCAGGCTCCTCGATCGACTCCTATCAAGCGTTTGTCTGAAACAGAGATGCAAGCACGCAGAGAAAAGGGGCTTTGCTATAATTGTGATGAGAAATTCACTCAGGGACATAGATGTGTTCAGCAAAATCTCTATCTCTTGGATGTGGAGTCTCCGCCTGCCTCTGAAATTGGTGATCAAGATCGAGAAACACTGGATGCTCCGGTCGACATTCAGGAACCGCCTATTGACCCTCCATCTCAGGATGACCAGCCAGAGATATCTCTCCATGCTTTAGCTAGAATCACCACCCCCTAAACAATGCGGGTCAGGGGTTACTTCAAGAAGCTTCCTCTTACAATACTCATTGATTCTGGTAGCACCCATAATTTCATTAACCCTCGGATCGCCAAACAAGCTGATTGTTTCATCCAACCTTGCTCCAACTTCGAAGTCATGGTTTCCAATGGGGGCACCTTACCTTGCAAAGGGAAGTGTCGAAATGTGCGTATCTATATGGGAGATTATACCTTGAGCTCTGACATGTTTGCCTTGCCCTTAGGCGGATGTGATGTGGTTTTGGGCGCTCAATGGCTACGCACACTTGGCCCTATCTTATGGGATTTTGCTAAACTTTGGATGCAGTTTTCCCTCAATGGACAAAAACACACATCGACAGGATTACAACCAACTTCTCTCAGCATCATCAGTTCACATCGCATGGAAAAACTCCTCAAGAAGAATTCACATGGTGTCATCGCTCAGATCCATTCCATTCAGATGCAACCATCAGCGGTCTCCACTACTCCTTTGGATCTACAACAAATTCTGGATCGATATACAGGTGTCTTTGCTGAACCAGTGGGATTTCCACCTTCCAGGCCAGAAGACCATCGTATTCAGCTCCTTCCTGGCAGCGTTCCTCCCAACATTAGGCCCTATCGCTACCCATTTCACCAAAAAATGGAGATTGAAATGCTCATTCGGGACTTATTGAAGCAAGGTATTATTCGCCCAAGCACTAGTTCCTTTTCTTCTCCAATTATTCTTGTCCGCAAAAAAGATGGGTCATGGCGCCTCTACATTGACTTCCGAGCACTTAATCACCTCACCATCAAGGATAAGTTTCCAATTCCTGTTGTTGATGAGCTTCATGGGGCTCACTTTTTCTCCAAGTTGGATCTTCGTTCTAGGTATCATCAAATTCGGGTTCATGAGGATGATATCCCTAAAACAGCTTTCCGCACACATGATGGCCATTATGAGTTTTTGGTCATGCCCTTTGGCCTCACTAATGCTCCTTCCACATTCCAGGCCTTAATGAATAAAATATTTCGACCCTACTTGCGGAAATTCATTCTGTTATTCTTTGATGATATCCTCATCTACAGTAAAACATGGGATGAACATCTCCAACATCTGGATCTTGTCATGCAACTTTTCTCTGACCATCATCTCCATGCCAAGTAGTCTAAATGTGTTTTTGGAAAGAAGGAAGTTGAGTATCTCGGGCACATTATCTCAGCATAAGGGGTTCACGTGGATCCTGCCAAAATCGATGCCATGAACAATTGACCCCATCCTCAGACACTCAAGAGCCTTCATGGTTTTTTGGGGTTGACTAGCTACTACCGCAAGTTTGTCAAGGATTATGGGAAGATTGCAACTGCATTAACTGCTCTATTGAAAAAGGATGCTTTTACATGGACACCTGCTGCTTAGTGTGCATTTGACAAACTAAAGCAAGCTATGTGTACTACACCTGTGCTAGCTATGCCCAATTTTTCCAAGCCCTTCACTATTGAGAGTGATGCTTGCGGCAATGGACTTGGTGCTATTCTCCTTCAAGATGAACACCCCATTGCGTTCACCAGCAAAGCCCTTTCAGGTAAGAATTTAGCTACCTCTACCTATGAGAAGGAAATCATGGTTGTTTTGCATGCAGTACAGAAGTGGCATCCATACCTATTAGGGAATCATTTCTGCATCAAGACTGATCACCAGAGTCTGAAATATTTATTGGACCAGCGTGTCTCCTCCTCGGCACAACATAAATGGGTTAGCAAACTCATGGGTTATGACTATGAGATCACTTACAAGAAGGGTAAAGACAATATTGTGGCAGATGCTCTTTCTCGCACATTTGATGCCCAAGGTTCTCTTTCAGTTATTTCTATGCCTGTTCCAAATTGGTTGCAATCTGTTCAACAGGGTTATGTCAATGACTCTTCCTTATCTCAAATAATCCAATGCTTGACCAACAACCCTTCTGTTGTACCACATTACTCTTGGGATGGTGCTTCTCTGGGATACAAGGGTCGTCTGGTGCTTCCCCAGAGCACAACTCTTCAACAGGCTGTCTTCTATGAACTCCATGCTTCTCCATTGGCAGGGCACTGTGGGTTCCTCAAAACGTATGAACGAGCACGGGTTAACTTCTTTTGGCAGGGCATGAAAAGGACAATTCAACAGATGGTGGTCGAATGTGCTACCTACCAGCGCAAATAGGGTGAAACAATACTCCTCCCGGGATTGCTTGAACCCTTGCCCATACCTACATGGATTTGGATAGATATTTCTATGGATTTCATTGAAGGGCTCCCTAAATCTAGCTGGAAGACAGTGATTCTCATTGTGGTTGATTGCCTCTCCAAATATAGTCATTTTTGTGCTCTCAGCCATCCCTATACAGCCTCCTCCGTTGCTCAAATTTTCCTAGACTAGATCTTTCGTCTTCATGGCATCCCTTCTTCCATTCTCTCGGATCGTGATGCGACTTTCACCAGTCATTTTTGGACAGAACTATTTCGCCACACTGGCACCAAACTGAAGATGAGTTCAAGGTATCACCCACAAACAGATGGTTAGACTGAAATTATCAATAAATGATTGGAAACTTATCTTCATTGCTTCACCTCGGAACAACAACATCAGTGAGCAAAGTGGCTCCCTCTCGCTGAATGGTGGTACAATACCTCTTACCACACTGCCTCTAAAATGACCCCATATGAAGCAGTCTATGGTCAGGCACCTCCAGCTGTTCTTCCATACACCCCCACCAGTTCACCAGTTCAGGAAGTTGACACGGTCCTTCGAAACCGCGATCAGATTCTTAGCATTTTGCGGGACAATCTTCACATGGCAAGAAATCGCATGAAGCAACAAGCTGATCAACACCGTTCTGAGCGCACTTTTCAAGTCGGCGATATGGTTTTTCTTCGTCTCCAGCCATACAAACAATACTCCTTGAAACTCAAAGGGCATCATAAGCTCGCTCCAAAGTTCTATGGGCCATATCAGATTATTCAGAAGATTGGGTCCGTTGCTTATAAATTGGAACTTCCTCCTTCTTCCCGCATTCATCTAGTGTTTCATGTCTCTTGTCTGAAGAAAGTTCTTGGCACCAACATCAGTGGAAAAACGATTTTACCCGAACTAGATAATGAAGGATCCATCCTTTTGGATCCAGAGGCCATCCTCAATCGGCGCATGTGTCAGCTTCGCTCTCTCTCTATCACAGAGGTCTTAATTCAGTGGCACGGCATGCAACTAGAGGATGCTACATGGGAACCACTCCTTCAGATTCAACAACAATTTCCACATCTCAAGCTTTGAGGACAAAGCTTTTTTTAAGGGGGAGGGGATGTTAGGAACCCATGTCTTTACTTTGTTAGTATGTTGTTGTTGGATGCATATGCTTTGTAAGTCGTCCCGTAGTATTTGTTGATCAATAGTTTGTGTTATTGTTGTTGGCGCATATGCTTTGTAAGTCGCCCGTAGTATTGTCGATCCATAGTTTGTAATGGCCCATGGTTTTGACCCATAGTATTGGCGCCTAGACTTAGTATATAACTGTGTGTTGAGACTTATGAAGGCACCGTGAAGTTATTTGTATTGAGCTTGCTCATAGGAGGTTTCCCCCTTGAAGTGGCCTATGATCAATATAAAAGTGATTCTAAGTTCTGTCATTTCTGCTATATCGTATATTTTTATTAAGTAATTGTTGCAGGTGCCTCATAGAATGGCCCCTGGGGTGCCCAACTAGTTTTCCCGTAACAGCCAAACCGTCTCTCCGTTCATGAATCTGTCGATTCCGGAGGATCCGGGACACTGGTTTTCAGCTAGGGGACCCCCCATAGTGTGCCGCATGTTACCAGACAATCCACTCGACTGGAGGCGAGCCGAATCTCCCTAGCTCAATGTGAGTCTAGAACAAATAGAACAGACTACAAACACGTTTCCTAGATCTACTTAATGATCAAGCACTAGATGTCTTACCTCTTCGATTTCACTATCCTTTCTCCCGAATGTTGCTCCATGTTCCGAGGTCGTAAGGCCCAAGCTGCGAGACCTGTTAAGACATAGAAAAGAGAAACGAGTAAAGAGCATCTATACAATAAGAGATCTATGTAAACAGTTAAGCAGGTAAACAACACAACATCATCACACATCAAGAACGATATTGGTGGAAAGCATTTGTATTATTACAAATAGAGGAGTACATGATAAAGATATAGAACCACAATGAATGACTTAATGTAGCAGCCCTTCTCCACACAAGCCAATTACCAAGCCCTTCCAAGGAAGCATGAATTCTCCAAGAGGTGAGTGAAGGTGTCCTAAGAGAGATTTCACCAGCATGTAGATACCATAGTATTCCCCCTTTGGTATGGGAGTGAGCCTCATATATATAGGACTAAGTGGATGAGGTTATGGATAGGATACGATGAGAGATGGTAGGAGAGAGATAGGGGATCCTCCCAATGAGTTAGGGGTCGAGTACCATCTCTCCAAGAGATCAGGGATAAGCCCCCAAATGGGAAAGCTAGGTCTAAGTGGATGAGGATATGGATAGGATAGGATGAGAGATGGTAGGAGAGAGATAGGGGATCCTCCCAATGAGTTAGGGGTTGAGTACCAGCTCTCCAAGAGATCAGGGATAAGCCCCCAAATGGGAAAGCTTCGAGAAAGATCTTGAAATGGCTATTTTTGCCCATTAACAAACCTCATCGCACTCTGCTATAGAGCAACCTGCGACGTCGCATGTTGCTAGTGTGCAACCTGCGACGACCTCTCAAAAGGGTGTACAAACTGAATACAAATCCTCCAAATGAGCACTTGGTCTAGATGACTTCAGGGATGTATACACTAAATCATAATGATGGGTAGATTTTAGGTGTAACAGAATGCCCCCCAAAGCATGAAGTTGTTAATGATATACAGGTGAAGTGCTTTGATAGAAATAATGGGAAAAGACTTGTCGGATGAAGGATGCTGCTGCAGTACAACTGACTCTAAACTGACAATCTCCTATGTAGTATAACATGGCTGCTGACCAATACATTGCAGATCCATGGGAGTAATGACCAACTGAACACAATCATGGCTACTAGACACAAGCATAGATCCATGATGAGATGATAACACAGCCATGACCAATACAAAAGTGGATCCATGTAATATGACTCAATACAAACTCCATTGCAACCTGGGTAAAATATGACTCCCCAGGGTCTTCAAGCTAAACCCGCAATGATACGAATCTATCCATGTGATTACAAATGTCTTGACGTCGAACATGGTAGAAACCACTTGATTACTAGTTATTGATGTAAACCATTAACAAGTGCGAGGGAGATTACCATTAATGTCAATGATTCCCAAGGTATCATAGTACATATCATCGAGCATGAATAAATGAGTTGACGTCGAACGCAAGATGAAATCTTTCAATCAAGAGTCGATGATGTAAACTCATGACGAAAGCGAGGTAACCTGCCATTGAGGCATGCAGGACCAAGGTACTTGACTGGTTTCTAGATTCAATCCTTGGATGATGAATTGAAGTCGACAAGGATGAATCCATCGAAGGAGGGCCATAATGAATCCCCCATCAATCGACACGAAACACGACAAAAGATGTGTAGAGTGGATCGGATGGTACAATAACATGCGAGACTGACTCAAAGTAACAACGACATGACGAAGTGTGTACTGACTGAAAATAATGAGTGATGAATGTGTTCTTGAACATGGGCATGGCATGACTTGGCAGTAATGAAATGAGAATGACACAAACTTCTAATGCAACTGATAGTGAAAGCTTTCTTTGAATGACTCAGAGGAGTAACAGGACTCAAAAAGTAAGTGGGGACTCATAGACAAACAGATGACCCAAGTATTGGTATGCAAATGCAAATGAGTGCCATGTTCAAGAACGACTATATATTGCCACTAAGGTATGTAACACAAACACTTTCCTTTTTCCCCATAATGGATGATGAGTGCCTCATGTGTTTTTGAATGAGCTTGATGAGGGTAACCAGATGCTCGGTATAGCTCATCTCATAGATGAGTCCAATCCCAAATATTTTCTGAACCTGGGATAGGAGGGGTTTGTCCCATGGCGGGCCCTTCAATGTGAAAATTTAACAAGTCCACAGAAGGCAAACTCGGTCATCATTTCATATTTAGAGAGTCTGAAAAGAACTAAAGAAGACTCCAACGGTCCTTTTTCGTAAATTTAGCCTCATCACCTGAAAAAGGGTAAAACAACGCGGGAGAGGACTCTTCCAATCATGATTGGCTGGAGTATTCATTTTTCGTAATTAGTGCCCCCTGGTCCGAAAAAGGGGTAAACTATCACCAAGAAGACGACCATTCAAATACTTTAACAAGCATGAACATGACAAGTTCGCTTGGAAATCTTTTCAATTTTAGGGAGTTTGAAAAGATCTTAACTATGGACTCTGGGTGGTCTCCTTTTCCGTGGAAGTTTAACGAGCCCGAAAAAGTGATAAATCATAACTCGGTACTTGTTCTCATGATTTGACAAGTACGAGAACAAACAAAGAGTAAAATCATCCTCATGCAATAATTATGACTTAACCAAAAACAATAATGACAAAATGTTCAAAGGAGTGTTCATACCTATAATTACCGTTGGTAATGCAAGAAATGCTATAAAAGACCACTTTACCACTCCTGTGCACTAGAGAAAGTGTCAAATAGCCCCAAATATAATGAAAAACGGTCAAAACTATAGTAAATGGCCCAAAAGCATCAAAATATTTGAAAAGGAATATTCCATTTCATTCTATAAATAGAAATATGGGCCAAAAATAGAAACATTGCTCAAATTGCCAATTTGGGTGGAGAAGTACCAATTTGGAGCCAAAACTTCCTTTATCGATTTCGGGAGCTACGATCTACCATTTCACCAACCGTCTGGACTAGGTAGGCCTAAAGTTTAGCCAGCAACTTTGTAGTGGTTTAGTTTTTCCATTTTTTGATGATTTGGGGAGGGGCCAATGCGCCCTCGGCTCGTCGCAAGTGGCCCTTTCGGGACTTGCGACAATCTGAGTCGTCACAAGTCTCGAAAATGGGACCTATGACGACGTCGCCCTGTACCTAAAGGTGAGGTGCGACGATGGAAACCAACAACTCAAACATCAAAAATCTTTCAAAAAATGAGCTTGTGCCAGTTGGGAAAGGACCTAACATGTTTTAAATGCCCCTTTTGGTAGGTTCCCAGCAAGTAGAGATGGTACTAGAGTGGCGAGAGAGAGAACATGAGATAGAGGATGAGAAAGCCGCAAATGATCCACAATGTGTGGCTGCTTTGCGAAACTGTGGGTTGCTCAAGTTCTTCCAGGTATAGGGGATGATAGCCCAGGTCCCGTTCTTGACACGCATGTTACAGAGTTGGGATGCATCCCAATAGTACTTTGTCATAGGTGAGCATGTCCTCAATATTGACATTGAGGACATATACTTTCTGACCAGTTTGTCCCAAAGAGGGGACACTGTACAACTCACTGGGACATAGGCCAGTGATCGTACAGTTGAGGACATGGTGTCACAGCACTGTGTTGCTACTTCTCATCCTTCCAGCGTGAAGATACTCATCATAGATGTGGTGATTCATCCACTGAGGACTATACTGCTTACTATTACCAGGGTGGCGGGTATCCAAGCTCCATATATGGCTACTCGGACCCAAATGTTTTATGCAGAGGACTATATGTCCCCCATGGTGTTCAACTGGTGCGAGGGTCTCCTCGCAAACATCCGAGCTTAGCTGACCAAGTGTCAGCGAGGGGAGCTCAAGAATTTTGGATACAGATCGATCATAGTGTCGTTCCTCTTGGAGTGGGTTCCTCCCTTGTGCCCACAGGTGGTACTGGATGACAGGGATCAGAGAGATCCACACATGCTCAGGTGGGTAGAGCTGATGACCCGTCATGGTGGGTGTCCTATCATCACTTTTGGCCCCGATTTCTTTAGCTGGATAGAGGGCCAGATGCTCATGGTCGAGGACTTCTCATACAGTGGTATGGAATTCCGGGAGGATCCCAACTTAGTGCTGCCAGAGGGTGTAGCATGGGGTGATATCGGTAAGAACAAAACCTTTGTACTTTCTAGTTTTGTGAATTATATTATTTTTTTGATGTAGTGCCAACAAGTACTTTATATGTGTGTGCAGATGTGGGTCCCGTGCGAGCAGTAGGTCTCTCTCTTCTAGCGAGGAGAGATAGAGGTGGAGAGGCAGTGGTTCCTGCCGGTGCTCATCCTACCGTCGAGGAGATGGAGGAGGTGTACCAGAACCTCTTTGAGTTGACTTTGGAGGTACCAGAGCCAGCCATCGATGAACTACCGAGGCCCATGCAGAGATTTGGGGTTGGAGCATCTGTGCGCTTCAACGCCTTACTCCGCAAGGTGGCTCGTACTGTAGACTGCTTTCTCACCCAACGTCAAAGCGCTGTTAGAGGTAGGGGTGGTGTATGGGTCAGGTGTCCAGCCTGATTGCACTTTTAGACTTGTACTGAGAGCTTAGAGGCCTTAGATTTTTGTACTTACTGAAAGCTATGTAGCTTCATATTTTGTACTAGCACTACTTTTTGAGCGATTTATATATATATACATTATCGGCAATTTATACATTATGTGTCTTTGGAATGATTAGTGATGTGATCTTGTTTACATCTTTGCTTCTGTACATTATATTTACATGTTATGAATTCTTTTACATATTATGATTATTATGTGTGTGCAATGTGCCAATCCAGAATGAAATTGGCGATCGAGTCAGCAACTGTGTTTAACTCTCATGGAATGTGCAAGTATTGAATAGATTCAAATGAACTTTCCAGGAGACGTACTCGTCTGAAGAGACGGAGTAAGATGGGATCAGGGATGGCGTATATCCGGTTCAGATGGGAAACCACTAATTGAGAATCCATGTGGATAACAACGTGGTTCATACCCAAGGAAATAGCATCAGTTAGGGTTCCGATTATTGCCTGATATTCTACGGCATTGTTGGTTGCAAACCCTAGGAAACTTCCTCCTGAGCTAATGAGCTCACCTGTTGGGGAATATAGTACCCAGGCTACCAAATCAAGGTGAAGGGTATGCCGACTGGCGCCGTCCGCAAATCCATAGCATGTTTCCATCTGCACACGCAGACAGAACATGGTATGAGCAGCGGAAATAAGATTAAAAGACACTCGAAAAGAAATGCATCACACCACACAAAAACACTAAAACACGCCATGTACAGTATATACAAGCAAGTCTATGCATTAGAGATCAAGCATAGTATCTCTTCAGGTAAAGCCCATTGCGGGGTTCGCCTAAATAAATTCCATCATAATCTTCAAGCTCGTAGGCACCTTTTTCCAACACACGTTTTATGACGTAGGGTCCATGCCACATGGACTCGAATTTCCCAGCTCCTAGCTTATCGTGATTCTGGTCATAAGTGAGGACCAGATCACCCTCGTTAAATATACGAGGTTCAACCGACTTATCATATTGGGCCTTGATGCATTTCTTATGTGCTTCATTAGAAAGAGCGGCATCACGGCGAGACTCATCAAGTTGGGCTAGGTGTAAGAGACGTTCTTCCTCAGCAGTAGTGTTAGGAAGAAGTTCGACAACGAGCTGTAAAGATGGGATTTTGCACTCTATCGGTAGAACAACCTCCAGTCCGTATACCAATTGGAAGGGAGTGAAGCCTGTGGCAGTTTTAATGGTAGTTCGGTAGGCCCATAATGCTGAAAAGAGCATATTATGCCAGTTGGACTTTTGTATCCCTACCATCCTCTGAATCATAGTTTTCAAGACCTTGTTAATTGCCTCGACCTGTCCATTGGATTGTGGGTAGTAGGGTGTTGAGTTTTCATGGCGAAAATCCAACCTGTCACTCAATTTAGCAACCATACGGTTCTGAAAGTGAGAACCATGATCGGTAACTATGGCCTGCGGACCTCTAAACTGCGCTATCACATGATTAAACATGAATAGTGCGGCGGTTTTGCCATCGTTTTGGTATGTAGTCATAGCCTCGGCCCACTTTGTAAAGTAATCCACAGCTACGATGATGTAACTATGCCCCTCGGCCGAGGTAGGCTTACGGTGCATAAAACAATGCCCCATTTTGCAAATGGGCCAATGGCAATAACCGAATGTAGTGGGGCAGGATGAGTGCGCTTCTTCGTGTGGAAGTGTTGGCAAGGAGGACATTTTTTAATGGCCTCAATACAATCTTTGAAGATAGTAGGCCAGTAATATCCTGCGTGAAAAATCTTATGGGCTGTAGCCATCCCAGAGAGATGACCACCACATGCCCCAGCGTGACAGTCGTTCAGAACGCGTTCAACCTCATCATGAGTGAGATAGCGTCGAAGGATTGAATCGACGCCACGACGATACAAAGTATCATTGATGATTAAGAAATACTTTGCATGGTGAACCTTATGATGATTGTCGCAGGAAAGTTGAGGATCGAAGCGTTGGGTTTGAAGATACAATAGAATATCTCCATACCAGGGGCCAGTCATACCGATGAGAAACAATGATTCATCCGGAAATGAATCATTATGCCCAACTTCTGCATTAGCATAGGGAAGGTCGCAAATGAGCTCAGCAAACACCAAAGACTTCTTAGACTTGGCTTTCTCAAAAAGAAGATTGAATTCTTGCAGTATCACAATCCAGCGTGAATACTTGCCCCCAAGCACCTGACGTGTCAGTACGTGGTACATGGGGTTCAAGTCGACAATGATAGTGGTGGTGCAGAGCAAGATGTAATGACGAAACTTCTAGACGACAATGACTGCCGCAAAAGCAAGTTTTTCAACATGTGAGTATCTAGTTTCAGCATCAACTAAACCCTTACTTGCATAGTATATCACATGTTCCTCAACGTTTTGATCCTCTTGTACCAAAACCATGGCTATAATGGTAGCAAAAGCGGCGAGATATAAGATGTAATCTTGATAATAATTAGGCGGTTGGAGCACAGGGGCATGCATGATGGCATGTTTGATACTGTCGAAGGATTTTTTAGCTTGATCATCCCAAATGAATGGGACATCCTTCTTAAGGAGTCTCCTATAGCCCTGAGTTTTCTCCGCGAAATTGCACACAAAATGTTTGAGGTAAGTCACCTTCCCTTGGAGACTTTGAAGTTCCGTAACATCAGTCGGTGGTGGTAGGTTGATGATGGCCTCCACCTTTAAGGGATCAATGGGGATCCCATCCTTCGAAACGATAAATCCTAAGAGGCGTCCGGACTCAATGCAAAAGATACACTTGTGAGGATTCAGACGTATATTGTACCGTCTGCATCTAAGGAAAATGGCCATCAGATGATCGATGTGGAACTCATGCTGCTTTGAATGAGAAGGGAGATCGTCCAAGTAGGGTTCCACAAAGTTCTTAATATCGTGGAAGGCGTATGACATAGCCCGCTGGAATGTGGCGCCAACATTTTTAAGGCCAAATGGGAGCTTGAGATAAGCGAATGTACCCCATGGGCAGATGAAAGCCGTCTTAGGTTGGTCGGCTGGGTTGATCTCAATTTGGTTGTAACCAGAAAAGCCATCACAATTGTCGATGATCTGGTCGATGAAGGGGGTCAGGTAGTTTTCTTTTGGACAAGCCCAATTAAGGTCCCGATAATCAACACAGACGTGAATGGTGCCCTGCTTTTTGTTCACAGGAACGACATTTGAGACCCAATCCGTCAATGGGACAGGATAAATTAAGCCAGCCTTTAAGAGCTTTTCAATTTCTACCTTTATTGTCGCAGTCTTCCGGGGGTGTACCGGTCGCAACTTTTGACATACAGGTTTGATGTCAGGATAGGTTTTTCTTTCGTGAGAAACAATTGCGGGGTCTATCCCAGGCATCTCCTCATAGGACCAAGCAAACACGTCTCGAAATTGCTTGAACAAGGCCATGCTAATAGAGATTTCTTGAGGGGAACACTTCTGGCCTATGCGAATGTGTTCCACTATACCTGGTTTCACGGAGATGTCTACCTCAGTAGTTGGCTCACTGTTAGCCAAGTTTCCCTCTATGTATGTAAGACATGTGAGAATGGGAAAATGAGGGGACGAGTAGATATCTGGTGAAAAGAGGGTATGAATGTTGTTCTCTACATACTCCCATGGAGGAAGAAAAGATGACCTCTGATGAAGATCATCCCACGGACCGTCGCCCACATTCATTACTTCCATGATGGACTTGTCTGAATGAAAAGTCCGAACTAAGAGATCGGGTAGAGAGGGTGCCTGTCATAAAGAACAGGAAGGAGGGTCCATGGATGGACGGTCCTCCGACGCTGTTTGGATAGCCTCATAAATACGTTCAGCGGGCGAAAGAGGCATCGCGTCTCCAAACAGGTTTGTTGTGGCTTCATTCGGTACAAGCCAAGCATCGTTTGAGTGAGATAAAATCTCAGTGGAGATCATGTTCACCATGGTGACATGATTAGGTGGGTCCGCGGCTAGAAAAATGCCCATGAGAGATGAATCTTTCAATAGGCCAACCCCTACACTCTCATACTGTTGTGACGTCTGTCCAATGGAAGGAACATGGTCACCAAGATGAGTAGTGGCGTCCGGTGTACAGAAATCTAACTGGTCGATAGTAACAATTCGTCCTTGATGGGGGAATTGTATTGTGTGGAAGACTGAAGAGGCTACCACCTGCATGGTATAAAACCAATTGCAACCGAGCAAAAGATTATAATCTAATGGGGCCGAGACCACTTCCACATTAATGGTTACTGTCTTTCCACCCAACTCAATTGCAAGAGCTTGTAAGAGCCCATGAGGTTGAAAGCCACGCCCGTCGAATGATTTCAACGCGGTAGGAGAATGAGTCAATTCATGGGAGCCAATGGCTCTCCAACAAGCGATGGACATGACAAAAGTGGAGGATCCTTCGTCCAAAAGAGTGCGATGGACAATCTTCCCACCAAGGTTTGAAGTAACTTGGAATGCGAGCTGGTGTGAGAGCCTCGGCTTAAGGTTGTCAAGTCGAAACATGATGGTGTTCGAGGAATCCAGGTCAACTGCACTAATAGCTGCAAGGAGAGTTCTGTGTTGATTGGGACAATTCTACAAAACTTCCAGCATGGACATGGCGCAAGGAGCTTGGGCCAACTCTTCTACGATATTGTAATTTTGTGCTGCGCGAGCATTAGGATTGAAAACAACTTTTCGAATCGTACTCTTGGGCGGATGCAATATCGAATCTAAAGAGGGTCTCTCGATGGTGAGAGAGGTTGATGGTACAATGAAATCAAGTAAAGAGTTAGAAGCTTTTTCAGTATTACTTCCGGAAGGTTCCTTCGAAGGGACCTATTCGTAAGATCGCGAGTGAGTAGTTAAATTGATCGCCTCGTTACACAACATGAGAACATGTGCGGTATTGGATGGTTCCCCCTAGGCTGGGGAGGTTTGAGCAATCATCTACTGATTTTGAGCAGGAAACGGACCTTTAAGGACTGCGGGAGTTGGTTTACACCTAAGAAACTTTTGTACTTCGTCTCTATGGGGACACTCTTTGGAGAAATGATCTTCTCCACATAGTAAGCAAGGATACTTTAGTTTCCTTTTCTGCTTAGTATCTTTGGGAGTGCTCTTCGTTTCCAGCTGGGCAGAAGACTTCTTGGGTTTCCCTTTGTTCTTCTTTTTGCCATTGAACTTCTGAGATGAAGCTGATTGAATAGAATCACCTCTTCAGTGATAGTAGGAGGAGTGGACTTGGCGGTGTTGTGTCCATCTGGAGTTGGGTTGGATGATCCAACAGTGCTAATAGCAGGTTGGGTGGTAAGGGAACCAATGATTCCATCAGCTTGGGGTCCCTTATGTGGTTTTGTGGGATCGTTGACGTCTCGAGGTGCGTCAGGAAAAATATTGAACAGAGTGCCAGACTGGGTATAGACCAGGTCTAACAGATGAGCACTCGTGATGGCTTGTTCTTCGGTGACAGCACCTCACATGGCAACATCTTTTGCTATGAGAGGAAGGAGTGACTTTGTAAACCAGTATGCTAGGAGCTGAATTGGAATGGGAGCTTTAATGAGACATCATCTCCTTCACCACTTGTGGATATGATCCGAAATGTGAGTGGTGGTATTTTGATGGAGCAAGGTTAAAATCTCAGTACCAGTCTCATACCGTATAGGCAGCTGGAAATGCGTCAAAAATTTCATAGCAAGAGAGCCAAAGTCAAGAAAAGAGTGCAGTGGCAACTCAATGTACCACTTGGCAGCCGAACCGGTGAGAGTCCTTTGGAACAATCTAAGACGAATTGAATCATCCATTAAGGAATTAGATGAACACCATAAATGGTATGTCATCACCTGGTTCTTGGGGTCTTCACCCGGCTTGCCGTCAAACTTGGGGATATCAGATGGAAGTTTCATCGGAATTGGTGTCCAATTAGATCCATGGTAAATGGGATCGTTGGTTAAACGAGAGAGGTCAGGTAGGTCCAAAGTAGCCAAAAAGGGCAGCTGTGGATTAGGATGCACGTATTGATAATACAGATATGGCATGTAAGGACTAAACTGACCATAAGGTGTACCAGGATAAAACTGACCATAAGGGGGTGTGCCGCCCGGACCGTAAGGAGGTCCGCCACCATAAGGTGGTCCATTCCAATAGGGTGGGGGTCCACCTCCACCTCCGGGAGGGGGTGGAGGTTCATCGCCACCACCGGGAGAGGTGGGGGTCCATAACCGTAATAAGGTGGCCCACCTCCGCCTTCACCTGGAGGGGGTGGTGGACCACTTCCGCTGCCAGATGGGTGGGGGCCCCCACTGCCTCTGCTGCCGGAAGGATGAGGGTGTCCGCCACCACCACTGCCACTAGGGTAATTAGGTCCACCATCGCCTCCGCCTGGAGGGGGAGGTGGACCACCACCGCCACCCGAAGGGAAATGTCCTCCACCACCATGATAAGGTGGTTTGCCACCTCCTCTTCCAGGAGGAGGTGGTGGACCATTCCTGCCACCACTTTAGGGGTGAGGGGCGTTGTAGGTAAAATGGGGTGGGCCTCCGCCAACGTTAGGTGGGGGCCCGCCGCCTCCAACAGGAGGTGGGGAAGGGCCGATCGGCGGTGGTGGTACTTGAGGGATAGTCAGTTGGGTTCCATGTTGCAACACAGGTTGTTTCCCCCATAGAGTGTAAGGATTCCCGGGATAAGGTATCCCGTATGGCACGTTTCCAGGATTAGGTTGGCCCGGCACAGGGTTAACGGAACCTGGATACGCTTGACTCCATGAGGGTTTGGTTAGATTGGACGGCCCTCCAACATGAGATAATCCCATCGTGGACGGTCTAGTGGGTTGGGAAGGTCCAATGGAAGGCCCGTTGGGGACTCCACCAACATGCTGGTTAGGAAATGGGGGTTTCCCCCCAGCCATAATGGGCTGACCACTATTCAAAGGTTGAACCAACGTGGGCTGTTGACTAGCTACCATGGTAATAACATTACCAATAAGATAATCCGTAGGAATGGAGTACCCTCCCCTCGAATTTTGAGGTGGTGGAGGAACTAGTAAAGTAACTGTGGTAGTAACAGGTGTATTAGACCATTGTCCTTCCACTGGTTGGTTGACTTGAGGTGCAGGACTGGATTCCTACGAGGGTTGACCAGTCTCATTAGTGGTCACGTGGTGGGGTGCTTCAGGTGATCCGAAAGATATCGAACGAACTAGGATGGGTTGGTAAGGGGGTAACGATGGGTCCTGAACCCATCGTTGGAGACTTGACTGCCGACACTCTTCAGCCATGGAACGAAAGTGAGCCAATTGGTCATGAAAGTAGGCTAAAGTGTCTTCTAGAGTAGTCTCACTGGGTGAGGATGTGATGGCAAAATGAGCCACTGGGTGGTCTGTAGAAGATGTCCAATAAGTTGCTAAAGGACCAACAGTTGCATTAGGGTCATCCTGGGATTGGTTTATCCATTCCAATGATCTAGGTTCTCCCAGAATGATGGGAGGAAGATCATGTGAAGTGGAGGTGTGAGCTTCCTCATCCCGCGTGGGATGAGAGGCAGGTGAATCTGGTGGAAATAGATGTTCACCAATATTCAAAGTGGGGTTCCCTACTTCAGTAACTATGACCGCATTACGCTGATCCATTCTTACCCTCGAAATAACCTCGGGATTAAGGTGAAATTTGGGTGGCAAGTTCAAGATCCTACGGGACCTTCTCCAGGGAAAATCTGCTAGAGTATAAGGAAAAATCATCCAAAAAGGCCGAAACAACGTTTCTCCTAAAGGTATACTAAAAGAAAAGCAGTCCAAGAAAACCTACTCAAACTAAGGCAACAAGCAAACTTGTGTGATAGAGTGGATTCAAAAGTCTGGAACCTCATGGGATTATCAAGGCATCACAAACCGCAATATAATGCAGGGTCCAACAGTATGACGTGACAAGGAGGATTGGGACCATACCCTTGCCTGCATACCTGACTACCTGGAAGGGACGTGCGTGCTAATCTCCCTGGGTGCTGTTCTCGGTGTATTGCTTTGCCAAGACAGCCAAATGGTTAACTCGGTTGGTTTCATGAATCCTAACAGTGTCTCCCGATATACGCAAGGTATGTGGGAGCTCAAATCCATAGTGGTGCTGTCTAATGCACAGCCGTTGGCACGAGACCTTCCGATATATGTGTCGAGTACGTGATACACCCTTTGATATACACCAAGTACAGATTATGGTACTTGGTAGGTACGTGAAGGAGATCGATATACCGATGTACGTGGAAGAATAAAATACCCCCGGACTACAGTGCTGGCAAGTAACGACAGCTGCCATGCTTAACGATGTCAGAACACGTCTCTAACTTACACACAATTTACTAAAACTTTTACCTAGTTCTACCGTTAATTTTATCTTGGATGGTTAGGTGAATGCATGAGGTGAGTACATAATTGGAAATAGAATGCAAGTCCTAGCTACATGCATGAAATATTCTTTTCTTTCGATAAATTCTACCTATGGTAAGGAGAAAGCTTTTTCCAATGGTATTGCGAAACAAACTCAATGCAACACAATTCCCAATGCAAGCAAATTTGACAATGAAAGTACTCTTTTCTTTTTCAACGAAACACACAAACGTACGCAACACTACTATCCAAATCAAAGTATTTTTTCTCTTTTCTTTTCTTTTTCAAATCAAAACAACACTAAGTAATGAGATGAGAGGATTCTGAAATGGAAATGCAAACTTTTCACTTTCTCTTTTCAATGATCTAAAGGCAACAAAAATAAAAAATGCACCTATCTTTCCCTAGCATGGAAACAACTTTTGAAAGAAAATGATATGTACTAGATATTTTCAAGAAGATGAATAACTCATAATTCAAGAAAAACACAATCAATCATATTTCCATTCATCTTTTCCAAAACATTCCAATGCACCATGATCTTTCTTCAAAAACCTTTTGAGAAATTACGGGAAAGAAGCACTTTTAATCTTTCAATGGATGTATCAAAGCAATAAACTTGAAGACAACTTTGCTTTCAGATGTAAATGACTGAAAAGAAAATGTTACTTGCGGAACTCATACACTCATAAAACTAAAGAAAAGACAAGCACTCAACCAAGCAAAAAATGACACACTTAACTCAAAATCAAGCAGCAGCAAGCAAGGCTAAAAAAAAAAGTAGATGAGGTCTGGAATGTGATCCAATGCAATTATCAGATCAGGGATGGAAGGAAGGGAATGCAAGAGTGAAAAGGATGAAGGTGAAGGAGACAAAAATATCCAACACTACCAATCTCAAACTCGTCCAAAGCAGAACCCAAAGTCAATCCAAACAGCCCAAACTCTCAACACACAAATCAAAAAATGGGATCTCTAGATGAATGTTGCAGCACAGAGGGAGTTCATACATAAAAACAAGGCTCAGACTGTCAAACAGGAGGATGGATGCCTGTAAGCTAAGTCTCGATAGATCGACGCACTCTGGCTTTGCAGACAGTGCGACGTCGCAATTTACCTGCACGGGAGAAGCGACGATGTCGCAGTCTACTAATACACAGGACGTGACGAGGAGGCAATAGTCAAAGAACAAAGACCCAGAAAAACACAGTATCGCTCTGTTTTCACTGCCCAGGTGCGACAGGCGAGATCTAGATTCGAAAATGAATCAGATCTCTCAAAAATGAACCACCAACAGGTTTGAAACTGAGTTGTATAAACTCAAAGGAAGAAGATCAGGATCTTCAACGTGAAGATTTGACAATGGAATCAATCCTAAGAAAAGAAATGACAACAAGGCTTGTGACAAGTAATCGACTGAAAATGACTCAGATTAAAAATCACTAGACAAGAATACTCCCCAGTAGAGTCGCCATATTTGTTACCGAACAATCCACTCGACCGGAGGTGATCCGGATCTCCCTAGCTCAATGCGAGTCTAGAACAAATAGAACAGGCTACAAACACGTTTCCTAGATCTACTTAAGGATCAGGTACTATATGTCTTACGTCTTCGATTTTGCTATCCTTTCTCCCGAATGTTGCTCCACGTCCCGAGGTCATCAGATCCAAGCTGCAAGACCTTTTAACACATAGAAAAGAGAAACGAGTAAAGAGCATCTATACAATAAGAGATCTATGTAAACAGTTAAGTAAGTAAACAACACAACATCATCACACATCAAGAACGATATTGGTGGAAAGCATTTGTATTACTGCAAATAGAGGAGTACATGATAGAGATATAGAACCACAACGAATGACTTAACGTAGCATCCCTTCTCCACACAAGCCAATTGCCAAGCCCTTCCAAGGAAGCATGAATTCTCTAAGAGGTGAGTGAAGGTGTCCTAAGAGAGATTTCACCAGCATGTAGATACCATAGTCTTCCCCCTTTGGTATGGGAGTGAGCCTCATATATATAGGACTAAGTGGATGAGGTTATGGATAGGATATGGTGAGAGATGGTAGGAGAGAGATAGGGGATCCTCCCAATGAGTTAGGGGTCAAGTACCAGCTCTCCAAGAGATTAGGGATAAGCCCCCAAATGGGAAAGCTTCAAGAAAGATCTTGAAATGGCTTTTTTTTCCATTAACAGACCTCGTCGCACTCTGCTATAGAGCAACCTGCGACGTCGCATGTTGCTAGTGTGCAACCTGCGACGACCTATCAAAAGGGTGTACAAACTGAGTACAAATCCTCCAAATGAGCACTTGGTCTAGATGACTTCAAGGATGTATACACTAAATCATGATGATGGGTAGATTTTAGGTGTAACACTGTCAACCCTCAGAAACAGTGCCAATGAGCCATCTCCGGAGCTAGGGTTTTGCTCAGTGAGGGCCATTCCAAATTCGCTCAAGGGGGGAATTTCTCATCTGGAGGCCCCCAGGCATGTGTGGCCACTATGAAGAGGTCCACAATGGCCACGTGAACCTGTGGGAGCCGATAGAATCCAAGTCCACTCATCGGTTTGGGTTCCGTGGTGCTTAAGCAAATCCTCAAATGGTTAGTCAATGGCCCTAGGGTACCTGAATAGAATTCCCATAGCACCCAAACCATGGCTCCATTCATGAATCCATTGATTCTAGTGGGTCCAGGATGCTGGGTTTCAGCTAGGCCCCCCCCCACATCGTGCCTCGAAGACCCAAAAACGGTGCCAATGAGCCATCTCTAGAGCTAGGGTTTTGCTCAGCGAGGGCCATTCCAAATTCACTCAAGGGTGCATTTCTCGTTCGGAGGCCCTTGGGAATGCGTGGCCACCATGGATAGGTACACAATCTCCACGTGGACCTGTGGGAGCCAATGGAATCCAATTCCACTCGATAGTTTGGGTTCCGTGGCCCTGGAGCAAATCCTCAAAGTGTCCCTGAATGGCCCCGGGGTGTCCGACTAGAATTCCCGTAGCATCCAAACCATGGCTCCATTTGCAATTCCGTCGATTCCAGTGGGTCCAGGACGCTAGGTTTCAGCCAGGGGATACCCACACCATGACTCAAAGGCCCAGAAACGGTGAGAATGAGCCATCTCTGGAGTTAGGGTTTTGCTTAATGAGGGCCATTCTTAATTCGCTCAAGGGAGCCATTTCTCATCCGGAGGCCCCTGGGCATGCATGGCCAACGTGGACAAGTCCACACTGGCCATGTGGACCTATGGGAGCTGAAGGAATCCAAGTCTGATCATCAGTTTGGGTTACGTGGCCCCGAAGCAAATCCTCAAAGTGTCCCTAAATGGCCCCGGGGTGCCCGACTAGAATGCTTGTAGCACCCAAACTATGACTCTGTTCGTGAATCCGTCGATTCCGATGGGTCTAAGATGCCAAGTTTCAGCTAGGGGACCCCCCACACCATGCCTAGAGGACCCAGAAATGGTGCCAATGAGCCATCTCCAAAGCTAGGGCTTTTCTTAGTGAGGGCCATTCCAAATTCGCTCAAGGGGACCATTTCTAATCCGGAGGTCCCCGGCCGTGCGTGGCCAAGGTGGACAGGTCCACAATGGCTACATGGACCTATGGGAGCCGAATGAATCCAAGTCCAATCGTCGGTTAGGGTTTCATGGCCCTGGAGAAAATCCTCAAAGTGTCCCTGAATGGCCTCGAGGTGCCCGACTAGTGTTGGGCCTGGCCCAACAGGGCCAGTTTTGATAACATTTTTTAGGCTAGATGGAGCTGAGCTGAGCGCAGCTTAGAAACTAAGTAAATTCTGGCTAAGTATTGGTGGTACTGCGAAGATGTGCGCAGTACCAATTTTTGAAGGATGCTGCGAAGATCAGCGCTGAACAGGTTCAGTGCTACCAAGGTAGTAGGCCATGTGGAGCCAGTAAAGTTGTGTACTGGACAGAGGATGACCAGATGGAGTGGATAGACTGGTGATGGTCTACTTTTGGTAAGACCACTGGAAAGATGCCGAGTTGAGGGCATAAGTAGATCAGGAAGGCGGACAACTATACGAGTCTGTTAAGCAGAGGATGGGTCAGGAAAGTGACAGTTCGGTGTACAGCAGAGTATGTGACTGTTAAAAGGAAAATGGTGGATGGAAAGCGACTGGGAGCTGAGCTAGTTGTATGTGGCCGATAAGGGATGGATGACTTGTAAAGAAAGTGACTGGGAGCTGAGCCAGTTG
Source organism: Larix kaempferi (assembly GCA_027924585.1). NCBI lineage: Eukaryota > Viridiplantae > Streptophyta > Pinopsida > Pinales > Pinaceae > Larix > Larix kaempferi. The sequence goes on from BSBM01000922.1 coordinate 5,886,743, forward strand.
CACGATTCCACTAGTGGAAGGGCAGCTCGAAGTGGATGACCTGTTGGTGTGCGCACAACATGAAGGCTGAAAGTGACGAATCTAAGGCATGGAGGACTGCCATGACAACAGAATCGCTATCAGAAGCCGACATGATGGTTCAAAGGGACCGTAGTGGTTTGGAAATCCTAAGGGTTTCGGTCTTCAATGTTTTAAAGACACAACCTTCGGGCGTGATCTATTTAAGAAGACCATTTTTGTATAGGAAGGGTTGGTCAAGGTGAAGGGTCATTGTTGGTGATTGTTATGATATTGTAATATCTTTTGAATCAAGAATAGATTGTGAAGGCTTTGCAGCTGAGTGCATAGAGACCTATCTAAGCAAGAACAGAGCCGCAGTTGAGTGCGCGGCTAAGAACTATGACGCTTCCTTAAAAGAAATATCAAACACAGTTCTTGTGGACGTAGCTTCCCATCCGGGGGAGTGAACCATGTTAAATAGTGTGTTGTGTGACTGAATGTTTATATGTGTGTTTGCATTTATCTGTTTTTGTAGTTGGATGTCTGAATATTTGCTCACAATCTGTTATGAGGAGGCTTTTATATGCATTTTCCATCAAGAGAGTATGGAATGATATGTTAAGTCTGCATGAATAGATGTATGGTTAATATTAGCTTTGCTTCTAAGGACAGTGAATCTATCGTCTGCTCGAGTATGGGGAAAGTCGTTTATGTGTCTGAATGAATGCAGACAACGAATGTATAACAGTTATTTTGCACCTGAGGGTTATGCTTAAAATAGTAACATACTAAGTGTGTGAGGGAGCATTAAGTAGTAAGTTAGTTAAGTGTATGACTGAATGGATGAGTGATATTCAGTTCACTGCCTTAAGCATTTTGCACTTAATCCAAGTATAGGAAGTCAAGCAGTAGTGCTTGCAGTGTAGCCTCAAGTTCCGCAGTAAGGAGGAAGGTAGTGGTGCGGACCGCAGTGTTGGTCATCGCCGCGTAGTACGATCCTTGCAGCACACAACCGGTGCGCTACTGCGAACTTCATCACAGCCATCAACTCATCACTCACTATGGACATCTGAGTCCGCAGTGCCCCATTAGACACACCTTGAGTGAGACCTCAGCCTGCTTGTAGGCTGTTGCCAAAAGGACCAATGCAAAGGGGTTTTGTTGCTTTAAGGTAACCACGCAGAACCTGGGTCTTCATAAAACCTCTGGTCAGCATTGTATAGCCAACAACTAGAATGCCAGTAGCTCCCAAACCGTGGCTCTGTTCGTGAATCCGTCAATTGCGGTTGGTACAGGATGTCGGGTTTCAGCTAGGGGACCCTCCACAGCATGCCTCAAATACCTAGAAGCGGTGCCAATGAGCCATCTCCGGAGCTAGGGTTTTTCTCAGTGAGGGCCATTCCAAATTTGCTCAAGGGGGGCATTTCTCATCCGGAGGCCCCCGGGCATGCATGGCCACCGTGGACAGGTCCACGATGGCCACGTCCACCTGTCCACGGTGGCCATGCCTGCCTAGGGGGCCTCCGAATGATAAATGGTCCACTTGAGTGAAATTGGAATGGCCCTCACTGAGCAAAACCCTAGCTCCGGAGATGGCTCATTGGCACCATTTTTGGGTCTTCGAGGCATGGTGTGGGGGGTCCCCTAGCTGAAACTTGGCATCCTGGACCGACAAGAATCGACGGATTCACGAATGGAGCCACGGTTTGGCTGCTATGGGCATTCTAGTAGGGCACCTTGGGGCCATTCAGGGACACTTTGAGGATTTTTTTCGGGGCCATGGAACCCAAATTGTTAAGCGGACTTGGATTTTGTCGGCTCCCACATGTCCATGTGGCCATTGTGGACCTATCCACGGTGGCCACACATGCCGGGGGTCCTCCAGACGAGAAATGGCCCCCTTCAGCAAATATGGAATGGCCCTAAGTGAGCAAAACCCTAGCTCCATAGATGGATCATTGACACTTTTTCCAGGGGTTGATGGGATGCTATGGGGGGGCCCTAGCTGAAACCTGACGTCCCGGATCCACCAAAATTGACGGATTCGCAAACAGAGCCATGGTTTGGCTGCTACGGGAATTCTACTCGGGCACCCCAGGGCCATTTAGGGACATTTTGAGGATTTTCCCCGGAGCCACGGAACCCAAACCGACGAGCGGACTTGGATTTCGTCACCTCCCATAGGTCCACATGGCCATTTTGGACCTATCCACGGTGGCCACGCATGCCCAGGGGCCTCCGGACTAGAAATGACCCCCTTGAGCAAGATGGGCATTGCCTTCACATTGGGGTCAAATTTACAAAATCGTCAATTGGGCACGTATGGCTAGCGTTCCTAGTTAGAACCTTCCAATACACACTTGTAGGACTCCCCGGAACGCATTTTTGTTGCACGGTTGGAATTTTATGCCCCCGACAGGTATCCAACAGGTGTCCCTGAAGGCCTTTTGGATGCGAGAAAGATTGAGCCATAGAATGATGACCGTGGCTCGGATCAACAAACCGTCGACTCTGTTGGATTCAAGACGTCGGGATAGTGCTAAGGGTGCCCCTCTCCTCTGGTCTCATGGCCCAGGTGTCATCTTGTACGTCCATTTTGGAAACTAGGGTTTTAATCAGGATCGGAGTGTGCAATTTTTGCACATTGGGGTCAAATTTGCAAAATCATTGACTAGGCACTTATGGTTATCGTTCCCAGCTGGAACCTCCCTAGACACACTTGGAGGACTCCCCAGAACCCGATTTTGTTGCACCGTTGGAATTTTATGCTCCTGGCAGGTCTCCAACAGGTGTCCCTGAAGGCATTTTGGATGCAAGACAGAACGAGCCATAGAATGACGACCGTGGCTTGGATCGACAAACCATTGAATCCCTTGGATTCAGGACATCGGGATAGTACTAGGGGTTCCCCTCTCCTCCGGTTCTATGGCCTAGTGTCATCTTCTACGTCCATTTTGGAAACTAGGGTTTTGCTCAGTATGAGAGTGTGCAATTTTTGCACATTGGGGTCAAATTTGCAAAATCATTGACCGAGCACCTGTGGCTAGCGTTCCTAGCTGGAACCTTCCTAGACACACTTGTAGGACTCCTTGGAACCCAATTTTGTTGCACAGTTGGAATTATATGCCCCCGATAGGTATCCAGCAGGTGTCTCTGAAGGCCTTTTGGATGTGAGACGGAATGAGTCGTAGAATGATGAATGTGGCTCGAATCGACAAATCATCAACTCCATTGGATTTAGGACGTCGGGGTAGTGCTAGGGGTTCCCCTCTCCTCTGGTCTCCTGGCCCAGCTGTCACCTTGTAGGTCCATTTTGGAAACTAAGGTTTTTCTCAGTACGTGAGTGTACAATTTTTGCACATTGGGGTCAAATTTGCAAAATCATCGATCGGGCACTTATGGCTAGCATTCCCAGCTAGAACCTCCGTAGACACACTTGCAGGACTCCCCGGAACCCGGTTTTGTTGCACGGATGGAATTCTATGCCCCTGGTAGGTATCCAACAGGTGTCCCTGAAGACCTTTTGGATGTGAGACGGAATGAGCCATAGAATGACGACCGTGGCGCGAATCGACAATGCATCGACTCTGTTGGATTTAGGACATCTGGATAGTGCTAGGGGTGCCCCTATCCTCCGGTCCTGTGGCCCAAGTGTCACCTTGTACATCCATTTTGGAAACTAGGGTTTTTCTCAGTACGGGAGTATGCAATTTTTGTACATTGGGGTCAAATTTGCAAAATCGTCGACGAGGCACTTATGGTGATGATGATGATGAAGACGTTGTTGATGATGGTGATGGTGATGAAGATGATGAGGATGATGACAAAGAGGATGTGATGATGGAGATGTTGATGAGGAACCTAGAGATGACAATGACGATGAAGATGTTGATGATGATGATGATGGTGATGATGGTGATGATGATGAAGACGTTGATGATGATGGTGATGGTGATGGTGATGATGATGATGATGATGATGATGAAGATGATGATGATGGATATGTTGATGAGGAGCCTAGAGATGACAATGATGATGAAGATGGTGATGATGATGATGATGATGGTGATGATGATGAAGATGTTGATGGTGATGGTGATGGTGATGGTGATGAAGATGATGATGATGATGGTGGTGGTGATGATGGAGATGTTGATGAGGAACCTAGAGATGACAATAATGATGAAGATGTTGATTGTGACGATGATGGTGATGATGATGAGGACGTTGATGATGATGGTGATGGTGATGGTGATGAAAATGATGGTGATGGAGATGTTGATGAGGAACCTAGATATGACAATGATGATGAAGATGTTGATGATGATGATGATGGTGATGATGATGAAGATGTTGATGATGATGAATGTTGCTTGGTTTTTCAACCAAGCATGTGCAAGGATGCACCTACTAACTTGTAGTAGCAGTTTCAATATAGAAAGGAAAAACGATTATGAATTAAATCTAAATTAACATGTGCATATAACAATAAACTTGGAAAGATTAAGAACAATTACAAGAACAAGAAACGAAATAAAAAATGACTTTTGTATTGCAATACCTCAAATGGTGAGGATGTTTGGTGTTGAACAACTCCAAGGTTGAGATGCTCCAGGCTCCAATGGTCTCTTCTCCAAGATTGCTACAATGGTCAAAGAACTCAAGAGAGATTTTGATAGCATGAGGATAGGATGATGGATGGATGGAAAATGAGGAGCCCCTACCACCTTTTTATAGTTTTTGGTGGTGGGGAATACCATTATGGTTTTGAGAAAACCAATGGTATTGACCAACATGGTTTAGGTACCTTTTTCCCTCTTTTTTCCTTTTTTGAATATTTTGAATATTTTTATCCCTTTTAATATTTTTGGGAATTCTGGACCCTTTTTGAGGGTTTTTTTTATGTTTTTTGAGGAAAAATATATATTTTGAGGGGAAAAAGGGTGTATTATGGTCATTTTGGTGACCTTTTGATGGCTTTAGAGGCTCAAATGGTGGAAAAGTGGACAAAAGGGTCATGTGAATAAGGTAATGAGATAGTTAGCACTTTTTGAGTGTTAACAGATTACCCCCTGATATGCGAGGGAAGGAGCTCATCGTATGGCCGATAGACATGATAGTTCTTTTGTCTTTTTTCCTAGGGTTTGGAGTAGAGGAGAGACCGACTGGAGATTGGAACAACGGCCCCTTGGAAGCTGCAAAAACTGAAAAATATTACATAACCCCAAAATGAATGAGGAATAATCTCTGACTATGGACGAGGCGGGGATACCCATGCTCGTATCAAGACATATACATAACAATTAGGCCCACGAAGGGGGGCCATGAAAAAATACATAAAAATCTGTCGGTACATCATAATGGTCCAGATGGGACACAATGATAGGACATACTCATGGTCATATCATGACTGATCTGAATAACCGATAAACTGGAAATTACAACAACCGTTCTGAATAAGGTTTCAGAAGGGTTGATGAACTGCTGAAACTAAAGGTGTCCAACATCTGTAGGGACTCAACAACTGTGAGTCAACTCTGAGGAGTATACGTAACTGTATAATTGAGGGAGTATAAAACTAGGGTACATCTGAATACTGTCGCCATGTGCAACCCGAATATCTATGGGAAAATGTAACTGGTTGTTTCCATAAGTAGACTCTCAAATGTGGAAGAGTCAGGTGGTATCCGGGGTCTTCAACAAATAACTGAAAGGACCAATACCATGTGCAAGTCTCAACAATGAGAACAAGGTGTTGAACTCGAGCATGTGAGAAGCAACCATTTAGAGAGGCACTGAGGAATCTTCTCGAAATGATTCATAAGCACTCATCATAAATGTGGATGAGTCCAAGGCACAGGGACCTCTAGGTCTATCCTCTGGAATAAATTTAGTTGGCATCAACAGAGGGAGACCAGCAACTATCAAGGCAATGATGTTTCCTTGATAGTAGTGCGAGGTGTAGTATTGAAGTGTGATAGTACTGATGGTAGGACTGACATACTGTGGAGATGGGAAATAACTGGGGTCATAGAGTGGGTGGACTCAAACTTCCTTTGTTCAGAGCATGATGACATGGTTGACCTGGCAGCGTAGGAAACTGACTTGTAGGTGCGGGGATCATAGCTTTAAGGACTAAAGGGTATGTATTGTATATTGGAGTGACTCTGGGGGGGACAAGCTGATGGATGCTGTAGAGGGACTCTCAAGGTGACATACTGCAAAATGCTCTGAACAAAGGCGATAAAAATGGGGAAGCTGCCATATGAGTAGACGTGATCTGTTGTGGCACCGAGAATCACCATTGGGTCCTTCTTCGTAGTTTAAATGAGCTCTAAGAAGGGATAAAAGTGTGCTTTCAAATGGTACTATCATGTGGATTTTGTGAGCCCGGGACTGTTCATGCTCATTAGTGCTTTCATTTTTAAGGAGTCTGAAAACGATAAAAAGACTCTGAATTGGTGGAGGAGTACCGTCCTGTGGATTTATGCAAGCCCAAGATGGTGATTGCTCGTGGTTGCTTTCATTTTTCGAGAGTCTGAAAGTGGTAAGAAGACTCCATTAGTGTTCTTTTTCGTAAGTTAGTCTCCAAGGCCCGAAAAAGCATAAAATGATGCAAATGGAGAACTCTTCTAGCCGATGTGACTAGAGTATTCCTTTTTCGTAATTAGTCTACAAGGTCCAGAAAAGGGGAAAACTTATACCAAGTAGACACCCTTTCAAATACTTTTAGCGAGCATGAAAGGAAGCAAGGTTTCTCGGTGATCTTTTCATTGCTTTAGGAGTTAGAAAAGAGCTTAATAGAAACTCCCTAAGTGCCTTTTTCATAGAAGAATTACTCGGCCCGAAAAAGGGATAAAATTATACTAAACAAAAAGGTTATTGGTGAGAACGAGGAATGATCTTGAGCATCATCACGTGCACGGAATGTTGAATCCAGTGACAAAAAGATCGTGAAAAATGGGCAACGACCAATGTGGCACGCAAACCGAGGCGATAAGTGGCATTTTGAAAAAATGCCCAAAAATTATGGGTGTGAGAGCGAGAAATGGTCTCAAGCATCATCACGAGCATGGAAAACTGAATCCGACGATATAAAACTTGTTAAAAATGGATGACAATCGATGTGGCACACAAACCGAGGTGACAAGGGGCATGGGAAAGAATGCCCGAAAAAATATGGAGGTGAGAGTGAGAAATGATCTGAAGCATCATCACAAGTTCGGAAAACTGAATCCGATGGTATAAAAAATCTCCAATAAACCAACAACAGCCAATGTGGCATGCAAATCGAGGTGCCATGGGGCATGGAAAGAATGCCCGAATGTTTTTTGTGAGAGCGAGAAATGATCTCAAGCATCATCACGGGCACGGAAATATGAATCCGGGGTGCAAATGGTGCGAAAACGGAGGTCATAAGGACTCTGGAATGGTCAAAGGAAATAACTAGGTTAAAAAATGGCTACAAATAAAGGTGATTCCACCAAGCCAAGGATGCAATGGTGGCGAGAAATGATGACTTGCGGGGGGAGAATACTAGGTGTACCAAATCAAATCAAATATACAAACGCATGGGGTTAATGACCTTACCCCATGCTATGTGCATGGGGTTTATGATTGTGGATCACATATGTGTTGGTTTGAACAATGGGGTCATTGAAATAATGAGATAGATGTGATGGGGAAGGTTCAAAATGATTGATCATGCCCCCTATCCCAGGGTCAAGGTAATCTATTATGCCCCTTAACTCAGAGGTGTCAATGTGGTGCAGATGTTGTCTTAGAGAGGGATCAATAGGGCAGTGAGCAACTGTTGGCGGGGGGGTATACCATGAGGATGTGGGCCATGGTGGCATACTGAAGTGATGATATGATGGTGGGAAATTCCCCTTGTGGGGTGGATGCCCCCAAAATATCCGACGAGAATCACAATGATGATGAGTAGGCAAGGTTTTGGGCCTACCCCCATACTGTGGACATGTGGTTTCCTCTTTGATTTGAAAAGGTTGAATATGTGGTTCGGAGGGATCAATGGAAGGGGTCGACCGGACAAAGGGGTCTCCATTGGAAAACATGTAAATTGTGTTAATATATTCTGAGGAGGAAGATGGTGGGAGACAAATTTCCTCAATGAGAGGAGGGGATATCACTAGGTTGGCATTATTCAGTTCATATAGTGTTGCTCTATAATATGGGAGATTAGGGAAGTGATGTGAATAATGGTCGTAGATGCTGCATATCGCACAAGGGTGGTTGGTATGCAAATATTTATCACAAGGCTGAGGGGGCAGCTCGAGTTTGACAACTGGAATGTTAGTGTCATCATCCAACATATTCATGTGTGCTTGAAGTGCTGGTATTTGTGGACATAGATGGGTGGCGTGGCCGATATCGTCACACAAGGAGCACTTTGGGAGCACACGGGTTGGGGGATTCTTAGCTAATTTGGGAGCCACTGGAAGGGGTGCGAGTTGTGGGTGCAGTGTTGTAGGTTGGTTTACCTCTACCCCCAGTGTTGCGGGACTGAGGGGGGACATAAGTAGATGTCGATGTAGTGCCCCCTGTTGGAGTTGATTGGTTTTGTTGTATCGAAACAGGAGGTGGGGGGCAGTTTTGGTGGTTTGGTATGCCAGGTGGTGGATGGTTTGACATATTAATAGGTTGTACCGGTTGTAAAATGACGTTCAGTGTCGGGGGAGGGGTTGGGGCAGGTAGGTACCACACAGGTTGTCCTAATGTTAATCCTAGGAGATTAAGTGTAGCCATGACTAGTGTGTTGATGGCGCCTGAAGGGGGGAATAAAAATGGGATAGTATGAATTGGTGTGGCTCGTACGTGAGTTGGCACTGAGGGTGGTTGTGGGAGTAAAGGGGGTTGTTGGTTTGGTACCTGTGTGTTATGCGAGAGGGTGCACAAATCAGATATCTCGGTTATCTTCAAAGGGGGTGGGATGGATTGGAATGTGGAAGTCATAGGTGATTCCGAGTATAATTCAGGTCTGACTGTGGAGACGAACGATGTAGGTGCATTCTGAACTGGTTGTTCAATGATAGGGAGAACATTTTTAGGTGCAATGGGAGCGTATGGGTTTTGACGTGTTTGAAGATTCATGTCGGACAATGAAATCATAAGGAGATGATGAGTATTTGAATCCATCGATTGGTTTATGTGTGCAGCATATGTGATTTGCTGTTGTGGTGCTGTGGTTCCTTGAGGAGGATCCAACGGACGAGTGTTCGCCACTCCTTGTGTGGGCAAAGGATTCTGCAGCACCATGGGTTGTGGTTGAGTAGGTAGCGTTGGTTGTGCCATGTTCCCTTGGCGTTGGGCATCATCATTCCATAGTCGGCGCGCTCGCTCCAAATGGGGGCAAGTGTGCGTGTAATGGCTGTATACTCCGCATATGGAACACGGGTGGTTTGTTCTCAAGTTATTATTTTTAGCCTGTTTTGGTGGGCGGTCAGGATTTTGGTTGGGGGGAGCAGCATTATTGTTGTTTGAAGGATTAGGTGGTGGTGCACCTTGGTTGTGTTGTTGGTTGTTTCCGCGGTTACGCCCTCTACCACGATTTTGTTGACCTCCTTGGTTACGCTGATGGTTCTGGTTTGGAGGTTGGTTTTGCTGTGCGTAAACATGCCCTTGGGCAATATGTGGGTTTTGAGGTTGTGCCGGATCTGGAGCAAGTTGCGGTGGATAGTAAACAGAAGGGTTCAGAGGTGGCCCTATTGGTTGCTGTTGTGGATAAATTTGAGCTGCTAGAAGTGTTGGAGCAAGAGGTGCTGCCTGCAGAGGGTAATAAACCACTTGGGCTTGTGGCTGGACCAGAGTCTGGTGTTCTGGTTGGTTATAACATGGAGCTGGTGCATAAGCTGGTAGTGCATGCCCATAACATTGTGGTGGACACAAAGGTCCATGGATGTGATGGGTGTGTGTTATGGGAGCATACGAAGTTGTAGCCCCAGAAATGGATGAAGCCCTAGAAAGGTCTGGGCTGTTGTTTGTACTCATTATGGTAAAAGGTTTATTTTGTGCCGTGACTTGGCCGATAATACCATCAGCGGCATGGGATGCCCCTGGAGTGTCACCTCGTGAAGAATTGCCTCATGGGGTGTCTGGTATGATAATGTAGAGATAGCCTGACTGGGCATAAATCAAGTCGAATTGCTGAGCTTTTAAGATAGCTTATTCTTCTGGCTGGGGTCGTTCGGAAGCTACATCTTTGGATATGAGGGGTAGGAGTGATTTGAGAAACCAAACCAAAAATATACGATCGTCAATCTTTATCTTGCAGAGGCTACGGCACTTACGCCACTCATGGATATGGTCGGTGATGTGGGTAGGCGTGTTTTGTCTACAAGACAAAAGTATTTCAACTCCTGCATCATAGCATACAGGTAGTTGAAAAAACTAGAGGAAAGTGGAGGCAAGGGACGTAAATGTATGGTGGGTCCCATGTGGTTACTCAATGTACCACTTGGCTGCAGAGCCAGTGAACGTTTGTTGCAACAGTCTTAGTCTAATGGAGTCATCCACTATCGAGTTAGAGGAACACCATAGGTGAAATGACATTATGTGGTTTTGGGGATCTTCCCCGGCTTTTCCTTCAAACTTCAGGATTTCTGAGGGAAGCTTTGTAGGCATGGGTGGCCATGTAGGGTTGTGTCTGATAGGATCGTTGGTTAACCTGGCTAGGTCTGGCAATTTCAGACTAGCCATGTATGGTAGACTAGCAGATGGGTGTGGCGTAGTGACTGGGACATAACTGTTAATGGTAGCATTATGTAGTGGTCCAGTGGCCCCTAAGGGTATGCTAGGTATGGAAGGGATGTGTCCTCCAACCGATGTGGTGTGGGAAGGGCCTGCGCTCCCAAGTGCAACATGGGTTGCAGAGGGGGTAGGAATGGTTCCAGGAATCCCTAGGATCTGGGTTGTGGTAATGAGAGGGGGTAGACCCCTATGTTGGGCATACCCATAATAGGTTGTGGTCCTGTGTTAGGCATGCCTAAAGGGGGGAATGGCCCCTATATTAGGCATGCCTAAAGGGGTTGTGGTTACCGTGGGTGGCACAGTAGTAGTAGCGTTTGTTGATGTATCTCCAATAGCACTGGTGAAAAGGGGGTCATATTGTGATCCAGCCATGGGGTTGGTTGGTGGTGTTTTAGTAGGGTGTTCGGATTCAACCTCAGAAACAGATGTGAAGTGAGGCATGTCAGAATCGGATGACTGTGTTCTATGCCGATGATGTGTCGAGTCAAGGGATAACGCTCTATGTCTGTGACGTGTAGATTCAAGTGTACCAAACTGAGGGGGTTCACCCTGAAAACGGAGGGATCATCTTAAATTCTCAATGGTGAGAAATGTATAAAAAATGTCAGTGGATGGTGGTGATGTAAAAAACTCAAAACCCTAGTGCAACAATGTGTGCAATAGGGGAGTGAAAAAAAATAATGGCTCTTAGGCCAACAACCAACCTCAAAGACACTTATTATAACAGCTGTGCTATAATAAGTGGAGGGATCCAAAAAAGTGGTCAAAATACCAAAAGTCAAACAGTTCCTAGAAAAACATGGTGCTCACTAGACCAATGCTGGGTATTGTATCATGCAAACACCTAACTAGAAGTATTGTGAGTCGAAAAACTATATCCTCTGCAAGGTGATGAAATCCAAGTCAGACAATATAGAGTGTAGAATCAACGGCTAGATATCCCCCTACCGGGAGGGACACTGGGTAGACAATCCTAAAGAATGGCAACTAGGATACCCTGTTCATGACACATTCGGTTGGGTGAATCTGCAGTTTGGTTCTATTGCCGCTGTACCCCCATACGGGTGTAGACTGATAACTTAGAAAGTTATCATTTGTTTACTTAATGGATTGTGGTATTCCACTCAGGCTTCTGGAACCAGTCTGGCTACTTCAACCCTCCTAAGGGAGAGACCTTCCCGATAAATTGGTTGATAACCGTGTCAAAATTATAAGGGATTTTTGGGACCCTAAAAGACAACCACTATGTCTTAGATATAAATAATTGAGGGGTGTTATTGGCACACCTATCCCCTCAATCCTACCTAACTACAAGATTATTTTAAGTGCTCCCCAAGTGGGGTTAAAAGTTTGTTGAGTTAAGGTAGATTTTAAGGCTCAGTTTAAATAATGTGGCAGATTGGGTGCACGTGTGATTATTTAACTGAAAATGATTTGCCTCGCTTGGGGGATTGTTTACAAATGAAAAAATAAGACGTTTCCAGTTTGCAAAAAATAAAGGCGTTTTCGAAATGTAAATGCTTTAAAAACAATTCAAAAATGATGGATTTTTGAAATAATTTTAAAGGAAAGCAAATAACATAAAAATTTCAAGAAATAAATGGATTTCTTAAGAAATTGCTTGTGCAAACTATTGAGCAAATTTAAAGTGAAACCTATGATCTAAAAATAGTGCTGAAAATATTTCTTTCACTTACTGAAATTTTTTAAAAAGACTTTTTAATGGAGCATATATAAATAGAAAATGATTCAGTATGGCTGTAAAAATGCAGAAAAAATCATGCTGGAAAATAGGCTAAATGGGCAAAAAATACAGCAAAATATTTCTAAAAAATCGGCTGAATTCAAAATAACCGCATCACGGGTTTTAGGGCAAAAGCCACGATGTGCATCGCGGGTTTCGGCCGCGAAGTTGCGATGTGCAACATGGAGAATGGCCGCGAAGCCGCGATGTGCAGTGTAGAAAATGGCCTCGAGGCCGCGATGTGTTGCACGGAAAAAGGCCGCGAAGCCGCACTGTACAGCGCGAAAAAAGGTCGTGAAGCCGCGATGTGCAGCGCAGAAAAAGGTCGTGAAGCCGCGGCGCGCCACACGGAAAATTACCGCAAGGTCGCGATGAGTAGGTATCCACTTGTAGGACTCCCCGGAACCCAGTTTTGTTGCACGGTTGGAATTTTATGCCCCCGTCAGGTATCCAGCAGGTGTCCCTGAAGGCCTTTTGGATGTGAGACAGAACGAGCAGTAGAATGACCACCATGGCTCGGATCAACAAACTGTCGACTCTGTTGGATTCAAGACGTCGAGATAGTGCTAAGGGTGCCCCTCGCCTCTGGTCTCGTTGCCCAAGTGTCATCTTGTATGTCCAGTTTGGAAACTAGGGTTTTAATCAGGATCGGAGTGTGCAATTTTTGCACATTGGGGTCAAATTTGGAAAATCATCGACCGAGCACTTATGGCTAGCGTTGCCAGCTGGAACCTCCCTAGACACACTTGCAGGACTCCCCAGAACCCGGTTGTGTTGCACTGTTGGAATTTTATGCCCCTAGCAGGTATCCAGCAGGTGTCCCTGAAGGCCTTTTGGATGCAAGACAGAACGAGCCATAGAATGATGACCATGGCTTGGATCGACAAACCGTTGACTCCCTTGGATTCAGTACATCAGGATAGTACTAGGGGTTCCACTTTCCTCCGGTGTTGTGGCCCAAGTGTTATCTTCTACGTCCATTTTGGAAACTAGGGTTTTGCTCAGTCCGAGAGTGTGCAATTTTTGCACATTGGGGTCAAATTTGCAAAATCGTTGACCGGGCACCTATGGCTAGCGTTCCCAGCTGGAACCTTCCTAGACACACTTGCAGGACTCCGTGGAACCTGGTTTTGTTGCATGGTTTGAATTATATGCCCCCGATAGGTATCCAGCAGGTGTCCCTAAAGGCCTTTTGGATGTGAGATGGAACGAGCCATAGAATGACGACTGTGGCTCGAATCGACAAACCATCAACTCCGTTGGATTTAGGACATCGGGATAGTGCTACAGGTTCCCCTCTCCTCTGGTCTCATGGCCCAGCTGTCACCTTGTAGGTCCATTTTGGAAACTAAGGTTTTGCTCAGTACGTGAGTGTACAATTTTTGCACATTGGGGTCAAATTTGCAAAATCGTCGACCGGGCACTTATGGCTAGCGTTCCCAGCTGGAACTTCCCTAGACACACTTGCAGGACTCCTCGGAACCCGGTTTTGTTGCACGGATGGAATTCTATGCCCCTGGTAGGTATCCAACAGGTGTCCCTAAAGGCCTTTTGGATGTGAGACAGAATGAGCCATAGAATGATGACCGTGGCTCGGATTGACAAACCATCGACTCCGTTGGATTGAGGACATTGGGATAGTGATAAGGGTGCCCCTCTCCTCCGGTCCCATGGCTCGGGTGTCACCTTGTATATCCATTTTGGAAACTAGGGTTTTGCTCAGTACGGGAGTGTGCAATTTTTGCACATTGGGGTCAAATTTGCAAAATCGTTGACCAGGCACTTATGGTGATGATGATGATGATGGTGATGATGATGAAGATGTTGTTGATGATGGTGATGGTGATGAAGATGATGGGGATGATGACAAAGAAGATGTGATGATGGAGATGTTGATGAGGAACCTAGAGATGACAATGATGATGAAGATGTTGATGATGATGATGATGGTGATGATGGTGATGATGATGAAGACATTGATGATGATGGTGATGGTGATGGTGATGGTGATGGTGATGAAGATGATGATGATGAAGAAGATGATGGTGATGGATATGTTGATGAGTAGCCTAGATATGACAATGATGATGAAGATGGTGATGATGATGATGATGATGGTGGTGATGATGATGAAGACATTGATGGTGATGGTGATGAAGATGATGATGATGATGATGGTGGTGATGATGGAGATGTTGATGAGGAACCTAGAGATGACAATGATGATGAAGATGTTGATTGTGACGATGATGGTGATGATGATGAGGACGTTGATGATGATGGTGATGGTGATGAAGATGATCGTGATGGAGATGTTGATGAGGAACCTAGATATGACAATGATGATGAAGATGTTGATGATGATGATGATGGTGATGATGATGAAGACGTTGATGATGATGAATGTTGCTTGGTTTTTCAGCCAAGCATGTGCAAGGATGCACCTACTAACTTGTAGTAGCAGTTTCAATATAGAAAGGAAAAAGGATTATGAATTAAATCTAAACTAACATGTGCATATAACAATAAACTTGAAAAGATTAAGAACAAGAACAAGAACAAGAAACGAAATAAAAAATGACTTTTGTATTGAAATACCTCAAATGGTGAGGATGTTTGGTGTTGAACAGCTCCAAGGTTGAGATGCTCCAGACTCCAATGGTCTCTTCTCCAAGATTGCTACAATGGTCAAAGAACTCAAGAGAGATTTTGACAGCATGAGGATAGGATGATGGATGGATGGAAAGTGAGGAGCCCCTTACCACCTTTTTATAGTTTTTGGTGGTGGGGAATACCATTATGGTTTTGAGAAAACCAATGGTATTGACCAACATGGTTTAGGTACTTTTTTCCCTCTTTTTTCCTTTTTTGAATATTTTGAATATTTTTATTCCCTTTTAATATTTTTGGGAATTCTGGACCCTTTTTTAGGGTTTTTTTTTATGTTTTTTGAGGAAAAATATATATTTTGAGGGGGAAAAGGGTGTATTATGGTCTTTTTGGTGACCTTTTGATTGTTTTAGAGGCTCAAATGGTGGAAAAGTGGACAAAAGGGTCATGTGAATAAGGGAATGAGCTAGTGAGCACTTTTTGGGTATTAACAATGAAGATGATGATGATGATGGAGATGTTGATGAGGAACCTAGAGATGATAACGACGATGAAGATTTTGATGATGATGATGATGGTGACGATGATGAAGATGTTGATGATGATGGTGATGGCGATGAAGATGATGATGATGATGATGAAGATGATGATGATGATGAAGATGATGATGATGATGGTGATGTTGATACGGAACCTAGAGATGACACTGATGATGAAGATGTTGATGATGATGATGATGGTGATGATGATGGTGATGGTGATGAAGATGATGGTGATAATGATTAAGACATTGATGACGATGGTGATGGTGATGGTGATGAAGATGATGATGATGATGATGAAGATGATGATGATGGAGATGTTGATGAGGAACCTAGAGATGACAATGATGATGAAGATGTTGATGGTGACGATGATGGTGATGATGATGAGGACATTGATGATGATGGTTATGGTGATGGTGATGAAGATGATGATGATGGAGTTGTTGATGAGGAACCTAGAGATGACAATGATGATGAATATTTTGATGATGATGATGATGG
Source organism: Larix kaempferi (assembly GCA_027924585.1). Lineage (NCBI taxonomy): Eukaryota > Viridiplantae > Streptophyta > Pinopsida > Pinales > Pinaceae > Larix > Larix kaempferi. The sequence goes on from BSBM01000922.1 coordinate 5,902,910, forward strand.
TGATGATGATGAAGACATTGATGATGATGATGATGATGATGGTGATGGCGATGGTGATGAAGATGGTGATGATGAAGAAGATGATGTGATGGACTTATTGATGAGGAACCTAGAGATGACAATGATGATGAAGATGTTGATGATTGTAGTGATGATGATGAAGATGTTGATGATGATGATGATGGTGATGATGATGATGATGAAGAAGATGATGATGATGGAGATGTTGATGAGGAACCTATAGATGACAATGGTGATGAAGATTTTGATGATGATGAAGATGTTGATGATGATGATGATGGTGATGAAGATGATGATGAAGAAGATGATGATGATAGAGATGTTGATGAGGAACCTAGAGATGACAATGATGATGAAGATGGTGATGATGATGATAATGAAGATATTGATGATGATGATCATGGTGATGATGATGTTGATGATGATGATGGCAAGTCCCTCTAAGTGGTTATCTATAGGAATCAAGCATCAATCTTCAACCATAAATGAGCATGTTTTAAAATAATTTGTTAGAATACATATCTAAGAGTCTAGAAGTTCTCTATGCATTTTTCCATCAAATTTGGTCAAGGACATTCTAGTATCTAGTTATGATATATTAGTGGAAACCCTAGGTTGATGACACGATGCTTAGATAAGGGAAAAAATCCAAAATCTAGCTAGATTTGGGTGAGCATTGAGCATGGGGAACCAAATCTATGAATATGTGTATTGTTAAATATAATTTTGTTGGGTGAAGCCAATAACCAACATAATCAACATAATATAAGAGTTTTTTTGGTTGGAGATATACCTCAAGGTACCCAAAGCATGAAAAATATTTGGGTGGGCACAAAACCAAGAGAACAAAAAATGTTGAAGAGGACATGTGGGGTGGGAGGTCGACCTCCAAAATCTCAAGCATTAACATGGTTGAGGTAGGTCTAAATCAACTTCTCTTATACCAAATGAGGGAAGTGGTAGGGCTAGTTTAGGTTAGATTAGTGTTTCTAGGGCTAGTTTAGGTTTCTAGGACTAGATTAGGTTTATAGTATTCTAGCTTAGTTTTCTAGTGTTAAATTAGTGTTTCTAGGGTTAGTTTAGCTTTCTAGGATTTCTAGGGCTAGATTAGGTTTGTAGGGTTATATTAGTGCTTCTAGGGCTAGACTAAGTTTCTAGGGATAGATTAGATTTCTAAACATTAATGACAAAGGGTGAAATGATGACATGGTAGATGGATGTATCTCTATGTATGTATCTATATGTATGTATCTCTATATATGTATCTCTATGTATCTCTATGTATCTCTACATATCCCTATGTATGTATGTATCTTTATGTATGTATCTCTATGTATGTATGCATGTATGTATGGCAAAGACATGTATGTATGTATGTATCGACAAAAAATGCATGTACCAACAAAATAACATAAAACTACACATTCCTTGATGTAGAACATAACATTATTTGATGAAATTCTTTCTCTTATGTAAAGTTGAATGGCCTCATTCAATAAATCCATCTGGATCCTCTCTGTTGCTAATTGTCTCCATCAATCTCTCGTGCTCTAAATGAGGCAAGTAGTAGTGTACCTTGGTTGAGCTCTTGCTTGACATTGTCTAAAGATGGATGTTTGTGCCAACGATCAAGTTTGTGAAGTGATACACCACTGAACCTGGTCTGTAATCCATGGATACATGCCCACTAGTCTTTCTTGACTTCCCATCTAGTGTAAGATATTCCCCCTTAACCACCATCGAGCCAATAGGGAGTTCAATGCCTTCATTCTCGATTAATGATACGTAGAGGTTTTTCTTACCTTGGATGCACCGTGCCAACCAATAATCCATGCCCCATTCATTGTCTTTCGGGGCAACAACTGTGTATATGTGTCCCGGATGTACAAGATCTGAGATATGGTCGTAGTCTATTAAAATTGCTGACTGACCCTCCTCTAACTGGGTTGTTTCAACAACTGCATGTTGGTCTACTACAAGTGACACATGATCCCATTCATCAACCCAGTCCATGCATTCGCATTCATCCCATTCGCCATTGCTACAAAAGCATGCAAGATTTCACGTCCATATTTTAAATAAGGAGTTGTTTGAGCTTCGAACTGAATTAAATCCACATGTTCCTTGTACTGTGCCGCAACTATAGGAACGCGATTGATCTATGTCAACTACTCGCCAAAAATTTCTTACCACATGTCCTGCCACTAATGATGTTTGTTGATATCTTGCTCAGTCTGACATTGTTGCAGAGCACTATTGAACTATGGATTCTGCATCTCGGATATGAGGTTCCCTGTCAAACCTCATCTCTTCCCTTCGTAGTGCGGTCTTGATGCATGCACCGGCCCCATTATGCTCGCCTTTGTCATGCCCAGTCTCAAAATAGTTCCAGATATGCGACACACTATAAGTCTTATGCAAAATACTCATCCATTGGAATAGTCAAGCATTTTTGAACTGGCCCACACAACCATCCAACCATATCCAATGCTAATCCATCTGTATATCTCTCTCCTTCAACTGATCATAGAAAATTCGAAAACAGTGTTGCACATAATGCAGATCATGGGTTCTATCATTACTTATGTAAAAGTTTGTCTCCTTGAGTATTATCCTCTTGTCATTGCTGCTCTCTGGCCCATGCCTATACATAATATGTACCATGATGCTGACTTAGTCTGAATGGTAGTATTGACTCTGGATTTCATTTTGTGGCTGAAGGGTGTAATTTTATGCAAAATCCACCATTCACACTATGGTTCCAACAGGAAATGTGTCCCTGCATTTTCTATACTGCTCATCTTGCCATAACACTACATGCACATGTTGAACATATTGCTCTATTTTCTCGTAGAACTTCGTCAAGAAGTCACATACCGATACCTGTTACCATGAAAACAAGGGAAATATTACAATGTGTCCTTTTTAAAAATGTATATGTCATAAATTGAACGTGTAATATGAAAAATATGCAATATTCATTTGTACTTGTGACTTCACTAATGGAATATTTTTACTTTCCCTAGGACTGTCTAATTGATAGGTTACGTACTTGAAGCTTTGCATATCCACACCCATCCTGCCAAATTCGTGCTCCTTGCTTTCATGAATGCAACGGTTCAAAAGAGAAAACCCACTGCACCTAGAACATGTCCCATATAGACATGATTTTTCATAATATTTTTTTTCTTCGGGCGTTGGACACATGATGTTGTAGATAAAGTCTCTTGATGCATTCAGTGGTAGTATGGATTCATTGCATCCCTACACAATGTTAGTATGCAAATCACAAAATATATGTTTATATGTGTCATAATAATTTTCATATTCTACGTGGTATCTACAACAATAGGTGTTCCGATCAATGCATATACGAACGTACCATGGTTTTCATTTCTCAAAGGACCTTTGGGCCAGGTTCAATTGTGTGTGCTCATTCCTCAATCTCTCATAGAGCTCATTCTATGTGGTGTCAAGGAAGTGTTTAACATGGGGTTCACTTTCATAAGAACCTTTTCTCAGCTTTAGCACATCTCTTTGGTTTGATGAAGGTCTAGTATGATCATGCCACAACTTTTGTACTAAGTCCTTAACAACATCAATTAGCTTCCTACCTGCATGAGGCAACCTACCAACAAAAGGCCAACAATCGTTTCCACCCGGAGTGTCAATATTTTCTCTTATAACAGAGTACTTTTTAATAGTTTTTCTATTTAATTTGAGTATGTGAGAAGTGTGTGATAGCAAGCGACGTTGCCTTGTGGATTGGCTTACAACTGATTCTGCTAAGACACGACGAGCCGCAAAAAGATATTTTGTATGAGACGTCTTGTCAATCGCATGAAATGTAGATTGGAGATTTCTAACAATATGAATGCTAGCCTCTGAACTTTTAACCGTCTTTATGCCCAAAATCCTCCTAACAACAGCTAAACAATGTGACTTTAACAAACATAGAAATAATTGACATTTACCTGCATCACCTTTGGATTCAAAATATTCTTTGACAATTTTGTTGCATTGCCATTCGATATTGTGTTTTGGAAACTTACCTTCAAGCCCAGACATAGCACTTTCATCCACATGAATACGTCTAGGAGTTCTTCTTCTTGCACTGGACAATTGAGGTAGGGAGGGTGGACATGAGACATAAATACCAGAGCTTGTTTGTTGTGGTGCTTCGTTCATAGATTGGGCCATAATGGGAGTGTGGTTGACATGGTTGTGGTCTCCTTGGGGAGATTGCAAATTAAGCAAGGCTTGTATGTCCATCTCTACACATGCAACATCTCCCAATATTCCTGTGTGGTGAGGAACTTCAGCATGAATCGTTGATGGATTGTTGGTTGGAGATTGTGTTGATGTTGGAATTGCAGTTGGGTCCATTGGACGCAACCGCTTTACCTGTGGTTCTGAACAAGAGGTTGTCATGTCAACAACTGTGTTAGGATCAGTGGTAGGATCCGGGGAAATGACAGGACCATGTATCACTCTTTCCATTCCCAACCTGGCCTTTTCTATTATTTCATTGACCTTTTCAATGGGCATATTCCTTCACTATTTTTTGTTGCGTTGCATGAGTTTCCCATCTCCAAAAGTCTCTTTAACAAAACTATCAGGCCTACCCCTACAAAAGAAACAACAACTAAGATATTAGTTCCATTATACAATGAACTTGACACATTCCAACATAACTTACCACTTTACAAATTAACACATACAACTACAGACTATGTTGGTTTATTTGTGTTTGAATAAACATCATTATCCCTTACAATTCCAATCAATATAGATGATGGTTGGTCAAGTGTAGAGTGGAGAAACTAGTGTCTTTCCTAGCCATGAATTCATAAAAATTATGGTAGTAACACCTTACAACAGAGATGGCTAGAGATGCCTTGGGAATAGTTTGATAGTTTTTCTACATCAAATAAGGTAAAGAGAATAAGTTTACTAATTACGCAATGAGGAGGTTTCAAATTCCCCCAAGGAAGGAGAATTCAATGAGGTAGAGGCAAGTAGTCAAGCTCAAAGGCACGATATTAAAGAAACATTACGATAAACATAGCATGAATATGAGAGCATGGACAAAATTTCATGAACTAATCAATATGGACCCTCTCCCATGATTGCTTCTTAGGATTTTATTCAAATTGAAGAGGCTCCAGAGAGAACCTCATCATAGATGGGAATGTGTGGGGGAGAAATAGTTTGATAGTTTATGCTATAGGTTTTTCTATGGTGTACAATGTGTAAAAGATGGAGGTTTATTAAACCATTTATTTGTATTTTTTTCAAATGAAAAAGAGTTTATGCTACAGATGCCTTGGGAATATTTTGATAGTTTTTCTACATCAAATAAACATAGCATGAAGATGAGAGCATGGACAAAATTTCATGAACTAATCAACATGGACCCTCTCTCATGATTGCTTCTTAGGATTTTATTCAAATTGAAGAGGCTCAAGAGAGAACCTCATCATAGATGGGAATGTGTGGGGGAGCAGTAGTTTGATAGTTTATGCTATAGGTTTTGCTATGGTGTATAATGTGTAAAAGATGGAGGTTTATTAAACCATTTATTTGTATTTTTTTCAAATGAAAAAGATTTTATTCTAGAGATGCCTTGGGAATATTTTGATAGTTTTTCTACATCAAATAAACATAGCATGAAGATGAGAGCATGGACAAAATTTCATGAACTAATCAATATGGACCCTCTCTCATGATTGATTCTTAGGATTTTATTCAAATTGAAGAGGCTCAAGAGAGAACCTCATCCATACCATCCTTGTGTGAAATCAAAATATATTCCAGGTAATAATTATTGGTTTACATTGCATACTTCATCTTGTCTAGTGTTCATATGAGTTCTTTTAGATGTGAACTTGGGAATTCTTCTTGTCAAATTCATTTTTGTCTATGCATGTGTTGGTTGTGGATCCTGATCTCCAAATTCAGAGATATTATTATTCAATCGTGTTTGTACCCTAGGTTTTCGCCAACAGATTACGGGCCCATGGTTTTGGGTAACCTGTGGTATTTTCCCATTGTATTTTCCCTATATAAGAAAGACATTGTAATATGGCTAAGGTTAATGTATTAGGTTTTATGTGTTGTAAAGATCTCTGAGATAGAAAAGAGATACTGTGAGACGGTGAAGAGGAAGTGCAGTGGCTGTGCTGCAGGTTGTATCCCTTCACTTTGTTGGATGGTATAATAATAAGGACTGGCAATTTCAGTGTGGACATAGCCCATGTTGGGTGAACCACGATATATTGGTGTCTCTCTTGTAATGTGTCTGTGTGATTATACTTGCATTTATGTTTATTGTTATTGCTCTACGATCCTATTTTTCTAACAATTGGTATCAGAGCTGAAGGTCTATTTAGCATATAAACCCGCAGGAAACTAGGGTTTTTGGTTCGAGTGGGAGCAATGGCGGAAGAAGGAAAGTTTAAGGTCGAGAATTTTAATGGCCAAAACTACCAGTTATGGAAGATGCAAATGGAGAACTATATGTACCAAAAGGATCTATTCCTACCATTGGGAGGAATAACAAAGTAGCTGACGACTATGAAGGACAAATAATGGGAGGTTCTTGATAGAAAGGCACTGGGAACAATACGGTTGTCCCTGGCTTCGTTGGTTACTTTCAATATCTCAAAAGAAAAGACAACGGAGGGTTTGATGAGTGCATTGGGTAAGCTGTATGAAAAACCCTCGACCTCCAATAAGGTATTTCTAATGAAGCGTTTATTTAATATGAAGATGTCTGAAGGTGGATCTATTACTGATCATTTAAATGAGTTTAATACGGTTACAAATCAACTAAGTTCTGTAAGTGTGAAATTTGATGATGAGGTTAGGGATCTTCTAATCTTGTGTTCATTGCCAGAACGCTGGAATAGCTTGGTCATGGCTGTAAGTAACTATGTCTCTAGGTCAAACACCTTTAAATTTGATGATGTTATTGTTGTTATTCTTACCGAGGAAATGCGAATAAAAAGAACAGGTGAGACATTAGGTAATGCGTTGACCATGGAGAGCAGGGGAAGACAAAAGGAGATAGGAAAGAGCCAAGGTAATCGTGGCAAGTATAAAATGGGCAGATCCAATTTCGGACTGGGAAAAATAGAGTGCTGAAACTGTTGAAAGAAATGACATCTGAAGAAAGACTGTAGATCTCTAAAGAAGAAAGGAGATGCACAGCAGGAAACTACCCATGAAGCAAATGTACTAGGTGATGTGTTACAAGATGCTTTGATTCTTGCATTAGATAATACTAGTGATTATTGGGTAGTATATTCAGGGGCTTCATGTCATGCTACACCCCATAGGAAATATTTTCATGATTATGTTCCAGGCGATTTTGGCCATGTTTTATTGGGCAATGATGAGCCATGTAAAATTGTTGGAATGGGTAAGGTATGGATAAAATTTAAGAATGGAACTGATTAGCTACTGAAAGATGTTAGGCATATTCCTGCTATGAAAATAAATCTGATCTCAACAGGGAAGTTGGGAGATGGCGGTTGTCTATCCACATTTGGACAAAATTGGTGGAAGATCACTAAAGGATCAATGGTGATAGAAAAAGGAGACAGGGTAGGTACGTTGTATTTATGTCCTCATAATACTAACCATTCTATCTCTTTAGCTTCCACAGGAATAGATACAACATTAAGGCATCATAGGCTTGGCCACATGAGTGAGAAGGGGATGAATATTCTCCACTCAAGGAAGTTGTTGCCAGATTTGAAGCAGGTAAGTTTGGAATTCTATGAGAACTGTGTTTATGGAAAACAGAAGAGAGTCAGATTTCTCAGGGTTGGGAAACAGAAGAAGAATGAAAAGTTAGAGCTTGTGCATACAGATGTATGGGGACAGAATCAGGTACAATCTCTTGGTGGCACTCATTATTATGTTACATTTATTGATGATGCAACTATAAAAACTTGGGTTTATTGAATTAGACATAAATTTGATGTGTTTGCTACTTTTAAGAAGTGGAAAGCTTTGGTTCAGAATGAGACAGGAAAAAGGTTGAAGTGTCTCAGATCTGATAATGGAGGTGAGTATTGTGGCAAGGAGTTTGATAGTTATTGTTCATACCATGGGATTCATAGAGAGAAGACAGTCCCAGGAACACCACAAGAAAATGGTGTGTTGGAATGGATGAATAGAACAATCATTGAGCATGCAAGGTGTATGGGATTGCATGCAGGGTTTCCCTTATAGTTTTGGGAAGATGCTGTAAATACTGTTGTTTATTTAATAAACAAAGGGCCTTCAAGTTATTTTGATGGTGGTATTCCAGAGGAAGCATGGATAGGTAAAAAGGTAAACTACTCATTTATGAGAACGTTTGGTTGTGAAGCATTTGTCCATATTGATAAAGAAAATAGAACAAAGCTTGAAGCTAAATCCAAGAAATGTACCTTTATTGGATATGGGTTTGATGATTTTGGTTATTGTTTATGGGATTATGAAAATAACAAAATAATTAGGAGTAGAGATGTGATATTCAATGAAAAGGTCATGTATAAAGATCAGTTGCAAGGAAAGAAACAAGAAAAGGAAAACATAGAGTACACAATACTTGATGAAATTGAAGAAAATGAAGTTCCAAAGGTGCCAGAAAATCAAGAACAATATCAAGTACCTGAAACTCCTGCAACTGCAAGAAGATCTACCAGGTTAAGTAGACTCCCTAAACGATACTCTCCTTCAATGTATTATTTATTGATGACTGATGCTGGTGAACCAAAATGTTATGAAGAAGCAATGCAGGTGGAAACTAGAAAGAAGTGGGAGAAAGGCATGAATGAGGAGATGGACTCATTGGTAGGAAACCAGACTTGGGATTTGGTTCAGTTTGCTGCTGGTAAAAGGGCATTGCAGAACAAATGGATTTACAGGTTGAAGGAAGAAGAAGGAGGTAAGAAGTGGTACAAGGCCAGACTTGTTGTAAAGGGGTTTGCACAGAAGAAAGGTATAGATTTTGATGAAATATGTTCTCCTGTTGTTAAGATGACTTCAATTAGGACTATCTTAAGTCTAGTGGCGGTAGAAGATTTGCAGCTTGAACAATTAGATGTAAAAATAGCTTTTCTCCATGGGGATTTGGAGGAAGAGATATATATGCAGGAGCCACAAGGGTATGAGGTCAAAGGTAAGGAGAACTTGGTATGCAAGTTGAAAAAGAGCTTGTATGGCTTGAAGCAAGCTCCAAGGCAGTGGTATTTAAAATTTGGCAGGTTTATGATAGAACAAGGTTATAGTAGATGTCATTTTGAACACTCTATTTATTTAAAGAGGCTGGACAATGAAAGATATATTATCTTGTTATTGTATGTGGATGACATGCTTGTTGTAGGGTATAACATGTAGGATATAAATGTGCTCAAAAGGAAGCTAGCTAATTCATTTGTGATGAAGGATTTGGGTGCTGCAAAGCAAATCCTTGGTATGAGAATAACAAGAGATAAGAAAAATCACAAATTGACATTGTCTCAGGGTGAGTACATACAAAAGGTGTTGGAGAGGTTCAGAATGCAGAATGCAAAACCAGTTAGTATACCTTTGGCCATCCATTTCAATCTAAGTAAGGAAATGTGTCCCAAGATAAAGGAAGAGGCAGATTACATGTCCAAGATTCCCTATCAATTAGCAGTTGGCAGCTTGATGTATGCCATGGTGTGCACAAGACCAGATATTGCACATGCAGTGGGAGTTGTTAGTAGATATATGAACAATCCAGGTAAAGAACATTGGAAGGCAGTACAGTGGATTCTCAGGTATTTGAGAGGTACTACCACTCATGATTTATGTTTTGGAGGTTCAAACACTATTCTATAGGGATATGTTGATGCAGATATGGCAGGTGATAAGGATAGCAGGAGGAGAACCATAGGGTATGTGTTTACTGCAGGTGGAACAGTAGTAAGTTGGATTTCGAAACTACAAAAGGTTGTTGCACTTTCAACAATGGAAGCAGAGTATGTTGTTGTTACAGAGGCTAGTAAAGAGATGATTTGGTTGCAGAGGTTTATGGAGGAAGTGGGTAAGAAGCAGAAGGATAGCAGGTTGTATAGTGATAGCCAGAGTGCCATTCATCTTGCAGAGAAACTCATCATTCCATTCCAGGACTAAACATATACAACTCAAGTACCATTTCATATGCTCTGTTCTGGAAGATGAATTGTTGAAGTTGGAAAAGATACATACTAGCCAAAATCCTGTAGACATGTTCACAAAGGTATTGACCAGAGAGAAACTGAGTTCCTACTCGGTTTCTGTTGGACTTCTAGCATGAAGGTGAAGATAAGAAATTTTCTAAGTCCAAGGTTCAACAAGTGCAACAGCGGTGGAGTTGTTGTGATCAGTCTCCAAGTGGGAGATTGTTGGTTGCGGAGCCTAATATCCAGATTCATAGATATTATTATTTAGCCATGTTTGTACCCCAGGTTTTCGCCAATAGATTACGGGCCCATGCTTTTGGGTAACCCGTGGTATTTTCCCATTGTATTTTCCCTTTATAAGAAAGACATTGTAATACAGCTAGGGTTAATGTATTAGGTTTTATGCATTGTAAAAATCTATAAGATCGAAAAGAGAGACTGTGAGACAGTGAAGAGGAAGTGCAGCAACTGTGCTACGTGTTGTATCCCTTCACTTTGCTGGATGGTATAATAATAAGGACTACAAATTTTAGTGTGGACATAGCCCATCTTGGGTGAACCATGATATATTGGTGTCTCTCTTGTAATGTTTCTGTGTGATTATATTTTCATTTTTGTTTATTGTTATTGCTCCGTAATCCTATTTTTCTAACAGCATGGATATTGTTGTAGGCATATGATAAAAAAATAAGGCATGGGAGAATCTCAAATCTTGTGATTGAAAAGAATTATTTACAATTCACCATACCTATAGAAATGATCTCCACTTGCAATGGAAACTGGTAGCTTGAATGTATCCACTAGATTCCAAGACCACTGAAGATGTTTGTTAGATTCCAAGGGTGATTTTTTTCCCAATAGATCAATGAGTGTCCAAAATATCAGTGAATGTGAGTCAATAAGCAACCTGTAAGAGCTTGAAACCCGCAGAAGAAATGGAACCCGTGTTTTTTGGTAGAATTCCCAAGAACAGATAACTCTATTTTTTTTTAACTAGCAACAGGCACGAGCACGCGTGCTTAAATGCGCGCACGAGTGTTTGTAGCGCATACACGTCACTAGTGCGTATGCACCCTTGCATAGCGTTTACACCATTTATTACCCAACGTTTACACAATTTAATGCCAGACCTTCCCCCACTTCAAAAATATTTGCATAGGACTCGGTAATGAAATTTGAAGGGTGGGTGTTAAATTTTATTGGAAGGGCATTTGTTCTTGGAGTCCTTCAAAGATGAAGGGCAATTTAAATAAGTGTACTTCAATTGACAAGTATAAATTAACTAAACCCTCCCCCCCAAAAAATGCAAAAAAGAAATATGTCCCATCCAAATTTTTACAATCTTAAATAATTGAGCACTCCTTAATATCTACATGATAAAATGGTATCTTTTCAATAAAACTGAATTTGAACACATTAATTTGACATATGTGTAACATTAATTTTACAATTCATTAAATTACAATTGTTTTGTTGTATTTTTTTGGGTTAGACCACACTTCATTGTACATAAAACTACTTAGACTACGTAATAACCATATTGCATCATCTGCATGATATTATGCATAGTGCAAGACATTGTAACTAGATATAGTCTTAAAATAAAATTAGAACCATGAGAAAATTACTTATTGTTAACTATGTACAAAAAAAATCCACTAAGCAAAACGATGTTATAATAAATCTACAACCAAAATATACATATAAAACCAACCAAAACCTTAATTCAAACCAGAGAGAGGGAAATCATCAAAGCTTGAGAGATGTAAGAATGATGGACATTAAGCGTCATCAATAGCACATAGAATCCATGACATTATCCCTCTACAAGGAGTCTTTTGCATATGAATTGAATATTGTTGCCATTATAATGTCTTGGGCATCAA